>CM074948.1:7830721-7846204 GCA_037577455.1 Pangasius macronema | reverse complement strand
ATGCACAAGATAGGGATAGGTGGAGAGTGATGATTCGCTGTGGCGACCCCTGAAGGGAAAAGCCAAAAGAAGAAGAATAAGATTCTATGAATAGAGAATATTCATGCAGTGTATGATTTGATTGATTTGTGGTTCACTTTCTCATTTTCAAGTTTATTGCACTCATTGGCAAATGTGGAACAAAGCCAGTAAATAATCTTTCCTAATATTCTTCTTCAGTTTGTATATAATTGTCTATTTTATTGTGTCTCTATTGTGTGCTTCAGGCAGCGCCAGTAACAGTCTTATTTTTCACACAACCACAACAACATGTTCCAAGATTTAGCATGTTATCACACGTGAAGAATATTTTCCTTCTGGGTTTTTACCCAGCCTGCTTGTCAATGAAAATAATGTAAAGATATTTTCAAAAAAATATTCTGTAATAGTTCATAAATGTTGTTATACTGTTTAAATAATAATAATTTATGGTTGTTTATTCAATTTTAGGTGATATGTTTACAGCACATGTATATTTCTTAACTTGGTGTTACAACATGACATCAAAGTCTGGGAAGATTGTTATGTGTTAACTTTATTAACCTATGATAAACACAGAATATGTACACCACATCATCATGCCCAATCTGAATACTGCAAAAATCTGTTCCACTCATTGTCCTGTTTAAAACAGGCAAAGCAAAGCAGCAATGTCTATGAGGGCACACTGTTTGTTTATCTCCTGATGAGTTGTTAGGAAACAGATGAATTTATGTGGATGATGTGAGAGGCTGTAGATGCTATGAGTGTTACTTTCATTAATCTGTTTATTGTCTCGTGATCTGCACAAATCATCACAAAGTCATTCTAAAGATGCAAAAATCATGACCAAAAAAATGTCAAGCCTCACGTAAAAATAATCAATGATCAATTTGCTTTAGGAAAGAAGCCCACCACCTCCCACCCCCAGCTGCCTGGGCTGCATCTCATCAGCATCCATATGTTTGTCTAAATGGAATGGTGTTGTTAATGGTGTTGTCAGTCGTGGTATTGTCAAAATGAAGAGTACTTCCATCAGGAGGTCAAAATTCAAGCAACTGTAGTCCAAAAAAAAAAAAAAATTGAATTTCTTGGTTAAATCTGATGTAGCTGATGTGTGTTTAGAAGCTTAATAACCTACAGGCCAAAAGGAAATATTAATGAAATAATTTCTTTGCAACTGCTTACCACAAGTGTTATTGTTACTTAAAATATAAGTATATTTATACCATAAAACAAATACGATTTTTAACATAATGTTGAAGGATGGTGGTCTGACCCTATATCCAGCAAAAGAGAAATAGAGAGGAAAGAAATAACCTATTTCAGATAGCAACAATTAATGTTGTCTTGTCTTGTTTCTTAATATTTAGCATCATGCTTAACTGTGGATTTTTGACCATGAAAAGACAGAACAGACTACATCATTAAACTGAAAATTAGCTTTTAGGTTAAAAGCTTACATTTAAACAGTATTTTTTGTTTAATGACTATAGTGACTATAGACCTGGAGATAATGATGGAGACATATGATAACTCAGGAGGGATTAATCTAGTTTGTGAGTCCAGAGGCTGGAACCCTGAACCTGAGGTTCTGTGGCTGGACAGAGAAGGAGCCACTCTGCCTGCTGAAGATACACAGACACACAGAGACACTGAGGGCTTCAGTGTGAAACGCCGCATCACTGTTTATGATTATAGCGACTCCAACAGGTTTTACTGCAGACTTCTACGACACCATCACATGATGGAGGCAGAGGTCATCATTAATAGTAAGTGTAAATAATTAAAAAAAACAACTCTTACACTTACATGTAGGCTGTAACATTCTACTATAATCACTATAGATAAGGTAAATAACAATGTCATACGAACATGATAAACACACTATTTTTGTGGTTATCAATTAATTCTTGCATAATTAATTAAAATATCTGTAATGTGGTAAATGTGATTTCATTTTAGGTAAAGTTGAATGGACAGCAAGCTTTAGTATTTTTGCTTATTGACATGTGCGAAACATGATATATTTCCACTTGTTATTCCTTCCTGCAGGAGTGTGAGACAGTTTTCCTATCTGGTTAAACAAACAGAAGGTACAAAGAACACACTGCTACACAGAGCAGAGATACTGTTTTCACACACACAGAGATACAGTAACAGCCCCAGCCATGCCTCGCATCGAGAACGACATCAAACTCGACTTCAAGGATGTGTTGCTCCGTCCCAAACGCAGCACTCTCAAGTCCAGTAGTGACGTACAAAGATGTCTGTTTAATTATTGTAAATTTGAGATAGCATATTGCCTTAATAGTTTAAATTATAAATGCATTTAAAATGGCTGATTTTTCATCATACGTTAAGCCTTTTCCCTTCTCTCACATCCTGTATCTTCTTTCTTTTATGCTCTTGGTTGTAAGGTGGATCTGATGCGCAGCTTTACTTTCCGAAACTGAAAAGGCAGTTACAGAGGTATTCCCATCATCGCTGCTAACATGGACACGGTTGGAACCTTTGAGATGGCTGTGGCTCTGCATTCGGTATGAGTGTTGTCACACTTCCTGTGTGCAACCTACAATGTTTGAATTCAACGCTATACAATAAGATCATTGTTATTACAGAAAGTAAATTACTTGTTCTGGGTTAAAGCACACTTAATCTCATGAACTTCTGTAAGAAGGCTAACTATTCCACTGTTTTCCTCCAGTTCTCACTTTTCACTGCCATCCACAAACATTACTGCATAGACGACTGGAAAGAGTTTGCAGCAAAGCACCCAGAATGCCTAGAGGTAAAAAATAAAAATGTTTGGCTTCTTTGCCCAGAACAATGTAGTTTATTTCTATATTACACCACTGACAAATTCATTCATGGTGACTTGTATGGTGGACGCTAGATGTATTTTAAGTCTAATAATAAATAAATGAAAAACATTATTTAACATAGAAGAATCTATAATTGTTTATATCCTGACACTTTCTGTAAGAAGACATTTATGCAGCATTTATGGAAGGAGTCCCCAGTGTCAGTACTTTGTAACAGTAAAAACTCCCTGTAAGTTTTCCACCATGGTAAGGGACAGGGGATGTTGCATTTTACCGACTGTTGATAAGAAGCTTATTTTAATGATTGTTTTGTCTTTTTCAAGAGAAAGTGAGGGAACTGTTTGGGGACTGTCTATCTGTTATAACATGAGTGAGAACAGTAATTAACTTATTTCATGGACATGCCACAACATTATATGTAACTATAAATGGATAAAAAGTATGACATATTGTTTGTTTAAAAACGGATGATAACAGTAATTACTGGATGATAACAATAATTCTATTTTGAAGTGGGCCTCATCACATCACCTTGTCATGATTACACTATAATGCTGCTCTGCAGGTCCCATTCCCTCTTTCTCTCCTTGTCTCTCTCTGTCTGTCTTCAGAGCGTGGCCGTCAGCACTGGAACAGGCGAGACTGATTTTGAGAGACTCGCTGCTATTTTGGCAGCTGTGCCACAGATACAGTACATTTGTGTCGACGTAGCGAATGGATATTCAGAACACTTTGTGCATTTTGTCAAGGACGTGCGGCAGAAGTTCCCTTCACACACCATCATGGTCAGTGGTTCACCCTGTCAGGCAAACACAGCACATTGTTTATAGAGACAGATAGTGAGGTAGAGTGTATGTGTATGGTTGATAAGACAGTGGGATTGTTGTAAACATAGTTGTAAACTTCTGTCAAGGCTGGTAATGTGGTCACGGGAGAGATGGTGGAGGAGCTGATTCTCGCTGGTGCCGACATCATTAAAGTGGGCATCGGTCCAGGTGATAACACAAAATCATGCCACTCAATTCTTATGAAGATAGAACAAGTGGTTTTGGGTTAAACAGCTTTGGTTAATGTCATGTAAGCATCATCCACTGGTGTTCTGTGTGTTGTCATTTATCATGTATGTGCCTTAATTTACCAGACATATATCATTTATAACATATAAAATTTATCTGACATACATCATATATGCTGGTGTTTCTGTGTAGGCTCAGTGTGTACGACCCGTAAGAAGACAGGTGTGGGCTACCCTCAGCTGAGTGCTGTAATTGAGTGTGCTGATGCTGCACATGGCCTGGGTGGACACATCATCTCTGTGAGCTACAGTTATCTGCTTAGTCCACATTAGTGAACCATGGCATTTATGTGGGAGAACAGATGTTTTTGCTAGATTGTAATCGTTTTCTTTATGGTTTCTCACCCAGGATGGAGGATGTACCTGCCCTGGTGATGTCTCTAAGGCTTTTGGTATGTTTCACTGTTCTGGAATATGACGTGATCTGTTTATTACACAGTACTAGCATTTTGCTTGCAGTTATTAAAATAATTTTATCTCAAAATGCTACTATTAAAAATATTACTGTAAACAGGATAGATTTTGTGTTCTATGATTACGCATCCTAACGCTTCAGAAAGATAAGAGAACACTATCTTTAGATTTGCCTTTATACTTGTCTTGGTAGGTTGTCTGTAAAAGTCTACTACATCATCATGTTTGAGGGTTAAGGGTCTAGCAGTGTGCATGGGACAATGGTTCCACAGTGTAATCACGGTCCACCATATTTATTGATAGAAAATGTGATGATATCTTTGTGTCAGTGGTAGATGGTGGGCCACTGGGCTTGGCTCCAGTTCCTCTAATGGAGACATGAGTACCATTGCTTGGGATGAAACACTACATGCTGATCTGCACAGCACACAGATATTCGCTGGCATGAGACTATACTGACATGTCAGAGCATGTGTGATTATGGCTGCAACTGAGGAATTTCAAGTGCGCAGGCTGCCATGCACAGGCTTTGTATGTCTAGGTAAGATCATGGTGCAAGAAACTCCTGCTTTTCAGCCATGACACAAAGGCACAACTTGAGGTTTTATTAGCAGAAGTTTCCTCCTTTGGGGCATGACTTTGGGTGTCCTGTTTGCATGAAGGGCAATTGTTACAAGAAATGCCTCCCAGCAGGTCTAGGAGGGTATATGCAAGGGGTTTAGATTGAAGAAAGTGTGGCAAAGTAAGCTGCGAACTTCAATAGCATATCAGCATTCTCGAAATTAAAGCTATGTGGAAAGCTCTACATCCAGAAACCCCCAAAGATGTCATGAGTTAGCATTTATTGTGACCCAACAATATCACAATAGTGTCTTACATCTATAACCAAAGTGGGTAAAAGGTCTTGGAAAATGCTGAGCAAACGCAAACAGTGGAACTGGATGGATGCCTATCTTCTGTTTCTAGGCTGTTGCAACTGGATAAAGGGGTTTACAAACTCAGAATTGCCCTAGAGCTGGGGATTGGTGCATTACCAACTTACTGTAGACTGTGGTTAAGGAACAGGGAGGGGGCAGGTGCTCTGGACCAGTATGAATGTGGCGCACAACTGTCCTCTCAAATGCCAAATAAGAATATAAAAGTAAAAAGAATATTAAATGAAAGGTTACAAAGGTAACCGATTGTCCAGCTAAGTGGAGGACCAGCAATGTATTTGATAACAAACGAGATATCATAGTGGACGTATAGGTTATCTACTGTGAGATTACAATCACTAAGTGACAACTGCGCAAAACTACCAAAGCCAAGAACAAGTACCACATACATTTACCTGCCTATTCTCATGTTTTTTGTGCTCCATATGTGTAATATTCTCTGCACTATATTTGACTGGCTGTGTTGCGTGATGGACAGGTGCAGGAGCGGACTTCGTGATGCTGGGTGGAATGTTGGCAGGTCACTCTGAGAGCGGGGGTGAGACCATTGAGAAAAACGGCAAAAAGTACAAACTGTTCTACGGCATGAGCTCTGATACGGCCATGAAGAAGCACGCAGGAGGAGTAGCAGAGTACAGGTGAGCGAAAGACTGAGTACAGGAGAGAAAAATCAGAATGTAAAGTCATTACACCGTGTTTTAATGTGTGTAATGTTATCAGACAGGATATCAGGCAACATGCAGTAAAGATATATTCTATAATTCTATAATTCCTGTTGTCTTGGACGTCAGTCCCTGGAATTGATTTTCAGAGAGAGCCGCTGTTTTTATTAGATTGTGTAGAAAACAAAACTCACACAGACCTGGTCTGTCTCTTAAATTGCTAGCATATGTTATCCAGGTAGCTCACCACCACACTGAACATATGCTCATTTTACACTCATATAGTGAACTCAAGTAATGAACTCTTTTTCATTCTCTTTTTCACTTTTTTTCTTTTTCACTGTTGTTGCACAAGCCAATAATACCATGCACTAATATATTAGGTGGTAAACCTGCTGTGATGCCCAGTGTGATACCTGTGATTTTAAAAGTGGTTATAAAGCAGCACAGTTTGCAATAATTAGTTCACTATTTACCTGTCTGGGAGTGTGTTGAGCCTTGTTGAGGGTAAGACAAGTCTCTCTCTCTCTCTCTCTCTCTCTCTCTCTCTCTCTCTCTCTCTCTCGTGTGGATGCAGGGCGTCTGAGGGGAAGACAGTGGAGGTGCCCTATAAAGGGCCAGTGGAGGTCACTGTGAAGGACGTACTGGGTGGAGTTCGCTCCACCTGCACCTATGTAGGAGCTGCTAAGCTGAAGGAGCTGAGTCGTCGTACCACCTTCATTAGAGTGACTCAGCAACTAAACACTGTGTTTGGAAACAACGACTAAGACGTTGCTAATGCTCATGAGTGCCAATCTGGTCTGACAGATTTGCTGCATTAGTTAAAGAGCTAAACTATGTCAGATTCATGCAAAGGTTTAGAATTTTGTCTTTTGTCTGACATTCACAAACAAAATGCACACAGCACCACACAGTGATAAACCTCACAGCTTTTCCTGCAGCAGTGTTATGGTTGTGGCTAACATGGCTAAGAGAAAGTCACCCACTTAGCCTTCTTATAAAGACTTAACTGTACAGTTTGGCTCGAAAATGTCTTGAAAATTATATCTTTAGTATTAGTGTTTCTTCAATTTCATTCTCCAGGAAATATTTAAGATGGAAAGTCTCTCTCTCTCTCTCTCTATCCCAGGATTCACTGCCCTTAATTCACTGACACTGTGTCTTAACAACAAGCCAAATCCTGTTAAAGAGCTTTGTGATTTCCATTTATTTTAGTAACTACTTTACTAATGTACTGCTTTGTAGGTTTTTTCATGTTTTTGAATAAATTATCTGCATGAACAGTTTTCCCCAAACTGGACCAAAACTATTACTACAGCAATTATTGCCATTCCACGTCATTTAGTATAATTAATGTCTTAGAAATGTCCTCTATGCACTGATGAATAAAGGAGATGACTGTCCTCTTGGTACTGAAATGATCTAGTTGCTGGTTTATTTAACTGTTATGGTTGTATGAAGTGTGTTTTTTTTTAATATATATATATATATATAATTTTGATCATTCCATGATTAATAAATATTTAATTTTAAGGGCCCCAGTTTAATGGCTTACAATAAGTGCTAGGAAATGATAGGAACAGTTGGGCACACTGGTTTAGTTGGGGTCATTTATTGCATTTCACATAATAGTATCATGAATGTGAAGCCCAATTTACACCAAAAGCATTGTGGCCCACATCCATCAGGGCATGAAGCATTCATTCCTGTGCTTTTCTTGCACTGGTTTAGTAAACATAATGTGCAAATGTTTTTAAATACTATAGACATGCATTACTACTCTATATGATTACATAAAGTTCATTAATGCAATGAGATTTTCACTTCTATGCTCTGTGGCAGTTTTAAAAGTTTCCTGATGCCAGAGCAATCACTGTTACAGCAGTGTGTAGACTGAAATATCACCCATGTGCTGTTTAGATTATGGGCATACTCTGCAAAACATAGCATGAATATAGCATTGTAGTATTTATACATAGAAATCACTACCATGCCAACAATTATCTTAATTTAATTTTAAAATATCTGCTCTGTACTCTGCCAGTGTCGGGCGTAAAGGGCACTTTGATTAACATGAGCGTGCGTTGAACACAGCGGTACAGCAGTCTGGTGTAAACGGGGATTAAGAGGAGCTCTGTTTGAGATTTATGTACAGACGAGGAGATGAGAGAGCTGGACAGACTGAAGGACTAAATCTCTGCTGCATCACACTTTTTTGGAAGACATGAAGCAATAATCTCACTGACACTGAATGGCATTAAACCAAAGTTAAAATCACCAACATGTACATTAAAGAAGTTTAAATTAAAAGAGTCAATATCGCAATATCATTACGAATTTAATCTTTAACACCACTGAGGAAAATTATAAATAGTAATATGTAAATCCTTCAGGGTGGATTTTCCTTTTAATAACTGGGTGCATGTTTTAGGTTGAATATTTGCAGCTATTAGTCGCCTGAAAGACCTCACTTCCCAGAAAGTTAGGAAAAAGGATGTGGCTCACAAACGAACAAAAACGAAAGTACGATACAACTAAGAAAGTAAGATACAAACCGAGAGTGTGAGCTGTGAGACGAAGGACCTTTATTTTCAGCGTATTCTTATTGAGAGAATATAAACTTTAAAAATGCGTAAGTGTTTTGAGCTTTTAATAGAAAAGATATGATATAAATTGGCACCAAGTGTAATTAGTATAATGTTATTTATTTTGTGAAACAGACTGAAACAATAATAAACTGTCTTTCAGGGATGAGTTTGTGTGTGACTTTCCTGATTCTCTACAGATTTATGGAATCTCAATCAGGTATGAAAAGACCTATTTTGTGTTTGTTTGTGTGTGTGTGTGTGTGTGTGTTTGTTTGTGTGTGTGTGTGTTATAATGAATTCTAAGGCTAAGAGAGATTCTGTATGTTTGGCGGAGTGTAAAGGTTGTTAATTGAAAACAGTGCTCTGTGACTTAATTTAAGAGAAACCTGGTGTGTGGAAGCCCTGAAATGTTTTGAGCCCAGACCTGAAAATATTTAGAAATTTAGTTGAACTGCGGTGGAGGGAAGAGGAGTTAAAAAAAAAAAAAAAAAAAAGAAGAAGAAGGTGGTTGTAGACTGGCAGAGAGGAACCCTCTCCAGGCGTTTTCTGTGAAACTGTCCATGTGACTCATGCCAGAAAACAGTCATCACTTCTTCATTTCATTTAATTTTGTTTTTCCAAGAAGAGAAGTAATGGTCCGGCAGTACACTGTTTAAACTGCAGTATGTCCGTATACACAACACAGTCAGGCTAATGTTACGTGTTAAAGAAGAGTGAATGCACCATTACTGGTAATTGTTACTAGCACAGCTAGCTAGTCTAACTGCAGAGAGCTAACTTAAAATCAGTATCAGTGTGCACAATGCAACTTAAAATACACACTTCCCCACCGAATTTACTTATTAACTAATACAGAATCGATAACTAAAAAAATGTAAATACTAAAGACTTAATGCCTGATCTAATACCGATGGTAGAGCTGTAATTAGGAGGCGGACTCTTCTGGTGCTGTTACTAGTGTACTAACCATATACAGTATATCCACTCACCATCCACTTTATTAGGAACACCTGTACATTTCTGCAGTTATCTAACTAGCCAAAAATGTGCCATACCGATTTCTTTTTTAAATTGTTTAAAAATGTATTTAAGATGGGGAAAAAAACATTTGCACAAACATTCATATGCTTTGCTTTGACATTCAAAATACAAATAATTAACAAATATTAAGTACATTCAGTAAGAAGTGACTTCATGTTCAGGAGAAAATAAACAACACAAAACCGTATCCAAAACTGTAAACTCACTTCATTAAAAGCTATATACCTGCCATACAGTCCCTGCTAAAACACACACACACACACACACACAATGTCAGAGCCTCACCTATACCAATCAGCCATAACATTAAAACCACTGACAGGTGAAGTGAATAATATTGATTATCTTGTTACAGTGGCCCCTGTCAAGGGGTGAGATATATTAGGCAGCACGTGAACAGTCAGTTCTTGAAGTTGATGTGTTGGAAGCAGGAAAAATGGGCAAGTGTAAGGATCTGAATGACTTTGACAAGGGCTAAATTGTGATGGCTAAACGACTGGGTCAGAGCATCTCCAAAACGACATATTGTGTGGGGTGTTCCCGGTATGCAGTGTTTAGCACCTACCAAAAGTGGTCCAAGAGAGGGCAACCTGTGAATCGGCGTCAGGGTCATGGACACCCAAGTCTCACTGATGTGCATGGGGAGTGAAAGGTAGCCTGTCTGTTCCAATACCACAGAAGAGCTACTGCAGCACAAATTGTGGAAAAAGTTCATGCTGGATATGATAGAAAGGTGTCAGTACACACAGTGTGTCACAGCTTGCTGCGTATGATACGGCATAGCCGCAGAATGGTCAGAGTGCCTATGCTGACCCCTGTCAACCAACATAAGCACCTACAATGGACACGTGAGCATCAGACCTGGACCATAGAGTAATGGAAGAAGGTGGCCTGGTCTGATGAACCATGTTTTCTTTTACATCATGTGGACAGCCGGATGCGTGTGCGTTGCTTACCTTGGGAAGAGATGGCACCAAGATTTACTATGGGAAGAAGGCAAGCCGACGGAGGCAGTGTGATGCTCTGTGCAATGTTCTGCTGGGAAACATTGGATCTTGGCATTCATGCAGATGTTACTTTGACATGTACCACCTGTCATGTGGAATGCAATAAGTTGGACGATATACTCATCAAGCTAGCCAAGAGTACAGTGTTCTCCAGTTTAGATGCAGAAAGTGGATTTTGGCAAATACCCCTAGAGGAATATAGCGCACGCCTGACCACCTTTATCACACCGCTAGGTAGATATTGTTTTAAACGGCTTCCTTTTGGCATCACATCAGCGCCTGAAATTTTTCAATGCAAAATGTCAGAGATGCTGCAGGGACATGATGGGACAGTTGTATACATGGATGACATTTTAGTTTTCAGAGAAACACAGAACTTAAGAGGATCATGGAGACCATACGAGCCCCTGGACTGAGGCTCAATAAAGATAAATGTCAGCTTAGCCAGCCAGAACTGAACTTCCTAGGACAGGTGGTGACCAAGGACGGCATCGCTCCAAGCCCAAAGAGGGTCAAGGTAACCACAGCTATGGATCTGCCCGAAAACATCAGTGAGTTGAGACGGCAGCTGGGGGCGATACCTACCGAACCTCTCCACTGTGTTGCAGCCCCTCAATAAACTGCTTAAGTCTGAGCGTGACTGGTGGAGGGGACCATCACAAATGCAAGCATTCACAGAAGTAAAGCAGTTAATTTTGTCAGCCCCTGTCTTAGAGTTTTTTGACCCTGCATAGCCAACAGCCATTAGCGCAGACACCAGCAGTTATGGGCTCAGAGGAGTGCTTATGCAGAACCATGACGGAAAGGTTGAAGCCTGTGGCATTCTGCTCACGCACGCTGACCGATGCTGAAAAGAGGTATGCCCAGATCAAAAAAGAGTGCTTCACAGGAATGTGGGCCTCCAAGCATTTCTACCAGTACCTATGTGGCTTAGAAAAATACAAGCTGCTTACAGACGACAAGCCATTAGTAACCTTCATCAATTCAAAGACCTCGACACCACACCCATACATTGTCAGCAAATGCACATTAGGTTAATGAAGCTCAATCCAGTTGCTGAATATGTTCCAGGGAAGCATCTAATAGTTGCAGATGCTCTGTCTAGGCACCCCATGGCAGACATTCCGCTGGGTGACCTAGAAGCAGAGGTTAAATCATACGTAGATTCAGCGGAGGATGACCTGAGGGTGAGAAAGCCGATCACTGAACAGATTAAAGACAAGACAGGAACGGATGGTGAACTGCAGTGTGTCCTCAGGTATATCCGCAATGGCTGGCCAGAACATTTGAAGAGTGTAGCAGTGAAAGCAAGTGCGTACCTCAAAGAACGTGGCTCATTCGGTGAAACCAATGGACTGGTGCTACGAGGCAAGCAGATTGTGATCCTTGAAAGTTTTGAGGGAGACATGCGCCTGAAGATTCATCAGGGCCACCAAGGCCTTCCTAAGTGCAGAGAGCGTTATAGAGGTGCTGTGTGGTGGCCTGGCATTGCAAGTGACGTGAAAAAGCTTGTGTCATCATGCAAACACTGCAATATCCACAGGCCAAGCCACAACAGAGAACCGCTGCTCACTACACCATTACCTGACTTACCTTGGCAGAAGCTTGCTGCTGACCTGTGCAAACACAAAGGCCGTCATTACCTGATTGTGAATGACTACTTTTCAAGATGGCTTGAAATCTTGGACCTGCCACAGACAAACTCAGAAACAGTTATACAGAAGCTGAAAGGTGTCTTCACACGCTTTGAAATACCAGAGGAGTTAATGACTGATAATGGAGCTGCTGAACAGTTCAAATACTTTGCAGCAGAGTACGATTTCCAACATGTTGCTTCATGTCCCCATTTCCCACAATCCAACGGCATGGCCGAATGTGCTGTGAGGACTGCAAAATGGATTTTGAAACAGGACGTCCCCCACCAGGCACTTCTAAGTTACTGTTCAACCCCTACTGAACCAACAAGGGAAAGTCCGGCCAGGTTGCTGATGGGTCGAGAAATCCACACAACACTCCCAGTCCTGAAAGAGAGCCTTCGGCCAATGTGGCCTAACCTGAAAATAGTTAAAACAAATGAAGCAAAAGCAAAGCAGTGCTATGAAAAGTACTACAACTGCAAATACTCCACCAGACCTCTCCCACCACTTACTATCGGTGACAAAGTCAGGCTGAAGATTGATAGGGAAAAGGTGTGGACAACCACCGCAAACTGTGCAGCGCCAGGAAGCTATGCCGTGCTCCTTCACTCTGGAGAATGAGCGAGGCGACACGCCCAGGAGGAACTGGCGCCACATCCAACTGGTGGGCCGAGAGCCCTCCTCACCATCAAAGATGGACTCTTCCCAACCAAAGGATCAACAGGGACAGTGTGGGCCATCTGAGCAGGACTTGGAGCAGAGCAAGAGCGACGTTCGTTCTGAACCCCCTGCTCCCCTAAACCCTGGGGTCAAGTCATCACCAAGTTTGGAGGAAGTGTAAAACCAAACCCCAAGTATGCTAGTTAGCCGAGATGATGGACATTAAGGGCAGAATAATCCCTGTCCCATCTCAAGGGATCATAGTAGTCCACCCACACCCTTAATTTATTCTTGTTGTAAAACAAAATAATAAAAATCAAAATAATAATAATAATAATAATAATAATAATAATGATAATAGTGTGTATTACAAAAGAAAAAGGAAAAGAAACAACACTAAAGAACTCTTATTTCTTGTGTAGCACAGATTTATTTTGTTTAGATAACAATAATTAATAGAAGACAAAACAAAGAGGGTTAACGTTATTGTTATGCACACTTACACTTAAAAAGGGGGGGGGGGAGATATCATGTGGAATGGAATTGCTTAAGTTGACTTAATTGGCTACTGCACATGCGCAATGCGGGGAAAAACTTCCTGTTTTGTTTTGGAGATGCTCCTTACAAGTGTTTAATAAAAGAGACGTGCATTGTTCAGTGAAAAGCCTAACGACTTGTGTTGTTAATATCGGTGACAAATGCCACACCACCTACATAAAAATTGATGCAGACTAAGCACACCCTTTCATAGAAAGGGTATTCCCTTATGGCAGGATAATGTTAGTTTAGCAGGATAATGCGTCCTGCCACACTGCAAAAACTGTTCAACAATGGTTTGAGGAACATGACAAAGAGTTCAAGGTGTTGATTTGGCCTCCAAATTCTCCAGATCTCAATCCCATTGAGCAACTGTGGGATGTGCTGGACAAACAAGTCTGATCCATGGAGGCAGCACCTCGCAATTTACAGGACTTAAAGGACCTGCTGCAAAGGTCTTGGTGCCAGATACCACAGCACACGTGATCTGGGCTGATGAATCACAGATTTTAAATTAGCTCTCTGGTCTGGGATCAGACGAGACAGGCTAGCCTTCACTCACCACGTGCATCAAAAGAGCCCATGACCCTGACGCTGGTTCACCAGTTGTCCTTCCTTGGACTTTTGGTAGGTACTAACCACTGCATACCGGGAACACCCCACAAGACCTGTCATTTTGGAGATGCTCTGACCCTGTTGTCCAGCCATCACAATTTAGTCCTTGCCAAAGTCACTCAGATCCTTACGTTTGCCCATTTTTCCTGCTCCCAGCACATCAACTTTCAGAACTGACTGTTCACTTGCCGCCTAATATATCCCACCTCTTGACAGGTGCCATAATAATGAGATAATCAATGTTATTCATTTCACCTCTCAATGGTTTTAATGTTATGGCTGATGGGTTTATATATAACTTGGACTCCTTTAATTTAAACTTTAATTTGACCTTTAATTTAAATTTCATGATTATTTGAGTTTCGCAAAACTCCAAAAGTTACTACTCCAGATACTGATCATCTGTGCATTTTCTGAATCTCAAATGTTGTAGCTACTACACTATGAACGAAGCCAATAGGAAGAGTGTTCAGCTATATTATGTAACAAGTGAATAGGAAGCGTATAGGATTTTCCCTAAATAAAAATGGCGGATTTTACTTGGCTCAGCAAAAACGCTACTGTGGGTAAAAAATTTGAATGAACTTGAAGCAAATTGCTCTTTCAAGGTATAATGTTTCTTCTTAAATTCCCTAGAAAAAATATTCATTCACTAGACTATGGAGATTTTTGTCCTGGTAGTGCTGTTGTAACGCCTCGCCCGAGGCGGATAGAGTAGGATCCATGAGCAGAGTAAAAATAACAGACAAATCCAAAACGCAAGGCAAAAATACGAAACCGGTAACGAGAGCAAATTCCGAGAAAACCAGGAATTCAATCAGCGAAAAAGTATAATCCAAATCGCGAGGCAAAAAAGGCAGTAATCCAAAAGGGAAAAACAGGGTCATACACGAAAAGGCAAACAAAACACAAGGCAATGGAGAAGGCTTGGTAAAGTCCCGAGAACAATACTTCGCGTCTACCTGTGGTGAACGCGCAGCTTAAATGTCCAAACAAGTCCCGGAAGTGTTTCTCGAGGGTGGCGTCAAAACTCGGGCGAGGGCTCCCTCTGGTGGGCAGGTGCCGGTGTTGACGTTACAGCTGTCCAGAGAGCAGAGGTTAGAGGCAATAGGCTTTATTCTTTCAAAAATAAAGCCGAGCGGTTCTCTGCAGAGAAAGCTCCCTCACTCTTCAGAGGGACATTCTTATATACATTTACATGAACAAAAACATCCACATCCAGTTTTTCACAAGACCCAACATTCCCATATATGCTTATGTTAGTGTTTAAGCCAGCCTTTATCACTTAAATTTACAGCTTGTTCCTGCTCTCCGCACTTAGCAGGATACCAATGCCTATGTAAGGTCATATAGATCACGTTCAGGCCTCCGTTTCACCTTGTGCACTATACCGGTTCCATACATCTATAACATTGAGGATTACATGTTATCAAATATGAGTACACATTCTGTGGTTAACATTTTATGGT
>CM074948.1:7752084-7786832 GCA_037577455.1 Pangasius macronema | reverse complement strand
ATTACAAATCAAATATTAATAAAGATCATTTACAGTTCACACTGAGTTTTACTGCAGAATTGAATCTGATCAATAAACTGGATTAAGTTCAGCTGCTGATGTCTGTGTAGATACAACCAACCCGGTAAAAAGAAAACACACTCTTTCAATTTTATGTTTTTATTTTTTTATGTTTACCCCACAATGGATTTAAATTTTAAAACAATAAACACTGAGTCAAAGTAAGTTTATCAGTGACACTCAAGCTTTTCACTTTTCTCTCATTTGTATCCTTTCTGTCTTAATTAAAATCACACAAACACACACATATAAATTGTGTTATAAAATGATCTATGAATAGATTCAATAATTATTTCTTGCAGTTGCAGCATAATATGATTTAAAAAATGAACCTCAGTATCAGTCTCAGTCTGTGATTATATGATCACAGTACACTAAATAAAAATCTCTGCATCCTACGTAATAAAGTAACAGTCTATATTTCCTAGTCATCCTTATTCCCCTGACTATTACAATCATAATAACATTTTTATGTGCATTAAACTCCCTCCCTCCACTTATTGTATTTTAAGGCCATCCTAATTAACCTGAACCATGTTTGGCAATTTGTGACATCTTGTAAATGATTAAATTATAAACATTTGTACATTTTAGACTCACCTTATGCTAACCTTATGTTTATTTTGTTCCTGTAGTATAACATGTTTAACCTCTTGGTTGACGCTGTCCACACCCCTTATATGATGTCTAATAAATTAACTCACATTATTTCTATCAAGCAGTTTGACTGCAAGGGCTTAGTAACATAAGTTTTGCTTTCACTCATCAGGCCAGAAAATAAATGCTGGTAAGTTTAACTGTTCCTATATCGATCAGTACTTTCAACTTAGCTGCCATTAAATAACTATTTTCTTACCATCAGTTACTATATTTATTAGAGAGGCCACTGCAAACTGCACTGAACTTTAAGCGTTTGGCCAAAAGTGAAAAAGGGAAAATAGGCCTAAAACAAAATGCAAGATCTAAAACTACAGAATTATATATACAAATTATTTTGTTTTTAATTTTAATTGGAAAATGCAAACAAAATGTTGTTTGTTCTAATGAGCTTATATATATATATATATATATATATATATATATATATATATATATATATAAATAAAATATTTTTTTCTGTTTCTATACATTCACCGAGCACTTTATTAGGAACACTATACTAATACTGGGTAGGGCCTCGCTTTGCTCTCAAAACAGCCTCAATTCTTTGTGGCATGGATTCCACAAGTTCTTGGAAACATTCCTTTATACAGTACTCCAGGTGCATTGATATGATTGCATCATGCATTTCCTGCAAATTTTTCAGATGCACTTTCATGTTGTGAATTTCCCGTTCTACCACATCCCAAAGGTGTTCCATTGGATTCAGTTCTGGTGACTGGGAAGGCCACTGACTGGTAAGGAACACTGAACTCATTGTCATTTTCATGAAACCAGTCTGAGATGACTTTTGCTTTGTGACATGGTGCATTATCATGCTGGAAGTAGCTGTTGGAAGATGGGTAAACTGAGGCCATGTAGGGATGCACATGGTCAGCAACAATGCTCAAAGAGGTTGTGGCATTCAAGCGATGATTGATTGGTATTAACAGGCCCAAAGTGTGCCAAGAAAACATTCCCCAAACCATTACACCACCTCCACCAGCCTGGACTGTTGACATAAGACTGGTTGGGTCCATGGATTCATGCTGTTGGCACCAAATTCTGACCCTACCATCTGTGAGCCTCAGCAGAAATGGAGATTCATCAGAGCAGGCTATGTTTTTCCATTCTTCAGCTGTCCAGTTTTGGTGAGCCTGTGCCCACTGCAGCCTCAGCTTTCTGTTCTTGGCTGATAGAAATGGAACTTGATGTTGTCTTCTGCTGTTGTAGCCCATCCACCTCAAGGTTCAACATGTTGTGCATTCTGAGATGCTTTTCTGATCACCACAGTTGTACAGAGTGGTTATCTTAGTGCATTAAAATCCCAGGTGATCAGCAGCTATAGAAATACTCAAACCAGCCTGTCTGGCACCAACAATTGTGCCACGGTCAAAATCACTTAGATCACATTTTTCTCCATTCTGTTGGTTGATGTGAGCATTACCTGAAGCTGCTGGCTCGTATTTGTATGATTTTATACATTGCACTGCTGCCACACAATTGGCTGATTAGACAATTGCATGATTGAGTAGATGTACAGGTGTTCCTAATAAAGTGCTTTGTGAGTGTATGTATCCCAGAGGCAATTGTTTTAAGACTATACAGGAAACCCAGCTTCCTCTAACATTTCATTACATTAAAATGCAGAAATGAAATGTTTATATATAACATCACATTCCAGATTTGCTGTTATAATAACCTCCACTCTTCTGGGAAGGCTTTCTACTAGATTTTGGAGCGTGGCTGTGGGGATTTGTGCTCATTCAGCCACAAGAGCATTAGTGAGATCAAGCCCTGATGTTGGGAGAGAAGGCTTGGTGAAAAGTCTGCATTCCAGTTCATCCCAAAGATGTTCAGTGGGGTTTAGCTCAGGGTTCTGTGCAGGCCACTCGAGTTCTTCCACACCAACCTTGGCACAGCACGGCTTCATGGACCTTGCTTTGTGCATAGGAGCATTGTCATGCTGGAACAGGTTTGGGCCTCTTAGTTCCAGTGAAGGGAAACTGTAATGCTACAGCATACAAAGACATTGTATACAATTGTGTGCTACTAAATTTATAGCAACAGTTTGGGGAAGAACCACATATGGGTGTGATGGTCAGGTGTTAACAAACCTTTGTCCACATAATGAATCAGATAACTCATTGCAGTATTGTTCTGTTTGTTCACTTAATGAAAACTGTTTTGGGGGGGGGATAACACAGCCTGCCTGAAAATCTACTTTGGAGCTCCTGAAACATTGATAATAGAAATATAGAGAAGCCTGGCCTTTGTGGGGTCCTGTGGCAGATTCAAGTACACTGTGTTTTAATGTGAGAAACGATTAGCACTAATTGGACAACAGGCATATAATATGTTATTTTGAGTCTCACCTGGATTTGCAGCTTCTCTGGGGATGAATGGGATGTGGGTGGGTGGGTTTGCATAGAAAAAAAATTATCTCAATGTTTATTGGCCAATGCATTGCATGCTTGTCATGGCTGCAGGCACGGCTTCTCTAGATGATGATCTGGTGAGCTCTCAAAGTGGCGGAACGTCGTACCTAACTACCAGTCACTGAAATATCAACGAACATCACTGCAGTCTCAAACTTAGACATATTAGCACCAGTCAGATTCCCAGAGCACTCAGAGCTCTTCAGTAGTCAGTAATCAAATCCATAACAGTTTTATACAACCACAATATTTTGTTATTTTATCACTGTAATTGGTAAATATTGTAAATAAATTGTAAGTATAAAGTTATGTTTGTTTTATTATGTGTATCTGTTTTTGTATATAAATCCAAATGTCTAGATGTCACTACCTTCTTCAGTGAAATTGAGCTAGCAGCCTAGCTGGCAAACACTTCTAGTCTTGTCTTTTGATGCTTTTGCTCATGAGGAGAGACTGAGAATTAAACAGATCAGACAGATAGAACAGAAAACACAGATATATACTTCAGTAACAAACACCTGTGCTTCCCATACTAAAAAAAAAAAACACCAGCCACCACTGAAGTATACCATGAATAATGAGTAATTTGAATATTAATAAGTTTGTTCTAAAAAAAAAAAAAGGAAAGTGAGCCTCATGGGGAGAAATTTTGAATATGTCTCCTCTAATGTATCATAATGAATATGATCCACTTGATGATGATTTAATCTTTTTTTTTTACCTGCATACTTATATGACCCTGGATCCTGATACAGCTCATCCTCAACTCATGTCATCAAGCAGAGTTTCTCCTAAGGGAGATTTTATAATGAGGTGCAGGTCAGAAGGAAAAGTGAGTGGGGTCTCTGAGTCGCAAGAGAGAGCACTGACAGAAAGGGGGAGATTCCACTGACTCCTCAGGATGGAGTCTGGACTGTGGGACTGAGGAATGAGAATCAGTACCACTGATGTCCCCCTCACACTGAGAGAGAAGGTGGAGAAGGTGGGGGTGTTTGTGGATTATGAGGAGGGTCTGGTCTCCTTTTATGATGTGAAGTCCAGCTCTCATATCTACTCTTTCACTGCTCAGTCTTTCACTGAGAAACTCTATCCATTCTTCAGTCCTTATTTAAAAGAAGGTGATAAAAATACAGCACCACTGATCATCTCTCCTGTATTTAACACTGAATGATTTTTTTTTATGTCACATAAAATAGTAAGTTTAAAAATGGATTTTAAAACCTTTTCCTGGTTCACATTATAAAAACAACAGAACAACAATGTAATACAATCTGAAATAATCAGAAATGTTTAAATAACAAAAGATATGTTAAATAAATCTGAACTTAAACGATGTGCTAATTGTATTTTCAATTTTGTTTCAGATATTCAGAAGCGAAATTTCTACTAGACATTTTGTATCCCTACAATATTTACAAATCTCCAATTACAATATACGCATAACATTTAGGCTACACTAAATTTAAATTCTGATCTTATGCAAAATCAAATATATTGTCAGTCATAGACTCTGTGCTTGCTTTTTCCATTTTTATTATCACACTCACTTTAGGCTTGTGAAACTTTGTCATTCGATTTAAATAGTTAACGTACAGAGAAAGAGAGTGGTGTTGACTCTGTGACAGTACTTTTTGGTCTGTCTTTAGCTCAGTAACTTTAGCTCAGTTGTCTTGGGATGAGAAAGTGAATTAGCATGAACAGACAGGTCATGCAATTTCACTGATGCATCTGAGAATTATTGATTAGAAGAGAAAACACACCACAATCAAGCCACACACACCCACACACACACACACACACACACACACAGCAAAAATAATAGTGTACAAATAAATTAGAACTACAATGTGCCAAGCAGTTTATTTTAAGTCTCACTAAAAATATTCAGACTAAGATTTTGAATATTCTTCACAGTATGTGGTTTTATTTTGAGTGCTATGAACCTTTGGATACTACTTTAGTAAAGAGACTTTTCCTCAGTCCTTGTTGTTATTCTCCTCTGAGACTGTATAAGAGAAAGTGACTGTTATATTGGGTAAATTATTTTCTTTAACTCTCCTAATCATTGGTCTTTTTTTGTTTCCCTTCCCTTTAGTATTAAAATAAAGCTTTTCATGATTATCACTGTTAATTGCATAATATTTTAATTTAATTTTAATATTTTATTTTTAATATAAACTAATGAGACATTGCATCTAATGTTTGTCAAGATACTATTTACAGGCGGAACCTCAAAGCTATGTATACAGAATCCTAAAAGGCACAATGATTTTTTTTTTCTGTCTAGAAGATGACTGTAGTTTCTTTTTTAGTCAATAAAAGCAAAGTAAAGACTAGTTTTTTGGAATGCACATCCTTGTCAGCACCATGAAGTGATTATTTTAATCTGAAACTGTGCATTAGGATGTCCTGTTCACATTTAGATGAGAATCTCTGCCCTCTGGACATTTAGCTGACATTTCCAGGTGACTTAAAAATGAAATTAAATACAATCCAAGAATGTAGATGAGCAGTACAGGGGTTAGGAGACCAGCAGCAGTTCTCTGCACAGCTAGCTAACATAGGAAATTCACTTGCAGTAACATAGTTCCAATAACATAAAACAAAAGCAATTAGTGTAATAGCATACTTTAAAATATATCAGTTAGGGAAAAACCTCCCTCGTAAGAGAGCTCACTGAAAGAATACAAGACATGGTGTGCTGCCTGTTTTGTCTGAGAAACTGTGAGGTGTAAATACCAGTATCTGATCTGGACAGTTGGATCAGCCACTTGTGTGTGAGTTACACATTTCAATCATACTCCAAAACTCCAACACAAAGCACTGTTGCCCACACCTCTGGTGTTGTGGGTTCAAATCTTGCCTCTGTCCTGTGTGCATAGGGTTTGCATGTTCTCCCCATGCCTCTGGGGTCTCCTCGGGGTAATCCAGTTTCCTCCCCAGTACAAAGACATGCATTGTAGGCGGATTGGTATTTCCAAATTGTCCGTAGGGTGTGAGTGGGTGCGATTTTGCCCCGTGCACCCCATCCAGGATGTCCCCCGCCTTGTGCCCCAAGTCCCCTGGGATAGACTCCAGGCTCCCCACAACTCTGTGTAGGATAAAGCAGAACAGAGAATGGATGGATGGACAGACTTCAATTTCAGATGGCATGATACAAATTCTAAATAATAATATTCCGATTTTTGCATTTAAAATCATATTTCTGATGGCATGAGTCTAACTTGATAGAAATGGCCCATGACAGGTAAAGGTTATTAACAAGTCACCATGTAAACACATCCATTCATTCATCTTCAGTAACCGCTTTATCCTTGTCAGGTTTGTGTGGATAGGAGGAGGAATACTCCCTGGATGGGACGTCTGTCTATCTATCGCAGGAGAGCTATACCTGATTATATCCAGTGCCACCTGTAATTATGACTTGAAGTGATGCTCCTGTGCAACATCACACGAAGTACATGAAGGCAGCATTATTATTCGACTATAAAATATGTCTTTACATTGGATGTGGATATAATGCACTCTGGTCCAGTTAGATGAAAAATGAATGAAAACTGAGAATGTGGGCGAACTGGGGCTTTTATTTTGAACCCCTGGAAATCTTCAGCGTTTCTTTTTTCACACATCGAAGATGCGACAAACCAAACTGTGACAGATTGACAGCTACGATCTGAGGCAAGTGTACCTACATTGGCAGCTCATTACGGCCTCGTTAACGCGGGCCAGCTTTGTTATCCCGGGACAGTGACATGTTTTGCCTAAAATGCTCAGCTGTCCTGCTATCATGCGGCTTCATTCAGATGCCTAGCCATGTTGTTATAGCGGGTTAGCTAGCCACAGAGCTAAAAGCCTTTGTTCCGACTAGCAGATCGATAATGTTAGCTTTTAGCCAGAGGAGGAATAGGGAATGTAGCTGTGCTGTCCCGTGTGTACAGCAGCATCGCCATGACTTTTAACAGTTAGAGCTCCATAACTGTCATGGCGGTGTGTTAGGCACAAGAGCTCTAAACCCGTAAAGAATAGTAGATTTAAAGAGATTTAGCTCTTCATATTAGTTCAGTAGGGAGCTTGAGATGTTTGAGTTTTCACATTTGAATTATTTAGCAACATGACCAGCGCCACGAAACTGTTGCTTGAATGATTTTTTCCCCCTTAATGACCACGGTTTGTTTCATGTTCATCCAGTCAGAAATAAACATTAGCTAGCATAGCATAACATCAGTGTTCCAGCTATTATCTAGTAATACATGTGTGTTGTGTGATTTCTCAGCTTAAACACTGCAGTGCTACACCAAAACTTTAATTTTCAGTTTGCACTTTTTTTTGACTCGAATTACCTTTCGATAAAATACGAATTCAGTGAAATATCACAGGAATTATGGGAATGTCTCAACTAGTTATTTCTCCTAGTGGCACTCCTCTGAAAAAACTTCACCCTACAGAGTTATCTCTCTAACGCTTATTCTCCCTATAGCTTATTTCTGTTTACTGTTTGCTTGTGATGCTGTATGTGCAGTTTGCTTTGTTGTGGCTTAGATATTCCGTGCTGTTTTCTCCTCCTTCAGCAGGTCGCCATGCAGCAGTGTGAACCCCCGCAGCAGCGGCAGCAGCGCGAGGAAAACCGGAAGCTGGAGGCGCGAGGGAGCGCGGAGGCGGAAACAGGGGACAGCGAGGCGAGTGATGCTTATGAATGTCGGATCTGCGGTTATAAAGCAGCGGATGTCTGCTCTCTCAGTCAGCATCTGCACTCTGTCCATCCTGTTACGACTCTACCCGGCCCGAGCTCAGCAAAAGATGAGGAGAGTAAAGGAGCGCGAGACCAAACCTCAGAGGGACAGAAGAGCCCACCTGCAGGAAATGTGAGTTAGTGCACGTGTAGTACACATACCTGTGTTTGTGCATTAAAAGTATTTTTTATATTTGTTAGTGGCTTAGTGGTTAGCATTGTTGCCTCGTATCTCCAGGGTTTGCGGTTTAAATCCTGCCTCAGCACTGTGTGTGTGGTGTTTGCCTGTTCTCCCCGTGCTTCAGGGGTTTCCTCCGGGTACTCCGGTTTCCTCCCCTGGTCCAAAGACATGCATTGTAGACAGATTGACATTTTCAAATTGTCTGTAGTGTGTGTGACAATGGGTGTGAGTATTTATGTGTGTATGATTGTGCCCTGAGATGGATTGGCACCCCATCCTCCAGGGTGTCACCCGCCTTTTGCCCCAAGTCCCCTGGGACAGACTCCAGGCTCCCTGCAACCCTGTTATGGGTGTAGGATAAGAGGATGGATGTAATCAAGGCCGGTGTGGTGCGATGCCATTACCCCCCTGATTTTTGATTATTTTACAATAACAACATATCTTGAATCTGAAGTGTTTTATTCCTCTTATACCACAACAGTGGGTTAACAATTACAAAGAACAAGTCATACACTGAACCGTTTTTAGTTACATTTTAATGTTGTGGAAAGTCCATGAGGCAAGTTCCTGTTATCACTTATATTAAAGCAACAATAAACAGTCGTTCCCTCATCAGCCTCTATTTTGTCTTTCTCTTGAAGTTAATAAGAAAAAAGCACAGTTTGTAATGTTACAGAGAAACCCAGAAAACACAAAGTCCTCCCTTCTGAAGACTTTGCTGTGGCAGAAAAACTGACTGTTATAAAGCGCTGACACTGGAGACTCCTTCCATAAATATTAAATAAACGCCTCCTAAGAAAAAGCATTGCTATATCGATCATTTTCTTTGTTAAATACCAGGGCTTTTTTTTTTAGATTAATAGGTTTAGATTATGTGGAGCATCCTGTATAATTATCAGTATAATGGTTTATAATCCTACTGTCTGGCGTTGCCCAGAAAAGGATGGGTTCCCATTTCAGTCTGTTTCATCTCAAAAAATTCTTTTTTTAATTATGCTGTTTCATGGAATGTTTTTTTTTTTGGTCACTTATAGTTTGCTCATTAGGGATCTGCCTGGAGTTCTATATAGCTGCTTTGTTGCAATGTCTATTGTTAACTGTGCTATATAAATAAATATAATTTAATTGGGCATACTCTTAATAACAAGTCAGCTATACAGTTTAAAGCAGTTTTGTTGCTAAGTGATGCAAAACATCACATACATGATGGCAGTGGGCTTTAAGATAGTTTGTGTGGTGTGTTCACATTTAGTATTTGGATGGGCTGAGAGTAAAAGCTAACCTGATTACAGCGAGAAACGCAGATATTAGTTTATGCTTGTTTCTTCTGTGCCTCATTTATCAGACTTCAATGCTGCATACAGAGTTTATGTAATCCTTTTTCACATTATTTCCCTTTTTCTCTACAGTCTGAATTTTCTGAGGGGTCCATGTCTTCCTCACCCATGGACTCAGAAGAGACCAGCTTAAGTACATGCAATGCAGAGAACCAGGTACCAGCAGCAGAGCAAAAAGAAACTGTGAAAAACACACCTGCTGCCAAAGACAGCCAAAGCATTTCTCCTGCCTCCATTTTGCCTCAGAGGAAAGCCTCATCCTCTTCAGAGTCTACAAAAGGAAGCCAAAGCGAGGACGCAGCCTCCTCAGGCACGTCCGGCCTCAACCAGACACACTTGGTGTGTCTTCCTCTGGTGTCTGAGGGACTGAAGCTGGTGTGGGTGCGCTCCGAGCAGACTAATGAGCTGGATGCAGTTTCAGAGCTGGTAGAAGCGTTTAATGCCTTTCCCTACCCCACAGAGCAGGAGGCCAGTGCTCTGGCACGCCGCTGCTCCCTGTCACCCGAGCGTGTCAAAGTGTGGTTTATGATGCAGCGCGTCCGCTATGGAATCAGCTGGGCAGACGACGATATCCGGCAGACGCGGCGTAAGCTGCGGCGTCTGCAAAGAATGTCTCTCGGGGAGGAGGGTGAGGAAGAAGAAGAGGATTATTTAGCACATGAAGAGAGGACACCTGAGACACTACAGCAGGGTGTTAAACAGGCGCCTGCAACAGACGACTATACGGGTTATGCACACTACACACCACAACCAGTTTTCTCCCAGGACGAAGCCAATGACTACAGCAGGCAAAACAGCATCATTCCTCAATACAGCAATGGTTTAGAGCCTTTTGTTCAGCAGCAAACTGAAAGCCAGTATGTGGATGATTTTCAAAATGCATCTGTGGACAAAGACCATGCTCAGTTGCCCAGAGATCTGAATCATTTACCTCCTCACGAGCCCAAGGCTGAGAGTTCCAGCACTTATCGATCCCTATCAAAATCAGCCGTGGTTTGTGGCCCCCCTATAACCCAGCAGCGAAAGAAGACCAAAGCCCAGCTGATGGCGCTTCGCCGTAGTTTTGTCCAAAAGAACTGGCCGTCTGAGGCTGAGGTGCAGCGGCTACAGCGCGTCACCGGGCTCGGACGGCACGAGATCCGAAAGTGGTTTGCTGACAGCCGCTACCAGCTTCGCAGGAGCGGTCGGTCCTGGCTGGCTGAACTGAGCAAACCCAGTCAATCACCAGAGCCTTCGGGTGCATTTCCACAACAATTGAACAACGATGATTTTCAGGAGGATGGCGAGGCCTCAGGGGCGGGGCTTGACTTTGAGCTTGATGTGGACATGGAGGATCAACAGGGCCCTGTGGAAGATGGAGTCAGCGAATCAGACACTAGGAAAGAGCAACAAAGTGAGGAGCTGTCACAAAAAGACGGCCCGGCTTCCGTTAAACATGAGCGGCGGGAGATCGCTATCGTCCCTTCTCCGTCTCCTGCCTCCTCTTCTCCGTCCCCGTCACTCCTCCAAGGCTGGAACCCCAGCCTGGGTCCTGAGCCCAACCTCCGGAAGAAGACATGGGAGCAGTTGAACATGCTGAGGCAGAGCTTCCTGCACTGCCAGTGGCCCACCAGCGAAGACTACACACTCTTGCAGCAGAAGACAGGCCTGACACGGACTGAGATTGTTCAGTGGTACGGAGACACACGCTACCACATTAAACACTCCAACTTGCGCTGGATTCACCCGGACGACAGAGAGCGTGTACGCACAGGTGTCATGAAGCAGCAGAAGAGAGCAGGGAAGGGCCCGAGGAGCAGGAGATGGACAGTGGGCACAGATTCGAGCTTCAAGTTTAGGGAGCCGCAACCCAGTAACGGGACAGGAGGGAGTGAGGCGAAGTCATGGGACGAATTATACAAGACAGCTTCCTCAGTACTGCCAGGGGGTGAACTTTGACCCTGGGGAATTTTTAGATTAAATGTTAAAAGAGTATTTAGAATAGCAGGAAAGTAGAGGCTGGACTCTACATTGCTGCCAAATGCTGTATTTCATGAAGAAGTTTTTTTTTTTTTTTCTGGTTTCTGTCTCATGTTCTCATGTCCAGTGTTTCTCACCACTAATGGATTGTTGCATTGATATAATCCAGTGCCTCGTCAGGACCTTTAATACACAACATATTTATGTATTTAGTTTTGTCTATCTGAGCAGTTTCATTTAAGCTGAAATTATTTATGATAACACTAAAAAAAAAAAAGCAAAGGATGATATTCAGAGCGATTAGCAGAACACAAGCACTGGGTGAAACTGCTGTTTTCATGTGTAGCATTTCAGTGTTCAACAGAATAGGAGCGTGTGTAGAAATTAGTTTCAGGTCTGTTTTGATGCACATTTTCAGATGTTTATTTTAAAAACTGACTTTTAGCGTATTAACATGGTTCAGATCTTCCAGACCATGAATCCTTTAAAGTGTTGCTTTTAAAAGAACAGTCAGTGTGAAAATAATTTTAAATGGTTTTAAGATGATTATTTTACATCCTGTTCTTGTATGTTAATTATTGCTTATTTCAGTTGTAATTTATTTAGACCCAGGACCATAATCCAACAGAAAAAGCTTGAATGATGCATTTGATATTCTATGCATTTAATTATTATTTAGTTGACTAGAAAATTCCTTTACTGCTTTTGAAGATTTTTGTACCTATTTCTAGAAAATGTTTTCCCTTGGTTACAATGACATTTTAACTCAATAAAGTGGACTTCAGGATTTTTTTTTTTTATTATTAGTATATTTTAACTAGACAGATACAGTGCCTATTTACAAGCGGGCTGTATGAAATGGACAAAAATTGCATAGCGTGATTGCTCTGTATTGCCATCACAATATATTAAAACCAACCAATGAAGCTGTGATGTGTCAGAGTTACAGACTGACCGAGAAATATTTTTTATTAACCCAAAACACCAATAAAAAAAAATATACAGTTTGTTAGAGAACTCATTTACATATTTCAGGCCTCTTTGATATCAGTATTACACAGACCAATATTATGATAATGATTAACACCGCAGAATATTGTGCAGCCATCATTTACAGACATCTACAATCATATAAATACAATTTAAATTACGTGTGTTTACATCGTCCCATTTCACAGATCTGCACACTGATTAAATAAACCTGGTCCTGTTTACTGTTAATAATGCATTCTATATTGTCATGGCTGAATGGCCTTGAGGGGAAAACAGAAAACAGAACGCTGTAATAATTGTTAATAAGAATTGCATTTCACGAAGCAAGAGCAGTTTTTTTTTTTCCTGATCACACAGCAAGTCAGTTCCAATATTCTGTCTGAATCTCACGAGCGTTGTGAGCTTGCAGGAAGTCCGCTCCCTGTATGATTCGGCGAATCACGGTGGCAGACGTGATTAACATGTGACCTGCTGCATGGAGTATGGTGGAGATCATTCTGAGGGCCTCTCTGTTGTAAGGACAAGGGAAACAACACAGTGGAAACAATATGAGATGTGACGGTGCAGAAACACTATTCAGTAGGCAGACGTATTCAGTGTCCGTTATATTTGGATCTTCTGGTCAGTTGAGTACGAAAGCATTGACAGTTTGAATGGACCGTCTTTATAAAGTTCCTAATGGCAAAAAAAATTACTCAGGAGAAAACCTACTCTCTTTTACCTCCATATTACAATAGACAATAGATGTATTTTTGCAGCTTTAAAATTATGGATATAAAGCTACTCAGTGTAAAGAACACAGCAACCCTTACACAATAATTAGCCATCATGTTGCAGTCTGTTGCCAAATCAAAGTTTGCATCATTTAACTGCCTGCTAACCGCCTTCTAACAGCAGCTGCCAAACTTCAGGAAAAAACAGCACACACAAAACACACACATACATACACACATACATACAACAGACAGTTTAAGAGCTGACTAAAGTTCCTGTCCCTCTCACCTGAGCACCTTCTTGGGCCCCAGGCATTGGAAGTCAGCGCTGACCGAGTACAGACCCTGGAATGTGGCCTTCACATTTAGAGAGCCAAAAATATCCTTAGGGTTCAGACGATAAAGGTCAAAGGTCACTCGAGCGATGTCACGACCAGTGCGGGGTTTGTTGTCAGCTGGTTTGATGCTGCTGCCTCTCTGGCCTAACTGTCAGTGAGAAGCTTGTTTAGAAATAACCAGCATATAGTGAGTATGTCAAATGCACATATACACACACACACACAAACTAAACAATCAGTGGACTACAAATATTCTGAAACTGCTTTCCTTTCTTAAGTAACACAGAGAGAACTGATGGGTGATTGCTGAGAGGATTGATCAGACACTGATATTCAGACGCTCATATCAGCAGTAAACATGACACACACACGCACACACACATACAGGATGTGGTCTCCAGGTCTGTCCTGGCTCCAAGGCCATGAGCACTGTGTTGTCTGGCAGGGCCATGAGAAACTCATCTGAGTCCACGTCAGTGCCGTCTTCCTCACACACCAGAGACAGCAGGGTAGAAATGAACAGAGTGTGGGCTGCCTAACATATACACACACACACACACACACACACACACACACACACAATGTGTAATAGTACATTATAAATAATTTGCAATCTTAGGAAAAAAAGGTTGGATATACGGCCCTTAATTGGGTCTTCACTTTGTCCATCTGAAGGAAGATCCTATATACAATCATACAACAAAGGATTTCCATAACAAAAAAGTTCCAGTGAGATCCTCAGAAACCCCTAGATTAGCCTTTTTCATACAGTTTTATCCATTATTTGAATTTTGTTTAATTTAACTGATACTCCATCTAGCTTGAGAAACCATTACAACTTGCCTCCCTTTTCCACTATGAGCCGTGATGCATTTTTTAATTTCTTATTCATTCATTATTTTCTATCTGTCAGGGACTCTCGACTCACCTTCTCTTTCAGCTCCTCTAAGGTCGATGCAGTGAGCCCCTTCCTGATCTCTCTGTTCCACGAGCAAACTCTAAAAGGCCTCTGAGGTGCAGACCATACACGCCGAGACACAGACCTAACACACAGGCGAGGAGATGATCAAAATGAGACAGAAAATGATGAATCAGTTATAGAATAAAATGACAGAAAATGACTGACTAATAACTTCAAAATGTACAACTTAACAAGCTATCCCCAAACCCACTGTACAATGTGACAGTAATCAGTGTGTATACTGTACAGCTGTGTAGACAGAAATTGTTTAACATACAATACTATATCTGCATCATTACATTGAACGCAATGCTATTATACAACAGATAGATTTTTTGATTGATCAGTAATAAGATTACTAAAAAGGGAGTGGAGAATTCACAGGAAGTGTAGTTACCATTTATATTAAATGTACTTAATGCATTAAACTAAAGGAACTCGAAAGTCATTAGCATACTTACTTAATCAGTGAGGATGTTGTTTCCATCTTGAAGAGTTCAGCGCTCCAGTGTTATTTCCCCTTTACATATGCATACTCACATAAAATTTAGTCCTTAGATTAAACTTTTCTTTCTGATAGGGAAGAGCTGGTGTGTGCTAGCTGACCTGTCCTTAGGCCTGCTCTATCTCTGTGGACTTCGTCCTGAGCTGAATGATTCATACAGAGGTGTAATTGGACAAAGTCCTGTACCTGATAGTGTGCTGACAGTGGAGCTTTGAAAAACATAAACAACATATCAACATCTAGGAAAGGAATTTTTGTTGTTTTTTTAATAGTTCTTTTAAGACTATTTTGTAACAAATTTACTATAGATCACATCATAGGTTTGAGAGAAAATGAGTGTAAGAGTGTAAGAGCCAATTCAATATGCAAGGGAAAAAAAAATAAAAAATATATATATATAAAAGTATTATTAGTTCTTTACTTCTTAGTTATTGTTATTGATTTGAAAGAAACTGCATTATAGATACAGTGAAAGGTCATTTTGGACCTTGTCTCTATAGTGAGAATAAATTTAAAGTTCACTAAACTGAAACTCTTTGACTTTTATTTTCACACTTAAAAAAAAACAGATTAATTCATTCATCTCCAGTTGCCACTTTAAAAAAAAAAAAAAAAATCTTGGTCTGGGTTGCAGTGGATCCAGAGCAGGTACTGGGAACACTGGGTGTGAGGGGACAGTAGAACCTGAAAGGTACACAACTTTGTAAAGTATTCAAGGTAATGTCTTGTCAAGCCTGTCATGTGGTGCCTTGCAGCCTTTATTTTAATAAAAAAGGAAAGTGTGGCATAAGACTACACACTGGTGAAGGCTTAAAGACGAAATTTATCTGAACTAGTCTGCCCTCTGGCATGTTTTTTAGAGGTGGGAGGAAACCAGAGAACCCAGGGGAAACCCATGTAGATACAGGGAGCACATGCATAGAAGCTCTGAAGACTCTTTAGCTGTGAGGAGGCAGCGCTACCTGCTGTGCCACAGAGTCACTCTCTAAAAAAAACTAACTATATGTAATATGCTGATTAACTAAAGAAAAGCAGCCTCAAGAGCGTTCCTAGTGATTAGTGATGAGTCCTAAACGAATTGGCTCTTTGAGTGAACGTTGAGAGCCGACTCGCATAGGTAAGATATATTTAATGCACTTCTTCTTGTTTTGTATATGTAAACAATGCTGTTACATCTGTACATCTGTAAACCTTTTTTCAACATCTGAGCCCATTGCAGTGAGGTTTGTTGTCTTATGTGATTTTATTGCTGCATAATTTTCAAATAAACTTACGCAAAAATAGAACAAGATCCACAAACAAACAGAAAGTCTTTTACAAATATAAAATGAAATCCACAAATAAATAAAACTGATGCACCAATGTTTTTTATTATTCATAATTAAATATTTGGTTCACAAGACCTCGCTTGCCCGGCTGTTTATTTGTGGAATTGGTTGCATTTATCTGTTGCTAGCGCTGCATGCATTTGCACATCATCTGTCAATTGAAACGTTTTTCAGGTCAACTTGTTCAGCTCAGTGAGTTTCAGGCTGAAGATGTGTATTAAGTGTGTTGTTTCGTATTGTACTGCATCATGTGGACTGGGGTTAGCGGTTAGAGTTAGTGTTAGAGGTAGGGTTAGGCCTATATTAGGAGTTAGATCAGACTAGCTCAATTAGGTAGCAAGACAAGTTTTCAGTATCACCCACATTACTGCAATCAATCACAGCAGATATATTCTCAACCAATCACAGCAGATATATTCTCAACCAATCACAGCAGATATATGCTCAGTCAATCACGGCAGATATAGTCTTAATCAATCACAGCAGATATATTCTCAACCAATCACAACAGATATAGTCTTAATCAATCACAGCAGATATATTCTCAACCAATCACAGCAGATATATGCTCAACCAATCACGGCAGATATATTCTCAACCAATCACAGCAGATATATTCTCAACCAATCACGGCAGATATATGCTCAATCAATCACAGCAGATATATGCTCAACCAATCACAGGAGATATATTCTCAATCAATCACAGCAGATATATGCTCAACCAATCACAGGAGATAATCCAAATTAGTTAGTGTCGTCTATATAAGAGTTGGTTAGTGTCGTCTATATAAGAGTTGGTTAGTGTCGTCTAATAGGTTTAATCAATCACAGTGCTTTGTGGCTTGTAGTTGTATAATGTCTCAGGTAAGTTTAGGAATCTTTTCATGCTTGTGAAATTAAAACCCAATAAACATAAGGGGAAACATTTAATCATCTAACAAGAGTCAGGGAAGAATGTAGAGAGGACGAAAGAACTCAAAATATAATAAATAAACATGTAAATATGCATCATAAATATGTCATGACAGTTACAACCTTTATGAGAAAAAAAACTACTAATTTTTTCACTCCTAAAGATTTGTGGCTCTTGTTTTCATTTTTGAATCCTCTTATTTATGCAATAGAAATACATGTATATTTCATATTTTGTATATAATTATATCAAATAAAAATATTTTGTTTCTTTGTGTCATCTATGATATAGTTTATTTTGTAAAAACGTAATACAGTATTTATTTATTTATTTATATAAAAACCGCGTCCCATTCTCCCCTTGTTCGGAAAGTGTCCACTTCTGAGGGAAAGTCGACGAGGGAAACTTAAAAACAGAATTGAAACGCAGCATAGATTTGTTCATGTGAGTGTCCGGCTCCCTGTTCCATACACACAGTGGATTACTTATTCATAAAACATAGACCAGAAATGTAGTCAATAAGCGGAAATTACCACAAAAAAATAGTTAAAAATTAAATAAATAAATAAATAAATAAATAAATAAATAAATAAATAAATAGAGCACTGTTTGAAACGCGACCGGACGCGTGACCTTTTACCCGGAAACAGTAGCCGCGGTTATTTGGCGCCGCGCGAAAAAGGAGCCAAAGAAACCTTCAGAGGGTTCCCGTTGTTTACAGTTGTCTTGTTCTGCTTTAAATATATTGACATTTAACTCTTATTTATCCGTTGTTATTCGTTTAAAATGACAATTCGACTTCAGTCAAACTAAAACGTTAAAGTTGATTTTATTACATCAGTAAATATTTGACAGCCGCGAAATGAGGTCAGGAACAACACGCAATAAAAACAACAACAACAACAACAGCAGCAGCAGCGGTATGTCGTCTTTTAAATGGGTCGATACTTAAATAGCTGTTGCTAAGAATAGCTTTGTTCTTAAAAAAAACATCAGTAGCTGATGAGATAAGGCTGTCATGTCAGTTAAAAACGCAGCTAAATGTCTATATAGCAATGTCACATTAGATATGCAAGCTTTAGTAAGCTCTCTAAATTAAAAAATATATAATAAGTGTATTTTCATATAAGTTTTTTTAACACTGCCCTTTAACAGATTCTTATAGGTTTCTGTTTAATACTGCTTTGCTCAAGTCTTTAGTATCTTGGGTGTAGTTGAAATAAGATGGTTCATTGTGTAACAGTATTTTGAGAGAGTGTGTGTGTGTGTGTGTGTGTGTGTGTGTGTGTGTGTGTTAGGACTACTTGATGATCTCATCTTCGATCATTTAAGCCAGAAGTCAAAATTCTGTTCAAATCACTGACTAAATTACTAAAGACAAAATACACCATTTAAGACATAATTAGTCTTGGCATTTTCCCCTCTTGTCTGTTGAGCTATTTATATCATCTTACACTGCAAATAAACTAAAAGCAGCAGGAGTTTACAGAGACCTGGCTCAGTTACTGTGAGGGTAAGAGCATCAGATCAGAGTGCCCATATCAGTTCTCTTTAATTTTCTCTTCCAATCAGATGAACCTTTGCCCATTGCTTCTCTTCGGCTGTTGGCCCCTCCTCTGCGACTGGTCTCCGCCGCCATGTGGAAAGTGATGCAGCAGCGGGATGTGATGCACTATGGAAAGCTGGAGGAGTTTGTGACGTCTGTCTCGGAGACTGTACCTGGGTTGCTGAGTTATAGGCATCAGGCCAAGCTGAGCGTGGGCCTGCAGGCACGGGTGAGTTTTATGATGAGAATCATGGAGTTTGATCGTAGGGAATGTAGCAGCTCATCGCACTGAGACACCAAACTACACTCATGTCTGATAGTCACTTCAGTGTATTTCTGTTAGACTTTGGGTGTTGTTCCTAGTCATGCTTGATTCAGCTCCATAATCCAGAGATGGTAAGAGAATGGATAATTTAAGTGATATGAGGATTTGTAGGCGTTCCATGACATTAAATGTAACTAGAAATAAATAAATGTACAACATGTCTTTCTTTAATAAATGAAAAAATTTAATTGTTGGCAAAATCTTGTGGATTTAGAGGGAATAAAATACTTTGCGACATGCAGTTAAAGGAAAATAATCAAATTCGATAGTACCTCGTCGCTGAATATTTTCTCATCGCCACACATCGTCATGTTTTATTCCTTATTTATGAATTAGCTTGTCTACCAGTCACAGCAGAGCATACATCAACATTCATATTCACTTCATAAAAGCTACATTTGTGTTGCTTAACCATCAGCTGGCTGTCTGACAGCTGTGATTTTAATGGGATAAACACAACATGTTTGCAAAATTTCTTAGCACATACATTAAAATAATCAATGAAGTACAAGTCAATGGAAACAAAAAAAAAAAATACAATTATGCCTCTTTATATGTAAACATTTCTAGTTCCAGTTTTTTTCCATTTGTTCTAAAATTGAATCAAATAATTTTTTTTCTCCAATATCTGTGCAACCTGTTGTTGTTGTTGTTGTTACTGGCCCAATACTGATCCTAGTTATCAGATGGGTTCCATCTCTAGTATTTACAAGGATTGAAGTAGGGAGTCTAATCTCAGGCATTACTTCAGTAGTTTATCTTGCTCTGTTTCTATGCATTGCACTAGTAAATCTGTTACCTGTGTTCTTTCTGTAGCTGATCCTGGAGCAGCTCCGTGTGGCCCAGTCTTCTGAACCTGAGCTCATTCTTGCCCAGCTAGAGAGACTGCGTGTTCCCGCCTTGCCCACCAGTAAAGTGAGTGGCCTTTAACACCTCTCTGTCTGTCTTCTTGCCTTTTATACACTTACAGTTACACTTTTTGCACTTACTCCATTACACCACGGTTCTCAAATATTTTGCAGCCAGAAACTGTGAAATAAATTCCAGGGTCCCACTTAAATTCAAAGATTAGCCTCATTATTTTGAGAACCACTGCATTCCACAACAATACCATTTTATAGCAATGAACATGTGAGCAAGGTTGTTTTCCTTTTTTTTTTAATTTTTATTTATTTATTTATTTATTTATTTTTTACTTGTATAAACAGCTTCTGCAAGATTTGAAAGATTTAGAGAAGAGTTTTGAAAATATAAGAATATAAAAAGAAGAAACCAGTGCAGCTCGAATGAACTGATGATGTATCATAGTATTGAAAACTCTCTCTTTTGTATCTGGCATTTGTAGAGAACGAGAATTGATCAGAAAGTGGAGATGGCTGTGGAGAACTTCCAGACACTTGTGCAGAATCTGCTCCTCAAGCCAGCAGAAAGAGAGCAGTTCTTCATGGTGAGATTCCTGATAAACGGTTGAATATTGATGGAATTAAACCAGCGTTTGCCGAATTTAATCTCTCTTGCCATTCTTGTCTTTCTTTGTAACATTTTTCTCTCTGATACAAGCACATACATACCCAGGTTTGACTTGATCTTTTTTTTTTTTTTTAATGCATATCCGTTCTTCAGGAAGAGTTTGACTCTCAGTACGGGGCTCAGTATGACTCGGCTCTGGAGAAGCTGCTGTGGGAGTTTCTGACCAGACTGGACCAGCTGCTTCCAGTCCCAGATCTGGCTCAGGTTAGTCTTTCTGTTATCTTTTCAAAATGAGTTTGAGTTTAACTTTCTACTATTTGTGGCTGACTTCGCATATTTAATTAGTCGTTATTTTGGTACTATGTTATATTTATGTTGTGGATTGCTCTCTTGCAGCCTTTAAAACGCACTAGACCTAATTCCTGTTTAGAAATGTAAACAGGAACAATAAAATGGTTCATATTTCAATATGTGACATCAGATATTACATAGAATTGTGTGTGTGTGTGTGTGTGTGTGTGTGTGTGTGTATATTTGATCCCTCGGGCCTTCATTGGCTCATGTAACCAACAGTTGAGCTGGTATGGTATTTGATCAGCACTTAGTATTACCTAGTATCAGAACACAGCTTGAATATCCTACAGTTAAACCTGCTGGGGATGTCTTGCATGTTTCAGACCGTGTCGTGGCTCACTGCAGCTCCGGCTGTTCTGGAGGAGTGTGCACGCTCTGCGTCACAGCCGCAACTCCTCAGGACTCTACTGCAGCATGAGAAATGCCTGGGGCACCTGGACTCTGCAGGTAAGAATGGTGACAACATATCAAATAGTCATGACAATATCAGAAGGTTTGATTAATACGTGCTCAGTGTTGTAATGCTGATGTTTCCCGCTTTCACCTTTTTTCTCTTCCCAGCATCTGTTCCATCCTCCACTGGGGACTCCATCCTTTCCTCACTATCCCTCCCTCTCTCAGGCAAAGTGCGAGACAGCAACCTATCAGGATCCACTCCCACACCGAACATGTTCCCAAGTCCCACCTCATCAACACAAAATTCCAATAAGAGGCAAGCGAGATATCATATCACGCCGGTTATTGGCTCAATATCAACTGCAGACATCCCAAATGAAGATTCAACCAATCAAAATGTAGAATCCATTTCAGAAAAGGACAGTGAGGAAGTAGTTACAGAGGTTTCTAATTACACAAGGGTCAAATCAAGGTCATGTCAGAAGAGTGAGATTTTAGAGAATGTTCCAAATGAGGAACACTGTGTAGGGAAGGTGCTAATTACAGTGATCAATCAAACACCTACGAGCAGTGAAGTCGAAGAGGAGGATGAATCTCAAATCAGACCAGTGAGAAGAAGTAGTGGGAAGAGTGGTGTAAAAGATAAACGAGGGATGAGAAGCGGTGACAAAATGCAGGATTTGGGAAGGAAGCGGAAAAGAAAAGATAGCGGCAAGACATCTCGGAGAAATTCCCAAGACACAAAGCCACAGGAAGAGGAAAGTCTGCATGCTGACCTTGCTTCCTGTATGAAACATCAGCTTAGAGTCATCATCCCAAGACTGGAAATGAAAGATTCCACTGAAACAGTGTTGCTGAAGACCATGACCAATGAGGAACTTAATACAATGTCTCCAAATCAACCTGCCACTGAGGGCATGTCTGCAGTGAGAAATGTCGATGCCATGAACCGAAAGAGGAAGCTCAGCCTCTCAGAGACCCCTGAGAAGAACCTGACCGCCAATATTGATAAGCAGTGAGAGAGACTCCTTAAATATTAATGCACTATAAATAGATCTTGAATATTCACTAGTGTCAGATAAAGAGAAATAGAGGACTTGTGACTAATACAAGTGTAGTAATGTTTCTACAGTGATATTAAATAAACATTGTCTGGTATATTTCAATAATATTTGGGTTTTCTTTTCATGTAGAGTATATGCTGGCTCTCCCTGCATCCCCACACTCATGCCTTTAAGGATGGAAAGTCCAGGTAATGTAAACGTGTAGTTATGAGTTAAACATCAGTAGGAACCCACATCTGTGGAAATGAATCATTAAGAACTACTGAAGCAGTACGGAACATACTCCTATGGAAAATGTCCTGAAACACAAACAAATTTATGTTGAAATATTTGAGATGTGTTTATTGATTCTGGCGCCAGTTTGTTGGCTGATTCTGTAGTTTTTCTGTTCGTCATCACATTGGTAGCACAGTTACAACGTGATGGCCAACAAATAATGGCCAGGTTTCACTGTTAGCTCCTACAAACAAAACAGCAAGAGTTTCTTTTCTCACTCACCATTTTCCAGCAACGTTCAGTGTCATATTAATGTTCAGTATATTAATTCAGAACTCCAGTGTATAAATAGTAGAGAGAGAACATTGGACTCAGTTACAGAACGCAGTGTAGCTATGTGATGGTACAGCAGAGACTCGGGTCGGCTAGTCTACAGTCTACGACATGACAAGCACGATGGTGTTGACACTGATATTAACATGAGAGTTGTAGTTTGTAGAAGCTGATCTGTTTGAGCAGACTGTACAGAAGAGGAGGTGAGAGAGGTAGACAGAATAAAGGACTAAAGTGGTGCCGCATTGCTCTCTTTAGGTAGAGATGAATTCCCACTGGTGCCACCATCAGGAAACCGTTAACCAAAATGAAAATAGACCAACTCGAAGCAAAGGTCATCTCACATTTGAATCACAAAATAACTTTTATGCAGTTACATAAACATATTGATATGCAAGTCCTTCTGGGTGGATGTTTTTGTCCATTGTTTTCTTGAACATTATTTTGAGCTGGCAGCATCCTCTCTGACAGTCTGTTACCTCACAGCGTTGTCCTCTGTTGCAGTATTAAATACCTCACAACTTACATGTCTTTTCGCTGTAATTATCATTAATGATGGCTTCATCTGGAGTAACAATAATCAGCTGTGCAGAAATCTGAGAATATCTGTGAACTCGCATATCTGTCAGCTTCTCCCATCATGATGTTTGTGGAATTTAANTAAAGGAACAGTTTGTAATTTTATGAACTGTCTGCTGTAAGTGTGGCAAATCGTAAAAGAAATGAAAACTTAGACAAGCCTTCCCCTTTCCTCCCACTGACCCCACTGCCTTGAACTGTGAGTCAACTATAAAGCTACTTAGAAGTTACACATTGAGGAAAAGGGGCAGGGCTGAGCACTTCTGGGGGCGGAGCTAATTTATAGGCCACAGACTCAAACAACCTGAAACAAAGAAAGATCCATTTCAAGGCCATACTGCAAACACAGTTGTAATTAAATATCTTTAAGCTAACCCTAAAGCATATTATTATAGTTCTATAAACACTTGAAAACATTACAAAATGCACCTTTAGAATGACTGCATCTCAATAAGCAGAGTTGAAGGTCTCATTTTGTTGTTCACTAACACTTTGTTTTTTACAAAATGCAGTCTGTTTCATGGTGCTGTATCTCCACTGTTTAATAAACCTTTCTGTTTCTTTCAGACACAGTCTCTCCTGTAACTGAATTCACAGATGACGTTATTGTAGATTCAGAAGATGAAGCCACTGAGAAAGTTAAAGGAAGAGTAGGTACATTTGTTGTATAAATGCATACTAAATGTGTGATAAAACAAAAACTCTAAGAAACCATGACTATAATATCATCATTATCATCACTACTATAAACAAAAGAGCGTCGACAAATGTTTCGCTATGACGTTCTGTTAGAGCGACACGTATATTCCCACTTTACATGAGTTCTGGACTCCGGCCTTCTTCCGCCGTGACCTCCTCTCTCCGGGAAACGGGTGCAGATGAGGTCTGGTCTAATGACCATTTGGCTGGATTATAAACAGCTGTTTACTACCCCAATGTAGCTTTTTTAAATGATGTTCATACATGTAAGCATTCCCAATGTCATCTTGTCCAAGACTGTTTTTATATTTATACAGTAGATCAGCATTAATAATTTTGCTTATATATAATTCATCTTACTACTTTTTTTTTTTCAAAATAACTGCAGAGGCTTATGTGAGGCTAGCTATTTTTATGCATGATTTAGTATAGTTTTTATATATTTTATCATCATCATCATGTTGGATACTACCTATGTAAAAAATATTTTTTAATAATCAATAAATATACTTTTATGAAGTAAAGCCAGAAAGTGTTTTTACGGTGTATTCTATGGCTGAAAATGAAATGTGTTGTTTGTTAAAATTCTCACAAGTAGCTCTTTTGAAAACAAAATCAGAAGCTCAAGAAAAAAAGGTTTATTTTACTTATTAAATTTCATATTTCATGAATAATACTAAATTAGACATTTGAATATCCGTAGAACAACTGTATGCTAAAAAGTGTGATTTCTTTTCTCTAACGGCTTATCAAGTCCTTTTTCTCTGTCATGCTCTTGCTCAGACACACCTTCACACCTACAGTCTGCAGTTCATGCCACCTGTGACAGTAACAGTCTCTCCAGTGATGTATGACGCATCGTCTGTTGTGTTCTTTCGTTAGTGAGGGGGTTACAGGAGACCAAAGGGGTTGGATACTCGTTAAGTAAGTGTAGTAACAATATTACAATATTGCATTCATATAAAATTAGTTTTATAGTCTATGTCACTAAACTCCACACTTTTTTATGGTGCTTGGTCACATGATTATGGCAGAATCAAGCAACAGTACAGGGTTTTGTAGTGTACTGTATTTTTTTTTTTTTTTTGGCCACATGCTTTAGAACGTCAGTATAAAGAGTGACAGCACTAGTGTAGAGCAAAATTCACTTACCTTTTAATGCTTAGCATCTTTAGAAGCTCAGAGGCAACTTCTTCACTCTGCCAAATCTGCAAAAACATTATACATGATTTCTGATGTTTGGGATAATCCAAGAGGAGAGAATCATAGAAATAACTACTACTCAACTTATTATAAAAAAACATTTCATAAGTTCGAGAACTTTCATTGACTATTTCTCGCTCCATTTTTCATCCTTTCCTACTCAAGTAAGAGTGTCGTGAACTGAAGCGTGTCTTGATGATTCCCGGAGCCACGCAGTTGACCCTGATGTTACTGTGAGCGAGTTCAGGAGCGAGAGCTCGTGTTAGGCCCAACAGTGCTGTCTTACTCACACTGTATGGACCCAGACCCTAATACACGTGACACAGTCGGCCCAAAAAACAGACATGATTCACGCAAGACGCACACGGTGATTAAAAGTAGTTTGAGCATGCTGAAACATTCATTCAGTGATAAGATATAGTCAGTTTTTTATTTAATATTTTCTTCTTGCATCACTTTACATATATCTCTCACCGTCATTGGCTGGTAGCCTGCTACTGAAGACACAAACACCACTGAGCCACCTCTGAAAAGGAGAACACTAATCAATATCGCTATCAGAAGAACGACTGCTGAAACAACTGTTTAGTCCTCAAGGATTTCTTCATTCTCTCTTTTCATTCTCTCACCCTCTTTTCTCCATGTGAGGCACGACTAGTTTGGTCAGAAGGAAAGAACACTTCACATTCACATCTAATATCTGAGGAACAAGACCACAAGAATGCAAATAGGTGACACATGCAGGTTTATGATGCAGGTTAAACAATGGAGGAGCAGCAGGTGCGACAGTATGAATACCATCATGCCTTGTGATATTGCCAGATTTAAATGGGTTCCCCATTTCCAATTTAACTACTAAGCATAATTAACAAGCTATTTTTGTAATAATGCTATTATACAGCACTGCAGTGTATAGAATCATGCAGGTACAGCTTCGGTTAATGTCCACATCAAACATCAGAATGGGGAAATAATGTGATCTTAGTGACTTTGGCCATAGCATGGTTGTTGGTGCTGATTTGGGATTTTCTCACACAACAGTTTCTAGAGTTTACACAAAATGGAGCTCTAATAACCACTGTTTACATCCGTGGTGAGCAGAAAAGCATCTCATAAAGCACAACATGCTGAACCTTGAGGCAGATTCAGCAGTTTCTGAAATACTCAAACCAGCCCATCTGATTCCAACAACCATGCCACGATCAAAGTCTCAGTCTGATGTCTGATGTGAACATTAACTGAAGGTCTTGGCCTGTTTCTGACTTATTTTATACAATGCGCTGCTGCCACATGACTGGCCGACTGGATAATTGCATGAATGAACAGGGGTCCAGATGTTCCTATTAAAGTGGTTGGTGAGTGTATATGTATAGAAAATCTATGAGAGCTCTAAACCTCACCTTAGTCCAGACCTCGTCTGTGGATTCTAAGATGTTTCCAAAGAATGGGTTCACAGCTGCATTAGACACCAGTATGTCAATACCACCACACTGCTCCACAGTCTGCGAGGAAAACAAGTGGTACACTTGTTGCTTCTCCAGAAATAAGAAGAGTTGTACTGTTACATGAGAAACACACAGCACTCACCATGTTGATCAGTCTTTCTCTGTCCTCTTTGTTTCCAACATTACAAGTAGCACCGGTCACTTGGATGTTTTCGCTGCGTAACAGTGACACAGCCTTGTCCACATTGGCCTGTCGACGGCTGCTCACAACAACGTGAGCCCCGCTTCTCCCTAACGCCTGTGCAGCTGCTAAGCCAATGCTGAAAATGTAGACAGTGCACAGTTATTAAGAAGTGAGGATTAACACTATGTCTGTAGCTTGTCTAGCCATGATTACCACTTATGCTGCTGAATCTAAAATTACGATCCGTGACGGGAAAATTACAGTGATCTCCAGCATGACATTATCTGTGGATGCAGTAACCATGGCAACTACGGTATGTATACCCATCAGTGGATGCAGTAACTATGGCAACTTTTCCAGCGAGACTGCTGTATGACATCATTCTTCCACCAGCAACAGGATTGGTCAGAAGGCACTTGGTCACAGCCCTCAACATTACCTATGAATAATGACAAGAGTGTTAGTGTAGTGTGCTATTACAATAATACTAACTGTCACATTATTACTTTTGTAAAAATTCACCAACATTGCTGCTTTGATCAAATGTCTAAACATCACATTATACATGTTGATTCGGTACAATATGTTTTATGACCCTTCAAAATGTGTCAACACTGCCATATTATTTGATGTTGGTGTCATGGAAGTGTGCTGGTGTGTAAGGAGTGTATCATCACCGCAGTGGTGTTGGGGTTTCAAATACTGTCTGGCGCCTTTATTATACGCCCACCTTACTGGTTGAGTTAGAAAGTACGGCTCATTGTTGTGTGTTTAAAGAAGTGTTTAAAAATCTCAGCAACACAGCTGTACGTAGATACACTCATTACAAACACAACACACTACCATGTCAGTGTCACTGCTAAGAATGATCCATTTCCCAAATAATAGCAGTTGGTGGTACTTTTAAACTGACAGACAGCATAGTAGGGCTGGGAAAGTGTTCAGAATAAAAGATGGGCTACAGTTAGTAATTGTATACCTACAACCCTATAATTACATGCCTGATGAAACTTATAATGACCACTGAGTGCAGCTGTTAATAAAAGATTTGTTGTGGAATGGTGTGCAGAGCTCCATGGATTGGCGTTTGAGGCTGATTATTATCTTTATGCAGTGTACAGTAAATTAAACAGTGCTTCACACTGCTTAGTGGGTGACAGGTCATCCGGAATGAAGGCTGCAATGTGTAGTCGTTACTGTAGGACTCTTAACACACTTCAAATACGTTACACAGCACACTGTATAGTTAAATTACAATGCATTATTACACTCCAACTGGAGGTTTTTCCCCCAAAATGCAACAGTTAACGCCTTGTCGTTCAAACTTAGCATTTACACATAAACATTTCACTAGTTAACTAACGATACAATATTCCTTCGCTTGTTGTTAGAGAGAAAATGTAAAGTGTGTTAAACTCACCTCTGTACAGCAGGGTCAAAGTTTTCTGCACAGTAGTATTTGATCGGGTTGGTTTATTTATCAGTATGGCTGAATTCTAAATAGTATTGTGTCGGACATTTAGTGCACTATATAGTGTATAAAAGCCGTTATTCTCTGTCTAGGTAGTGCACTTGCAAAGGGAGTAAGGAGGTATTTGGTATTCATCCTCGTGCCTTCTCTTGATAGCGGCCATGTTTGCGGAAGTTGTTCTGATTATGGCTGCATCTGATTGGCTGCACCTCGCTTTCGCTTTTTTTATTGGTTAAAATAACAAACAATTTTAGACATATATTTACATGGCGGAAATTAAAATGTTTAAAAAGTAAATGTTTAAAAAGTAAAAAATTTTATTGGTTACAGTAACAACCAGTAGACTTATATTTATCTGGAAGAATAAAACCGTTTAAAACGTAAATGACAAAAATATCTTGAAGTGTAAAATCATTTATGTTCAATGTGCTGGTGGATGCTTTTAAAGAGCTAATGAACAATTAAGAAGACTACTCCAAAACATGATTTACACATGATTTTTTATATGTATTGTTTAAATACTGCATCTGAGCCCGTACATTAATCATTTATTTTATTCCCAGTGTATAAATTGCTTGTGCATTTTATAGTATATTGGCGCAGAGGGTCTAAGACTCCTAACCTGTATGCTTCAAGTTTATTTATCACTTTCACTCACTTCAAATATAATGATACCAACAATGATTTAAAAAATATATATTCCTGACTGTTTATTTAAAGGGCACAAATGTGTAGAAATCAGATATTCTTTTCTGGATCATTGTGTAAACTGTGTAACTCTCTTACATTTCACCTGATGTTACTTCAGCTTTGGTTGATTATTTTAACCAATTAAATAGACCCATTTTTGGTTATTTGCTACCAGTAAGTCATCCGACTTCACCTAGGTTATTTCGAGAATATTGATTTTATTTATATATTTAAAACAAATTAATTTCCCCTCTCGGCCACTAGAGGGAGCTGCTGCAAACCGAGTCGTCTCGTCTCAAATAGTTTTGGTAATATTAGTGTTTATTGTGACGTAGGGTGACATATCATTTAGATCGTAAAAAATTTTAGTATTATTTGGAAAAGCTGATCCCTCAAATATAAACGTTTGCTAGTGTGACGTTTTCTAATTTAGCTCGTCTTGCTTATTCTAGTTGCGCTGGGGTTGCCAGATATGAAGATACTTTATACACCACAACAATATGAAATCCAATAATAATAATAATAATAATAATAATAATAATAATAATGATAATAATACTCCGTGATAATTTAATATGTATCCAAACATGCCACAGTTGTCTCAGTGAAATAGAGTTACACAATCCCAGGTTTGGCTTGAATCGTATAAATCTGGCAACCCTGTAGCGACATCACTTCAGATCGTCCTCACTTCGCTCGAGTTTATTAGCCATATCGACTTCTTTTTTTTCCCAAATTATTATTATTATTATTTTGACCGGTGCCTAAGTATGTATAGCATTTTCAAACAAAGCCAGTTTCACACAAACTGCTTCTAGAAATAATCTCAAGGCGTTGTATTGGTAAGAAAATGTAACTTTCCTGGCGTGTGAGCTGTTTGGCTAACTAGCTAAGCAGCTAACTGCCACACCTGCCACTGATCTATCTACCCAGGCCAGCATTTAAAGAAAGCTATTATTTAGTCGAGATAGTTAAAGAACGTTCATTAAAGAATGCCATTTAAAGTTTATTAAAGGACACTTAGAGTTAACAGTCTCATACACTCACCGTCCACTTTATTAGGAACACCTATACACCTACACATTTATGCAGGTATCCAGACAGCCAATCATGTGGCAGCAGCACAATGCAAAAAAATCATACAGATACAGGTCAAGAGCTTCAGGTCATGTTCACATCAAACATCAGAATGAAGGAAAAGTGATCTCTGTGACTTTAATCGTGGCATGGATGTTAGCAAATTGGTTGTGGGCCTTACCTGTTTGAATTTAGGCCCACATACCACCATGGCCCACTCCCCTCAAATGGCAAACTCATGCCAGAGCTCAGCCTAATGCTGTTTCACACAAGACTATGAAAAAATATGTGCTAGAATTAAACCAGAAGGGCCTAAAGTAAGCCAGAGCTCGCCCAGATTTTGTTGCTATCTGGGTGGGATCAGATGGGCTGGCTTGAGGATTTCAGAAACCGCTGGTCTCCACACACAGCAGTCTGCAGAGTTTACACAGAGTGACTTTCCTGGTCAGGGTTTAAATTAAACCAGAAGTAGGCCTTAATCCAGAATAATTAATCAAGAGTAGTTACTTCCAGACTATGCCATCTGGAACTAAATTAATCGAGGTTAAACCTGTGCTACTGTGAATAATTAGAGGGATAAGAAGGTTGTTTATAAAAACGTGGAATGGATACAGAAAATCATTCATTCCTTCATCCTGAGGAGCCTCTTTATCTTAGTCAGGGACGAGGTGGAATTCAATTCAATTCATTTTTATTTGTATAGCGCTTTTTTACAAAGGTCATTGTCTCAAAGCAGCTTTACACAAACNTCCTCATATGGGTTTACACTGTAGTGTGTGTGTGTGTGTGTGTGTGTGTGTGTGTGTGTGTGTGTGTGTGTGTGTGTGTATACAATGTATGTTTGTGTAGTCCATAGAGAACCGGAGACTATTCCAGAAACACAGGCGTGAGGCTGGAATACACCCTGGACGGGATGGCAGTCTATCACAGGGCACCACACACATGTTCACACACTCTTTCACACCTAAGGGCAGTTTAATGTTCCCAGTTTGGCAATGGTGGCATTGAAACCTGAGAACCCGTCAGAAACCCATGTGGGAACATGCAATACTCCACACAGTAATCCAAGCTCAGGCTTGAACCGGGGAACCTGGAGCAGTGATTGGGCAATGATAATCACTGCACATCTGTCTGTGGCACTGGAAATTCATATTCACCTAAACTAATGGCAGAAAATAATTTCAAATGATCATATTGTTAAAGATGAAGAGCACCACATTCTGGACATCAGTAACGAATTTAGTGATGATAAGCAGGGAGAAAGGAAGGAAGAAATATAAAGCCAGTGGTGCATTTGCAAATAAAATCCACTTGACTTCCTGAGAGAAATGCTTGAGAGGCAGCAATCTTTGGAGAATGTACTCTTTGATTGCTTCTTCCAAGCACGTCCTTAGAAGAGTGCATCCTTAGTGAAACTATCTGGAGAGTCTGGTTGTAGTTCAGGTGCTTAAGAGTCGCTGATTGTAATCATGGTCTGAGCATAATCACTGACGCCAGGCCAAATCTCATCCTGCATTCCTCTTTCAGACTGAGCATTGAAAAGAGGGGATGTTAGGAAATGATGTGATGTAGCTCAAAGTGTTTGGAGTACTGTAATTCTGGAATACGTACACCGTGGACATGAATGGAAAACCAATTCCTGTAATTCCAGTTCCAGTCAGAATGTGGTGTAGAGGGGTAGAGCATCTATCTGTACAGCCTGGCATTTCTGGGATGTCTCCACAGTAATAAAATTATACCTTAGGCTAATAAGCTAATAACTATAAGAACTTAATAATAAATATAATAGCTTTAATAATGGTGGGTTATGATTCTACCACAGTAACAAACAGGGACTTTTTTCCCCCTGGTTGTGCTTCCAGGACCCTATGTTGATAACCACTGATCTGAATCATATAAAAGGCCATTAATGTATTTACCTGGCTGGTGCCAAGTGATCAAAGCTTTTTCTTTGGAAAAAAAAAAACAAAGTTAAACTCGCCTTTTCAGAGATTTAATTTAAAAAGATTTCATTTCCTCTGGAAGTACCATCTTTCACTTGGATGGTTTGTTGGATCATTTAAATATGGACTGTGCTAAATCTAAGACTATTTCTATACCTGACTCAGAAAGTGATTAGAGTTACTCAAGTTTAAAAGGGTCTTTTAATCTACAAGTACGCTTAATCCCTGTCTGGAAAACCTCCCGCATATGTGATAACCTTTGATATGTTTCACTTATCCGTTCATCTGTTCCTCTAGACATGCTTGCCGGCTGCTCAAACCTCAGCCGTGAGGCAGAGGAGGAGGAGGAGGGTATATCATTATTTATTATAAACTACAGCTGTTGCATCAGAAAATGTATATTTTATTCAATTTCGGGTTATTTTTTAATATACATATTATTCCTGTTGTTTGAATACGATGTCCAGGTGGCAACCAGCAAAATGATGCATCTCCACAGGAAGCACAAGCACAGAATACAGAAGGTAAAAGCTTTAACATAGTCACTATTACATATGATTTTTTATATGTTTTGAGAATTTTACAGAGTACAGGCCACATACTGTAGTATACAGTAGATGACGTTCTGTGTTTTCTGATTGTGACTAACGCTGCAGACAGGGTCACTCTGCAGAGGAGGACTCTGATAGCAGCAGCCACAGTCAGCATCGTCATCATTCTCGCTCTGCTCGGGGGAGTCATTATCACTGGTGAGAGGGGAACTGTTTTTTTCAGGATGGTCATATAAGTTCATATAAGTTTGCTGTTTAACCAACAAGCTTCAGTTCAAGTCTGGAAAATCTGCTCAGCATTTTTGAATATCATTTTTGTTCCATGTTAGATGATTTCACATTGCGTTGATTAACAACACAAACTTAACTGCCTTTCTTTCTCACTGTGATAGCTTTTAGATTAATGGAAGTGAACAATCAGCTTAACACAGGTAAATGCTATTCTTTCTATTGATTTATAACTTCCATAATGTAAGATAAGATAAGATAAGATGTACCTTTATTGATCCCCCATAGGGGAAATTGACACAGCAGCACAAGTAGGAGGATTAACATCAAAGAAAAGGAAAAAATGTCCATACATGCTTATACAATAGAAATAATCGAAATAATAGAAACGATAGAAACAATAAAATAGATCTGTGTGTATGTACATATGCTAGAGTTCTACTTGTGTATATACATGTGCAATATCCTTGGTATTTATATACATTTGCAGTATCTGTGGAATGACGATTAACTGCTGAGTGTGTGTGTGTGTGTGTGTGTGTGTGTGTGTGTGTGTGTGTGTGTGTGTGAGACTCAGTCAGTGGAGTAGGAAGTACTGGGTACTGTGGCACTGTAGAGTCTGATGGCTGATGGCATGAAAGATATATGTGTAAATATGTCACCTAGATGAAGTGTCATATAAAATAATAAAATCAGAAGCAGGATTCAGACATGTACAAGGGAATGCGTGCAGTTTTGTTTCATCTAGGTTTCACTCTAGACACTGTAATACAGTGGATAAAATGTCTACACACCCCTGTTAAAGTTGCAGGTTTTTACGATGTAAAATATTGGTTTGGCAATTTTATTCCACTCTTCCTTGGAAAATTCTCCAGATCTATCAAATTGCGGGGGGATGTCCTGTGCACAGTCCTCTTCACGTCATTCCACAGATTTCTGATAGGATTTACATCTGGTCTCTGACTGGCATTCCATTTGTAACTATATAGGAGAAGACTTTGGCAAATAAACAACTGAACCCAAACCCTAAACCCAACAATAACACAACATTTTGTTGTGTTGTTATTGGTTTTTTTTATCTTTAGCTGTCTAACAGAGGCTTGCAGGATTTGTCAGAAAATAGATTGGTATTTGTGATCTATCTTGACTAGAAGCCGCAGTCCTAGCTGAAGAGAAGCAGCCCCGTATATATGTATAGATTTGTGTACGCCCTTTCTATACAATTATGAAAATTCATTATTTTGTAACCTATGAGAAATTGTTCTATTGTTTACACCTCACTGTAAAAGAGCTACGCCTCCTTTACAGTGTACGTGAGCTCGCTTCTGTGGTATAGCTGAAGTGGTAAGATGCTGCTGCTGTATTGCTGAGATGGGCTCCCTCTGCAGAGGAAGAATAAACTTCTCTTCTTTTGATCTATAGGATTGTCTGCTGGTTTTATTTGGGGAGTAGAGAGAATTCTCCAACAGCCAGATATTCCTGCAGGTCTTTTATACAACGGCATTTAGGGAAATATTTAGAGACTACTTAAAAGAGAATAGGAAAGCATTTAAAACCTCCCTGCAGGACATCTTGGTGATGTCACCGTGGTGCCCCATTTCCTTCACTTGTTGCTGATGGTCTTTATGGTGTTCCATGGTACATCCTTTGTACCCCTCTCCAGAAAATCCTAAAGAAACAGCTGGTCTTTATTGAGGGTTAATCAGAAATCACTTTTTTTATATCCAACTGGAGAGATATACTTTATGAATGTGCTCCAGGGAAACAACTTTCCTTTCTTTAAACAGTAGTTGAAATGTTATGCATATTGTCTTTTTCCTCCTTTAGGTGTGTCAGATGTTCCTAAGGACTTTCCAATTCTGTCAAGTGAGTATTGTC
>CM074948.1:7719389-7748290 GCA_037577455.1 Pangasius macronema | reverse complement strand
ATGTTGCCGTAAATCCCTTTATAAATCTCTGATGAATTTTCTCTTATCCTTTCGTAAATTTTGGAGGGACGTCCTGTCCTTGGTGATGTCACTGTGGTGCCCCATTTCCTTCACTTGTTGCTGATGGTCTTTATGGTGTTCCATGGTACATCCTTTGTACCCCTCTCCTGATCGATACCTTTCAACAAGTGAGATCCTGTAAATGCATTGTAAGCTGTTTTTCACCATGGCCAGAAAATCCTACAGAAACAGCTGGTCTTTATTGGGGGTTAATCAGAAATCACTTTTTTTTATATCCAACTGGAGAGATATACTTTATGAATGTGCTTCAGGGAAACAACTTTCCTTTCTTTAAACAGTATTTGAAATGTTGTGCATATTGTCTTTTTCCTCCTTTAGGTGTGTCAGATGTTCCTAAGGACTTTCCAATTCTGTCAAGTGAGTATTGTCTTTGCATTGTCGTAACAAACATGTTAGGTCGGCATAACAGCCGTGTAAATATGCATGAGTGTATTCCTTGCCTCACATGTACAGAATAATATTGTTCTTTTGCACTGTTTGTGTTCCCACCAGGAAAAGAAGGCATTGTTCCAGAGGAAGGTGAGAACATGTTCCCTTACACTCGCCTTGCTTTGTATTCAAATTCATCCTTTTTCCATTGTGGCCATGTTTTTTTCAAGTGTCTGACTTTTTAAAGGATTTTTTAAAAACATTCTGCTGCAGTTTAATCATAGATAAGGTTTCATTTATCTAGCAAGCCTTCTCTGCTGTAAGTTCTCTTGAGGTGTAGCGATTCTCTCTGTTTGTTTGCAGTGTGGAGTTGGATCGTAGCAGCTAAAGGTACAGTAACAGAAAAAGTACTGCTATGTAAATTACACAGTTAAAGGAGCAGCGTGTAATTAATATAGTCCTTTGCTGCCAGTGAGGTAAAGTGCAATTACAACAAAAAACTGGCAAGACATACACTCGCCAAAAGCGAGCCCACTACTTCCCTTAAAGCTACATTTGTGAATTTCCTTCAGCTGAAACACAGCAGAGTTGAGCAGATGTGTTCAGGCTGGAAACAGAAATGAAAAACTATAGCACCTCCATTGCATGGTATTATTCTGACTCACACTGTTTCTTTAAAAACGTAATTTTATGGGTCTAAATAACAAGTCAAATGACTTCTAAGTGGCAGCTGTGTAACCGTGTGTGTGTGTGCTGGATATCTGATTTAGAGCAAATAAACTCATGCACTCAGCCGCCAGTATTGTTGTAACATCATATAGTTTTCCTTTAATTGTTTAATATCCTGTAAAACACACAACTCCATGTTGAACATCCTAACAAACAGTTTGGATTCTCCTCATTGTTGCTGAAATTAATTTTTCATTGTATTTTACTGTAATTTGTCAACAGCTGGTATGACTCTTAACCCCCGGTCGGCTCACTATCTTCTCAGAGTGAGCAGTGATGGTAAAAGTCTCTACCAAGCATCCTTAAGCAGTTCTCCCAGTGTCCCAACGGACGAGGCATACCACCACTGTGTCTGTGTTTCATCTACGAACCTGCTGAACACCAGGGCTTATTTTGAACTTAAGGTGACGCAGAGTGTGCCGTGGACTCTGGGACTGCGTACCGAGTCTTTCAATGCAGACAGCACCCCTGATATATATCCTGATAGGGGCATATGGACGATTGCCTCAGCAGAGGGTAAAATAATAATCAATGATGGTGAAGCCATTCCGACACCGTACGTCACGCCAGCCAAGCTTGGTCTTTATTTGGACTACACACGAGGTCAAGTGTCCTTCTACGATTCGGTGGCTAAACGTCACCTACACACTTATCTTACCACCTTTAAAGAAAAACTTCGTTTCTATGCAGCTGTTCAGGTTGGAGAGACCCAAGTGGTGTTTATTTCATTTGTTTAATTTTGATTTAGAGTAGGCTAGGTTCAGTAGACTATTAATTTGAAATCAAAGCTGCTTTATTGCCTCAAAAGTGTTTGTTCATTTTGAACATCTATTATGGAAAATAACCCCAAGTAGAATTAAATAACGCTGTACTTTAAGCTGCACACTACATCTCAAAATCTATTAATGCATAAGGTACATAAAATATCAGTCACACACACACGCACACACACACACACACACACACACACACACACACACACACACACAGGGATTGTTTCCCATGTGGAAGATATTTACTAGATATGCCTACCTTTTTTTGTATGAATATTGTAATGAATATAAACTTCTGTAGAATGAACTAATAAGCACTGATTGCAAGTTGTTTTAAACTGAGACACAAATAAATAAAAAAAAATAGATGTATGTATTAATTTATTACGTTTCCAGAGGTGTGTACAGTATCCCTCAAATTTTGAAATTACTTTGTGGGCACAGGCACATAAAACAACAATACCGTCTTACCCGTGCCATAGCACTGAAAATATAACTGAAGATGAAAACATTTCAGATACTAAAAGAGGTTAATTATTCATGCCACGCCGCTAAGAAATACAATTTCCATTGCCGCTTTCCCAGTGCAAACTGCGCACTATGATCCTAAAGAACAAAGAATGCTTAACTAAATGTGGTTTGCATGTTCAGTGCAGCATATTTGTGACCAAATTCCAAGTACTGGACTTTGATTCATCCCAGTTCCACACACACACACACACACACACACACACACACACACTGCACAGTTTTGTGCTTTTTCTCTTCTAATTTGACTAATGAGGTGATTTTCATTAGCTGAGTCAGGTGAATCAGAGCAAGGAGTACACCCTGTAGTGGTAAAGAAGCTACAGATCTAGTGTGTGCACAAATGAGATCATGGATTCAAACATGGTGGGTTGCAAAAAGTAAACATTTAGCAGTTGTGTTCCTGAGCCATCGCACGCAGGAACAGATTTGACTTCCTTTACCCCCATTGCACTATAATATCTGTAATAAACTAGGAAGCTGTAGAGCATGTAGGATATATTCAGAAAATGTCTTTCCTGCTGAGACTGTAGAACCACTGCTCTGATTACTGCATTGATTTGTGTATTACTGTAGCTAAATAATACACCACCATCTAGTTTCACAATAAAAAAGGCGATCCTTTGGCTCTTTTCAAATAAAAGCCATTTTGAGCTTTACTTTCCTAATATGTATTATTTATTTTCAAGAAAAAGGCAGTTTCCATTCTGGTGACAAGCCAGTCTGACCCACAACTTCGAAACTATCACAGCACTTGGTTCCTTCAGAGTGATAAACACACACACTTTCCTCTTACCATCCTTCTGAGGACCTTCCGCTGACATAATTATATGCAGCTAATTAATGCTATGGCTACATTGAAGTCTAACCTCTTTTGCCTTTTCTTAACATAAAAAAATACAGTTATTTGTGGAAAGAGCAGATATCCATGTGAAGACTACAAAATCTGTGAGATATCCCTATCCTTGTGGGGACATATGGTCCTTACCAAGATATAAAAACATGCCCACACACACACACACACACACACACACCACGTGCCAAAATTAAATTCAGTGTAACAGGTGTAGTCTGAGTTGAGGAAGGAGAACTATGAGGACCAGAAAAACAACCACACAAGTCTGTGTCCACTGTTTTTACATATTATTACATTTACTAGGTAGTAGTATGTGTTTTAGGTGAAGGCCTCATAAAACAGCACATACTGTGACACACACAAAACAAACAAACAAGCAAAAACAGGTGCCAATAATTTTGGCACATCGCAGAATGGCAGCATTCTGAAAATAAATGGAGCCTGTGGTTCCTAATGTGTGCTGTTCAGCTTTTATATCACGAGGTGTGAAATATAGTGTATGTGAGTGGAGTTTGAGATTGTGGTAGTTCCTGCAGTTGTCCAGCAGGGGGCAGAGCGCTAGCGTGTTCATTACAGTAAAGGGGGAGCACTTCGCCTGGGTGACTGTGTGTGTGTGTGTGTGTGTGTGTGTGTGTGTGTGTGTGTGTGTGTGTGTGTGTGTGTGTGTGTGTGTGTGTAATCCCAAACCCGAGTGGCCCGTGCAGAAGGCCGGGGGTAGGGCCGAGCAAATGGAGCAGCGCAAATGAAGCAGGAAAAATAGCAAAGAATGAAAAAGACAGCCCCGTTTTTCAGGAATGTAATTCCGCCTGTCTTTCCTCATCCCTCCTTTCCGTGATGTCTGCTCGCCGGAGTGACGGTAAGACGTCGTTTCTCCACGTTTCTCTTTATTTCTTTCTTTCACACACATTCTCAGTCGAGTTTATTTTAAAGCTTCTTTGTTGGAAAGCGAATCCCGTTTCTCGGCTGCTTCAGCTCCCACAGCGTCCATGATGGATCTGCAGATTGTCCACTAACCTTCCCAAAGCCCACATTTCAGCTGCATACGAGCGTCCTTTTGTTGTGAACGTGAGATGATAGCGTTAGTAGTCTGGGTCTGGACTGGGGTTTGTGGGCTGAAACGTGGCTGTTCAAAACCCCTCCGAGAAGATTGACTACATATTCCTCAGCCCTGTCTTATTTTCATCCCTAATAACTCCCTGAACCATAATTAAGCACAGGGTTTAGGTTTTTGTTACCAGTTTAATGAAATGTCCAGCAAGACATAAATGGAGCTTAATTCACAATGAAAGTACCTGGATAAAACCATTTATATTTTATAAGCCTGTAGACAAACTGTTTATTACCATGTTATTGACAGCTAATGTTGTAAATGCTGTGATTATGAACACATGTCTACAGCTCGGATATTTTTTTTCTTTTACGCTGGATTTTTTTAGCACTAGTTTACTCATGGCATTATTTTTATTTAAACCACAAATTGTGAGCTATTAGATTTTTTTTTAACCTTCAGGTTCAGATCAGGAGATAAAGTTATGGAAGACCATGTGAAACAGCGAGGAAGACTATCTGCAGTGTGCAATCGACTCTTCTTGATGCAGAGAAAAGAGTATTTTTGACAACACGCCAGTCTACGCCACTGGGACATCTGAGTCAACGCCTGGCTCTGACAGATGTACACATGGGTTACACGCTCCATAAGTGACTAGGATAAAAGGCTCGAGCAGAACCAGCACACACCCGGGCCGAGCTTCGACACAGACATCGGTGGCAGTCATGTCCCTCTCTGTAAGTGTGTGTGTGTGTGTGTGTGTGTGTGTGTCTTTTTTTTAATCGAAAGCCCATAAAAGACGTTGCCAGTCTGACATGCAAACTTTGGTATTTAACATTCACCACTGTTAAATCCACTGCTGTTGGGACCAATCATTTGAAATCCCTCTGGGAGGGAGGAGGAGAAGCGATCGGGGCTCAGCTTGTCCCAGAGTAGTTCGCCCCCAAGGGAGAGAGAAAGAGAAAGACAGGGAATATGAGAGAGGTACAGGCTGAGCGGATGACAAAAGGGCCCCTAAAACCAGGGGACAGATGTGGAACCCCCTCCCCCACTCATTCCTCTCGTTATCGTCTGTTCCCTTTCTCTCTCTCATTTACTTATTGACTCTATTGTGCTTTAATAAAGGCAGTCAGTAAAGTCACACTTACCATATGTATAGGGTTAGTAGCCAGTTGTCAGTCACTAGAGACAATGCTGATCTTCCAGTGGCTGTAGTAAAGTAAGCTACTGAATAAAAGTCATCTCGAACAACCTGCAACCTCAGAATAGCTCATTTGAATCGACGCTAGAGCGATGACTCCATTTGCATTGGACTTTTCTGCATAGCCCTAATGCTGCGCATCTAATGGAGACTCGCACACCTGGATTATTCGACTGTGAATCGTTAGTATCAGTACAGCGTTTACGCATCATCTCTTTCCCAGAAATGGCTCGGGTTTATTAAACAGCCTCAGAGTATTAAAACCTCAGTTTTACTTCTAGTTTGAAGCGACGGGCCTGTTTTTAATTTGTACACCATCTTATTGAAAAGAAACTACCTTCTGTATTGAGAGGAAAAGGAAAGCCAGAATTTCCTCAAGTAACTATTGTTTTTAGTGTGTTTCTGACCTCCATCAGTCTTTTGCCAGCTTCTGTCAGTTTCTGTTTGTCAAGCAAGCAGAAAAACAAGGTCATTTTATCTCCTGGGCTGTTGTTTGTGTAATCTGCTGAACGGATGTAAACTGGAGCGTTATTCTGTATAATAGGCCTTATGTTTGGCTTGGCTTGCTGTTTGCCTGCTTGGTTTAGTCCTGTTCTGCCAGTAAAACTTGTGCAACTCTAATCAGAGCAGTATTCACTCGAGGTGGAGCTCTGCAAAGTGAGCTTGGCTAAATTGATTTAAGACTTTTTAAATCTGAACACATTGAATTTACTTCGCCAAATTGTGTTATGAGTGGCATTTCTGGTATGCTGGTGTGGTGTGATACGACTGACTGTCCCTTCATATACACTGAATATCCACATATTCTGTTTTGCTTTTAAACTTTTAATGCATGAAAGCAAAGCAGCCAGTTTTTTTTAAAACCTTTAAACTCTTTTCCTCCATCTCTTCTATTTTCCATTAATTGAAGTATTCGGTCTTTATATTTCTTTCCAATGATTGCTTCCATTTTTCTCTTACTGTATCTACTTTAATCAAAATTTAAATTCTTATTTGATTATGTATTCTCTCCAGTGTATTTTTTCCATCCCTTATCTTTTTCTCAGACAGTGCTAGCAAATACACTGTACAATACGCTCCCGTCTTCCTTTTTCTCACTACTGTTTTTCCATGCCGAGATTTGCATTGGTGTTCGCCATGACTATCTTTGTCACTCGTGTCTGTGTTTCTAAACTTTAAATGTCATGCTAATGTAATTATTTCTTTCCTTCTGTGTTTTCTTTCTTTCTTTTTCTTTTTTTTATCAGACGGTGCTAGCAAAGGCATTGTATGATAATGCAGCTGAGAGTCCGGAGGAGCTGGCTTTCCGGAAAGGTGACATCTTGATGGTGCTAGAGCAGGAGCAAGATGGCGGGCCAGGCTGGTGGCTCTGCTCCCTCCACGGACGCCAAGGCATCGCCCCTGCTAACCGCTTACGGCTCCTCCAGACCGCACCGGATGCCCGCCGTGCTCCCAGTGTGGACTCAGTTTATCTCTCTCCTGTTCAGCAGGGCCACGTTAACGGGCACCGCCTGGAAGATGGTGATGGAGTGTATCTCTCTCCTCCGAGCCTGGCTGAAGGGGTGTACCAGAGTCCTGGAGGGGCTTCAGGACCAGGCAGTCGCCCACGCTCCCACTCCAGTTCTGGTGCTAGGCCAAGACCCGAATGGGCAGATATTGGAGTTGAAGGACGTCCACGCTCACCTTCTCTCAGAGGACGGGCAGGAGAAGTGGGTTCAGTGTATCAGACCCCTGCCACAATGGCACCACTAGGTGCACAGTACAGATCTCAGGGTGTCTCTGAGTCAGTGTACCTGTCGCCCAGTGCTATGCCCAGATCTACAGCCGAGTCAGGAGGTGAGGCTGCTTATCTAAGCCCGAGAGAGTCGACCATCACAGGCCATTCAGATGCCTGCTATTTGGTTCCTCGGCCAACTGTGGCAGCTTTACCTGGTGAGGATTTTTATCAGACTCCTGTGAACACTGCTCCAGTGCCAGTGCTTCAAGATGGGGTAACCAGTCAAGGTAAAGCAGGTCAGGAGCTTCCAGGAATGTACCAAACTCCAAGTGCGCCAGGGACAGCTATGACAAGGACTCCACAAGCTGAGCGCAAGCTATCTGCTGGATCTGCCGTGGTATCGGCTGCCTCAGGACAAAATGTAAACACACCCCCTACAAGCAGGTCATCTGCCAGACCACAGGGTCAGTGTGCCACTCCCCCGGTGGGTCGTGGAAAAACATCACAGGCAAGCATAAAGGGATCCCCTCTTCTTGTGCGAACTGGGAAATCTGGGCTGCCAGGGTCTCCTAACTTTGGCCGGAAGCCTCCTCCACCAGCGCCACCAGTTAGAAGTGTGACCCGGAAGGATTTACCTCAGGGTCAGGCACCATCACCGGCCGCAAAACCCACTATGCAGGCAGGTCCTCCTGCAGAGACTGCTAAAGAAGAGAAACAAAGACAGATGACAAAAGATGGAGGGAAGAAAAATGACATGCAGATGATGAAGAAAGAGTGCATGGCTTCTGATGATGGAAAACATGGTGATGAGGTAAAAACTAAGATCAAAGGAGGAAATTGACATTAATTTAAATTCATACCATGCTGGTTCAGTTTTACACCAAATTTTATAAACAGTTTGCACTCGTGTTGGAGTTGTTTGTAATTGTAGATTACAATGAACCTGTGCTTTCGCAGGGATGGTTGATATTTTTAAACCAGAGTCACCTTGTTGAACTCATCTGATGCTGTGTTGATTTTCATGAGCAAATACACTAGTAGCAGGAGTCAAAAGGATGCAGAAATTTGAGTCTGGTTGAGTTTATGTAGGTGAACTAGAACCTTGCATGTTTGCAAATCTTGAAAGTGTAACAAAATGCTAGGTTGTTATTTTTTTGCATTACAAAAGCAAAATGGTGGAACTGCTAGTTACAAAAAACAAACTAGCTAGCTGCTTGCTAGCTAAGTTTACCACTGTATTTTCAAAATCAAGTCACATTAATCCTGGACCATCTATAATTACCTGATTTTAAAAATAGTGAATCAAAAATCTGGTGTGACCTTGTACTTAAGGTTTGATCTAAAGCTTGATTGACCACTGCTGGGTTGATTTGCGTGTTTTACGTTGTTTGGTCGATTGAGAGGCTAGTTTTTATAGTTTAGCTTTTACATGAAATGGATTTGTCCTTTCTACAGGTGTATGACACACCTCCTACAAACAGATGGCAGCAGCCAGTTCCTGCAGTATCTGCTGAGGAGAGTGAGAGCATCTATAACACCCCCCGTGCTGTCCCCTTACACTCTGAACAGGCATCAGAGGTAAAAGAGCAGCACGAAGAGTCTCCATACAACATGTTCTTAATTTATCAGCATTTTCAGTCATTCTTCATACAATCACTTCTCAGTGGGAGTTAGGTCTCTCTCACAAACAAAAAGTCGTTCCTCTGTTTAAGGGCCACACCTGTTTTTCACTGCTGTGAGCTAATTCCTTCTGTCTGTCGCCTTCCTCTCGCTCAGCTGGTCACACCCGTCTGTCTTAGGAGGACTAGCTGGCGTGACACTCTTTCTATTAATGATTACAGTTGCCACAGATTTGCTTGTAGAGTTACCTCTTTTTTATGCATCTCTAACAGAAGTATAATTACATCTATAAATATGTAATTACTGCTTACAGAAGTTTAATGACACACCCTCTTAATCCAGAGATTTTGCTTTTTTCTTTAATAAGCCAGTGGAAAGTACAGCCTCCATGTCCGTGCTCTTATTCTGGGCCAACATTAAGCCACAAGAGCTCTCAACAAGGCCACTGAGAGCCTGCGTCATTGCAGGGAAAGGACACAGAGCCAGCTCTCTGTTAAGAAATTACAATAGTGAAGAAATGGAGCACAGTTTAGCCTTTATACACAGCCCCCAGTGTTAGAAAGATAGAGAAAGTTCAAAAAGTGTGACTTCGTGAAGAAGGCTATTGTCTGTTTTAAGCTCAACTGTAGCTGCAAGTTATAGATGCCTATGGAGGGTATAATAAGAACAATTCTGTAGTCTATGTGAATAACATCCTCTCTCTCTCTCTCTCTCTCTCTCTCTCTCTCACACACACACACACACACACACACTTTCTCTCACTTTCTCTCTCTCTCTCTCTCTCACTTTCTCTCTCTCTCTCTCTCTCTCTCTCTCTCTCTCTTTCCTCCTTCACTGTGTGTCAGATTTACGATGTTCCCACCCACGCCCTGAATCCACCCTCAGACCTCCAGCAGCAGACCTACAATGTCCCGGCATCACTTCCACTGAGCGAAGACATAGAAGAAGATGTGTACAGTGTTCCAAGTCTTCCAGGTCTGCCTTTAGACTCGGGAGAAATGCCCGGATCAGTGGGTGAAGCAAGAGGAAACGCTGAGGCTTACTCCATGCCGAGTCCTGGAAAGTCAGAATTGGCATCTGAGGATGTCACTGAAGCAGACGGTGGCATTTACGACATGCCCGCTCTCACATTGGACATTCCTGCGTGCCGTCTTTCCGCGTCCAGCACCGGGTCAGGCGACATCCAGTGGAAGAGCTCTCTCTCGGCTCTTGTCCAATCAGCTCTCAGCTCTGCCTCGGTCACCGCTACACCTTCCCGGGACCTGGCCGCATCGCTGGCTGAGATCTTGTCAGTGTGGAAAGCAGGTCACTCTGGCGAAGTTCCGCCTGCTCTTCAGCAGGCATGGTCTCGTCTTGCAGACCTCCTTCCTGCCCTGTCGGTGTGCGGTCCCTCCCCTCCAGCTGAAGGTCTGCTCACGATGGTCCGCCGTGCTCTTGAAGACTCCGCCACCCTTTTGCAGAGTCAAACAAGACCCCGTCTGCCGTCTCAGGAGTCTCTCTCACGGAGGCCACTTCCTGCGTTGCCGGTTGCCGAGGTGAAACCCATGGCAGGTGGAATGGGATCTCGCAAGGGCAGCTGGATCCAGGAGCGCCCGCTCCCCCCTCCTCCTGTTCCTGCGTTTCCATTGCCTCCAGCACCTGCATCTCTTCCCCTTGATGGACAGTTGAGTGAGGATGAGCAAGGGAACGAGTATGCAGGGATCGGGCTAACTCCTGCACCTCCACTGTACCCTGCAGGAGACAGTGTAGGATACGTCAAGCTGCAGGTTAGGACCTGGCTTTATTGTGTCACTCTCATGTCACATTCCCAAATGTTGTGTCACTACAGTTTCATCTATCTCTTTCCTCAGTCACTGAAATTCTGTTTTGTCTATATCTTGACTAGAGATGTTTGAAAGTTCATGGTATTATAACCTACTTATCATGTCATGGTTTGACAATATCTTGGTATTACTCAGCCGTTTGAAAAACACATGCTGATGGTGAAAAGTCTTTGTACAAAAGTCTCTTTGCACATTTTTGTATGTATACCAAAAACAAAAAGCATCAAATCCCCTAACTGTTCTTCTTTCTTAGGACGATATTTTAAAATGATATTAGAAACTGAAAATGAGAGTGGCTGCAAGGAAAGGCAGCACACTGAGCCAAACAAACTCTACCTAGCGTGGCAGTGTGCAGCGCTGCTTAGCCTGAAATAGATTGTTTTTTTAGTTGTGGTCATCAATGTCATGTTGTTCTGTGCGTTTGATAGCCGTCGTGCGTGATAAAGTCACATTAGAAGTGACAGCAGAGGTAGCAGTGTAATATGTTTAGTGCAGATTGCACAGGCAAAGGGTTTCCAGTGCAGCTGCATCTCCTGTGCAGAGAAACCGAGCTTGCTGTAGTATGAGTTTGGGGGAGTCTAGAGGGGGTTGTAAAACTTTTGGGGAGTTGCAGCTGGATGCAAAAGGGAGCCACTGAAGTAAGGAATGTGAAAAACAGTAATAGATGGAAATATATTTTAATTGGCAAGTCAGCAGTGAGGTAACTGTCTAGTTATACTCCTTTATTAACTGTAAAACTGTGACCCAGTAATAACCCTAATCCTGCCTACAATCAACTGGTTCACTGATAGATACTTATTTTAACCTTCTGTTCTCATTTTAAAAGCTTATACTACCCATAATACTTCAGATAAAATTTCTCACACTCATTTGTTCCTCGAGTATGTACTGTACGTGGGAATGTGGCACTCAGTGTGCATGCTGAAAAATGTTTTTTTTGTACATCTAAAACACAAATGTGATTTTAGTTGCTGTTTTACGTCACTTATGCACGAGACAATGTGATACACCTACAGCTACTATTATGAATCTAGAGCTATCCTGGGTGAGTTTCTGTGTCCACTTCCTACAGTGTTCAGTATCAGTGAAAGCAGGAGAAATTATGTGAGAGCGTTGGGCGGTGACATCATTTCCCATGTGGCATTAGTGTTAGAAGGTTCAGAGCTTCAAGGTCTGATTTATCTTTTACTTGCTATCTGATGCAGTGTTTTCCATTGAACTTGATGACGCTGTTACCAGAATGTCTTTGAGTTTGGTAGAAAAGACATTTTTGATAGATTTGATTTTTTTTTTTTTCAACTCAGAATGGCAGTTGTCTGACCTGAGCGTGTGATGACATGTGAGGAAGCTGTAAAGATTACATTTCACCAATCAATGACCTTCACTATTTCAGGCTCCATCTATATGATAGCTGTTCAGTACTCATAGTACCCTGATAAGAATAGTAACAACATTGAGCCCAGGAACTGACACTATAGCTCACTTAGCAATGGAAATAATGACAAAATGTGAGATTATGAATTTGTTAGTGTACTGTGCCGTATCACACTGCGGGGTGAGAAAGGTTTTGCGTGTCCTTTTCCATAACTATTTTTATATTGCTAATGATTAGGAAGAAGATAAGATATACTGGGTGATACAAAATACACGTTATAGCTGTATTTCTGCTGAATTAAAAGATCGGTTGTGATGAGACATATATTTCTAAAGAGGGAATAGAACAGGAGACTTAATTACTTAATTATCTGGTTGAATCGTTTGTGTTGTTAACTGAACTCTGATTCTGTGTCCTAATCCAGGGAAAGCCCGAGCCGCCTCCTGACTCACAGGTTGAAACTGGCACTTCGCAGGTCATCTCTACAAATGATACCAGAGTGAGCAACAACAACAACAACACGCACACACACACACACACACACACACACACACACACACACACACACACACACACACATATCCCTAGTGCCCAGTGGAAGGTTTGTGTTTGCAGAACCCAGCTCTGTTGATGTCAGTGATTTACAGTGACTCTTTTTCCTCTCTAAATTCTCTCTGATTTCTCTGGGTTGTTCTCATAAATTATGGCTGAAGAGTAATTTTCATGCACATAATTATAATTAACCATTTAATTGCCTGTATTGTTGATTTCATACCACTTACAATTTAATCATACTACGAAACAGCATATATGTCATCAGTAAACATAACCATTATTGATATTGTGACATAACACGTCATGTTTATAGACTACTTATAATTACTACTACTGAAACAAATGATTGTGGAATCTGCCAATTATAGTTTCCTCAACTAATCGTGATTAGGTGATTATATAATAATTACTCCATTTTTCTCTGTAGTTGAGCCCCTCTCCTCCTCTCCCCGTTTCTCTGTCTCTCGAGGACTCCGAGCTTCTCTCCTTCTACTCATCCCAAAGCCTGTCTCACCTCTCCTGCCTGGCTGACGCCATCGACTCGCTGTTCAGTAGCGTTCAGGGGAACCAGCCGCCACGGATCTTTGTTTCCAGGGGAAAGAGTCTCATTGTGACGGCGCATAAGCTTGTTTTCATTGGAGACACGCTTGCTCGTCTTCTCAGCTCCACTGACCTCAGGGCAAAGGTGGGCCTACATGTAGAGCCACAGTGTTGAGGCAGCGTAGTGCCAGATTTCAGAGGTGTTAATGAATGAATAAATAACTGTTAGCTATAAAAACATTAAGTATTAAGTGTCTGCTGGTTTCTGGATTTGGGTTTTGAAGTCAGCATAGATAACTATTATTGTAAGGAGGGGCAGATTCACTTGATGGATGATGGCCAAAGTATGACTGACTTCAACCATCTGTGAATAGTTTTGGGTGTGTGTGTGTGTGTGTGTGTGTGTGTGTGTGTGTGTGTGTGTGTGTGTGTGTGTGTGTCATCCAGAAGAATTGAGTAAGCAGCATAATTTTCTTCTTAATGGAGAAAAGCCAAAAATAAACCTCTAACCATTTTTCTTACCCCAACTCTAGTCAGTCAGCAAGTTTGCTTCTTTAGGTTTATTCTGGAGCTATGAAACATTTTTTAACATGAACTTATTCCATAATTTTATGAATTTTTAAACTTTATGTAAAACTGATATTACTGAGCCAGTCAATCTCTTTTGAGGCAAATGTGTGATTATTTAGCTGTTCAGTTTATAGAGTGCTAAACTGGAGGCTATAAAATGGTGGCAGATAAGTGCAAAACAGATGAGCAAACCAACAAAACGCAACAGCAATTCAGAAAACGCAGCAACGAAACCAAAAACACAACAACAAATTTAGAAACACATCAACATTAACTCAAAACAGAAAGGGTAGGTGCTTACTGAACATCATGTGCTTGTTGCTGATGGAACGCAGAGTTTGGCTATGACAAAGCAAAAGAATTGCACCTTTTTCAGTCTGTTACTTAGTTAGCCTGGGGGAAACAATGTACTCCAGAGTTCCTTATTATAGTGGAGTGTTTCTTTCTTCTGAATAACCTGACTTCCTTTAGACTCATATTCCCATCTTAGTGCCATTACAACATATCAGAAATAACATCATATGAATGCCCTTGATAAAAATAAGCACAAATAAAAGCATCAGATTAACTTCGGCTCATGTTTCCTCTTACTGTAAACATCCTCCAGCTTTCCGCTTTTCCGCGGTTTCCTGTAGCCAATCAGAAACGAGCGTGTGATGGTCAATAAGGACTTAGTCTTTCTGTTTTGAGTTAATGATGATGTGTTTCCGAATTTGCTGTTGTGCTTTCTCATTTGTTGCAGTGCTTTTGGTTTTGTTATTGTGCTCTCCGATTTGCTCTTGTGTTTTTGGTTTTGTTACATGTTTTGCAATCATGGGCCTCTGTACTATGAGCTTCCATAACATCCCACACACGCTGTCCGCTGTCTCTCCAGGTCACCACCTCCAGTGGACGTCTCTGTCAGGCCCTGAAGTCTGTTGTCGTTGCCACCAAAGATGCAGCTCAGAATTACCCTTCAGTCCAGGCTACACAGGAAATGGTGGACAGAGTGGCTGAGCTATCCCAACATGCCGCTGGCTTCTCTGGGCTCCTTCAGCGACTAGCAGAAATATCTTGATGTCTTCTGTGTTTTGTTTTTTTTTTTTCTTCATGACAATGCCTTTTTTCATGACAATGCCTTATTTTGTAGTGCATTACTATTACATTTTGTTTCGTTTGAATGCAGAAGGGTATCATGATCGTGTACTCAGTGATTTGATGGTGATTTGTTGAACTGTGCCTCGAGATGGTTTATGTGCGCTTGTGTGTGTATGTCAGCGGGAATGTACCGGTTTACGATTTGTTTATCTTTTTCTGTGCCTAGCACACGTCTGTGTGTCTTAATAACTTATTGATGGGTGTTTGTTTTGGTGTGAGGACGTGTGCTGCACGTTTTGTAGTGGTTTTATTTTTGTATTGGTTTGGTTTACTGCAACGGTCATTGTACTGCTGGGAGGGAAACTCTTGGTTATGTCAGCTGCAGTTCTTTTCTTTTTTTACATATACAAAACAAAAGGCTACTGGGGATTTTTTTTTTTCTTTTTATACGTAGCCTCAGTTTCACCTGCCTCAGTTTATGCCTTAAATCTCATGTCACATGTCACACAAGCGCTTTCATACGTGATTCTTTTTTAGTACTGGTTAGAACACGTGTTTATGCAGAGAGGCAAGAAGGGAGACGGGTGGCCCGCTTAAAGCAGGAATTGTTTTTTTTCTGTGATCATTTGTAATTTTGTCCTTTCCCACAACGGTGACTAAGTCTAAAACCTGTTTAGTGGGTTTCACTCCTTCTTTCCTGTCTATTTCTCACACCCTTCCGTTTCTTAAGTTTTTTTTATCCCCATTTTTGTTCTCATTTTAACTCCTTAAGCACCAGTTCTGCATGTAAAGACAAAAGCATGTCCGTGTGAATGCAGTTCTGGGAAAATACTCTCCACTATGTTAATCAATAAACCATAACTTAAAAGAGAAAGAAGCAGATATACTGTATGTGCAAACTTGTAATCTTTTCTCACAGGCAGGTGTCATGCTTTTAACTGGAATTCAGACAATATATAACCATATAATCAGTTTATGTTTAGAAATACTGGTGTGTATAATAATGCAGTCAGGAGCAATTCATAAGCATGTGTTTTACTTCAGTTTCTGTGGTGCATCCACAAGTCCAGACATGAATCGGTTGCCTGTCAGTCCTGCGCCCTCATGGTTACACACCTGTCCCCTATGGCTAATATACAGAGTCAAGACACAATGCTAGGACATCTTTACATATCATACCATGTATTCTAATCTCTTGATCTTAGTCTTTAAATTTCACTTTTCCCAGCAATGTGATGAAAAACGCCCTGTATATTGTTTTCAACACTCTATCAATGTTATCATTAAGCTCATGTACAGACATGTTGGATGAGTTCAAAGATGCCAGCATACTTGTTATTGCCATTGTATCTATTTCCATTTAGTACCTTAGAACAGTGCGGCTTTAACGTATGAATATAGACATGCAATATCAGTATTTCTGCATCTGACTCAGAGCTATAACAAATAAGTGGCTGCTTGCAGGTCAAAAAGAGGAAGGCAAAGCAAGGAGCACAACATAATTGCAAATTACATTACACGTTTGATTTCCTTTAAACTCTGTTCAGGCATATCAGCTAATAAATTCAGTCATGTACAGATGGAATATCTTGGCTACCCAATCTAAACGTAAATCAAATGTTATATGTAAAACAGAAAGTATTTTGTTTACGTCGGCATACAAATGTAAACTTACTGTTTAGAAAACGCAAAGGGCATCAGATCTCGTGTAAACTAGGGGCATTTTGCTCCCTTCACCTAGCAAGTGTTTATTTTTGATTTATTACCTAATAAAATGTTGAATTTGGCCAAGAGGTGACACTTGAAGGTGTGTAAAAATGGTGCCCTACTTCCTTTACCCGACAATCAGTACTGTGAGTTATGTGAATTCATTCAGTTCCCTCTGGATATCTTTTGGACATTAATACATTACATGGTATGAGTGGATAAATATTCATTAATATTCATACAAAAATTTGTGCACTGTGTAGTGAACAGATTGTGATTTCACAATTGTGGAAGGAGTCTTCCAAGGGAAAGTTGATAAGTGATTGCTAAAAGCGGTATTGTCATGCAAGGGTGGTCTAAACACAGCACAAAGGCATACAAAGCTCAGTCCCCCCACCACCACCACCACCACTTTATGTCCTGTTTTACAGCGCCACCAAGTGGGCCAGATCAGTAATACAGTCTTCCGGCATTACAGGTTGGATTCAGAGCCAAAAAAGGTCTGGTTTAAAGGTGGATCACTTTACACATCTTTGTTTGACTGTATCTGTTCTCCTGAGTAATTTCATATTCATAGGCTTCTATGGCAATCATAAATGCTCAAAACCTATTGGAAATTGCTTAGCTTAGGTGGTCTTACAGAAATCAAGCTAACCATATTTATTGTTTTTATTTTAGTAAATGTATGCATGACTTTTTTTTTCATTAACTATATAGATGCACATGTAACCAGGGATGTCTCCATACAACAGATTAGTATTCAAAACATTACTGTAAGAATGTGGAGATTTATTCCCCCCTTTTTTGTACCAGAATGTATTTTTTACACTCATTTTTTTTGTTTTGTTTGTTTTTGTTGTTTTTTTTTTCCTTACTTTACAACTTCCTGGGTGCTTAATGGAGCTTGACCTTCTCTGGTGCTTTTCATAATGCAATTTTATTTCAAATACAGTTTTTGTTACAATACATTTGTCTAGGAATATTTATTGCTCCATATTTGCCTTTGTTGTGACAACAAAGTTTTCTAAAACAATAGTTTTACGGTAATCAGGGTGCGTTCAAGTTACGCAGACGGTGCAATATGTTTAACATTACATCGTTCTTCCAGTTGCCTAATACTGAAATGAAAGCCGCTAAATACGTGAAGAATGAATCCGATTTGAATTACGTGAAAAGATCGTAAGCGACCTATAAACTGTAAAGTAAATATAAGCGGTTGTGATAAAAGCTGGGCGCTGGTATAGTGACGAATTCCTATTTGATTTTTAAGACACTTTTGCTCGACAGATTGCTGTTTTAGATTTGTTTTAATATATGTTTTATATTTGGTTACAAACTTAAATGCATTCCGTTCCGAAATTCACGCGTTAAACCGTGCTCTTATTTAGGTAGAAGAAATGAAACTGTTTTCCTTTGTGAATGAATGGCGGACGCATACGATTGGCCACGCTGTTGTTGTTTGCGCGCTGTTCGGCTTTTTTCGGAAATGTCCGTAGTGTGACGTCAGCACGTTGCCAGCGTCGCGGCGACAGCCCGAAGTTTGAGCGACCGAGCCAAAGGGGGAAGCAAAATGGCGGAACTCGAAGATGTTACGCTAGATGGAAAACCGCTTCATTCGCTTCGTGTGGCGGATTTAAAAGCTGCCTTGGAGCAACGAGGGCTGGCCAAAAGTGGGCAGAAAAATGCGCTCATCAAACGACTAAAAGGGGTAAGTTTGGACGAAGGGTTTGGCTTAAAAAATGTCTGCTACTATCAAGTTCACTCGGAGACGAGAGCTGAGTGGCAGGCCAAGTATCGCTGCTTCGGAAGCGGGAATGCGCATATAGTGCCTGTGCACTGTTTAAACCGCCAAAGGCATCGCTATGCTACTTAGTAGATGCTTGTTTACCATTACGACTTAAGATTTGTTGATTTTTGCAAGGCCTTTGTGTTTTTGGGGAGGGAAAGGCGGTCGGTGGGTCGTGTGATCCTAAGGTTTGTGAGTTGAGTTCGTGCCCGCGCCCTCGCTCTCTGTAGTGGGGGGAGGCGCGCAGATCGGGGGCGCGCACAGCTCTGTGCTGATGGATGAGCGGCTGACATTTGCTCTGGTAAACACCGATCGACCGAGCATAAAAGTAATCAATTTAAGTTTGTGGTTTCAAAACAAAATGGCCAGCAAAGCAAATTAATTTTGAGGCGCACGCGGAGTTGTCTTGGTGGAGATTAAATCCAGTTTGTCCTCACTAATCCGTGCAGGCTTATGAGACTGTGTCCGAGCTTTTAAATGGTGAATTTTTACAGGTAAAATTGTGGAGATCTGCTCCGGTTTATAGTAGATGATTACGACTTTTGTGTGTTTATTTTTAAAATAGGGGACACTGCTTAAACCACATTGTTTAAATAATTTAAACACCGTAACACGACGCGTTGCTGCCCGTTTTATTCACTTTGCATTTCTTTTGCAATTGAAAATTGGGTTTACAGTCAGGGGCAAGAAGGAATTCTTTTGTCCTCGCTATCGCCAGCGCATTTTAGTCAACGACCGGTGAATTGTTCACTTCACACCAGTCCTGTGCTGACTGTGTGACAATGCATGAATAAACACATGGACTGGCGCCTCACACACACACATGCTGTATAAATACAGGCCGAAACCGCACTGGGTGGAGTACAGTTTAGTCCAGGAGTACAGTTTGGTCCAGCTTGGTCTGGGAGTACAGTTTAGTACAGTTTGGTCCAGGAGTGCAGTTTAGTACAGATTGGTCCAGGAGTACAGTTTGGTCCAGGAGTACAGTTTGGTTCAGTTTGGTCCAGGAGTACAGTTTGGTTCAGTTTGGTCCAGGAGTACAGTTTGATCCAGGAGTACAGTTTGGTTCAGTTTGGTCCAGGAGTACAGTTTGGTCCAGGAGTACAGTTTGGTCCAGGAGCACAGCTTGGTCCAGGAGTACATTTTGGTTCAGTTTGGTCCAGGAGTACAGCTTGGTCCAGGAGTACAGCTTGGTCCAGGAGCACAGCTTGGTCCAGGAGCTCAGTTTGGTCCAGGAGTACAGATTGGTCCAGGAGTACAGTTTGGTTCAGTTTGGTCCAGGAGTACAGTTTAGTACAATTTGGTCCAGGAGTACAGTTTGGTCCAGATTGGTCCAGGAGTACAGTTTGGTCCAGATTGGTCCAGGAGTACAGTTTGGTTCAGTTTGGTCCAGGAGTACAGTTTAGTACAGTTTGGTCCAGGAGCACAGTTTAGTACAGATTGGTACAGGAGTACAGATTGGTACAGTTTGGTGCAGGAGTACAGTTTTGGACCTAGCCATACGGTCTTCAGTACAAGGTCTCGTGTTGGATTTACCTAACCGCTATGTAAATAACATGCTTTTACTCTAATAAGAAGTAGTGTTCACAATACAGGAATAATGTTTGTTTACTTTGTATGTTGAGATCGAAGGTGTTTGCCTACACACACTGTACTTTTTTAAGAAAAGGTTCGTCAGTGTTGCTTTAGATTTAAATATTTTCTAACTGTTTTTGTTGGTTAAATGCTTTTTAAAGTAGGCAGAGTCATACCTAGAACCTTTTCTTAAAGGGAAACTGCCTTGTTTCAGGGGTTCCCCAACTTTTTTTTTTGTTGCCGGGGTAACCGTAAAATAAATTCCATGGACTACTTCTTTACAGGTTAATTTTACAAACAATTAAAATATTAGACTCATAAATTAAATGTGCACGATAATATTTCGGCTGTTTATTGGAGCTGTATTGCTTTTTATTCCTGAATTTCCCAGTCACATAACACATTGTTTGAAATGTCATTTGGTGCAAGTTGACGTTATTTATAGGTTACTTGATTTGACTTATTGAGGTTTGGATTAAGCATAGTCTATTCAAATGCCCAGGCACACAGGCAACTAACTCTAAAAGCTAACTAGTAAATGTAATATATGATGTTGTGCTGAGATTTCAAACACTGTAGCACATTTTATTTAAAGGTCACACTCCTTCACCCCACGTTGAAACCACTGTGCTAGAGGAACAAGCATGAAGAAGACTTTAGGGTTGTAGACAGACCAAACTTTTTGTTATATGTGAATCAGTTTTGCATTGTAAGTGATCTTGTTGCCTTCACTAATGCTAACTCTTTTTTTTTCTTCTTCTTCTTCTCCTCCTTTATTCTTCCTTCTCTCTCCCTGTTTATTATGTTTCCTATGATGAGTTTGCCATGCTAATACCGATGCGCCAGACTGACTGGGTGTAAATGAGTTCAACTCAACTTCTCACACTCTCAGTGTGCTCTGATGGAAACAGATCAGCAACCAGTCATATTTACTAACTGCATGTTCCTCCGTGACTGTTTAAAATGTGGCCCTGTGTCATTGCTCTTTGTATTGCAGGCACTCATGTTGGAGAGCCTGCAGCGAACCTCCACCTCTCATCCCGGCCTGCAGCCCAACTCGCAGGTCAGAATAATTTTCTCCTGAAATGATCAGATACTAAGTGTGTGTGTTTTGCTGTTTAGTTGTATTAGAAATGGTAATGCCTGGCTAAATCTGAAACTACACATCGCACTAGCAGCTCAGTGCACCTTTCATCTTTGCAGCTAGTTTAATTCCCCACAGAGTAACTACAGAGATGTCACAATTAAGTGGCTGAGTGTTTTGTTTACAAAGTTGGAGCNCATTTGTTTCAAAACATTGAGAAAGTAGGATGCATGTATTCACCTGACATGTGCACTTTTTTGTGTGTACTTCAGATAGGGGAGGAAATGAGCCAGAACAGTTTTATTAAACAGTACCTGGCCAAACAGCAAGAGCTCCTGCGCCAGAGAATGGAGAGAGAGGCACGGGAGGCAGCGGAGGCAGATGGTAAGACACAAGTAAACAAACAGTTAAAAAGATCCTGAAAGCAAAACCCAGTAGAGTGGACCTCTTTAATACCAGAAAACAAATGAGGCTGTATCTGGAGATCACTTGTGTTTGACTACACAACGGTCTGTTTATATAGATAACGCTTTTTCAGGTGTCACTCACCTTTTGCTTTATTACACTGGATGTGTTTCGGCTTTGAACGCGAGTCGTGCTTATATACCACAAAGGATCAAAGCCTATAACAAGAAAGTGGATTATTTTCACAGCTTAACGCTAGACATCGAGATGTTCTTCTATACCGATTATATTGCTTCTAATTCAAGAATGATGCTAAAAATACATTTTTTATAGGAGAAATTCAGAGCATTCATCTGTCATTCAGCATTGCACCTTGTTAACTGAATAGTTTTGGTGATGTATATACACTTGGGTGTATTTTACTGTTTCTGTACTCTGTGTGTTTTGTCTTCCTTTGTTCTCTTTTTATCTGTAACAAGTTCTTTTAAGAATTATATTTACCAATTATGCTTGTTCTGAATTTTTATACTCTTTAGTCAATAAATTTTTGTTTTATTTCACTGTTAAATATTGCTAGTTAGACTGCATTACAGTATAGCTAAATGAGAAGTTATAATGTATGACAGAATTATTTTTAATGTTCGACCCATAAATCTCTACATCTTGCCCTGTGACCGACTCGTTCACATGGATAGTCATTGTTCATATCAGTCGCACTGGCCCTGCTGTGTTTCCTATGATGAGTTTGCCATGCTAATACCGATGCGCCAGACTGACTGGGTGTAAATGAGTTGAACTCCATTTCTCACACTCGCAGTGTGCTCTGAGGAAACCTGGGATGCCTGACTGCTTCTTTCTCTGAGTCTCTGTTTCATTGAGACCCACCTCGTCTTGTGCAGTAGTGACAATTACTGGTCAAATCTTTCACAAGAGTGGCTTTTTCTGCCTAGTCTAGTCTGTTGTACACACATTTCAAGGCCAGTAAAAAGGGGAATAGGTTGAAATGGAATTTATGTGTCTTGCTGTGACCTCTGACCCCTGTGTTGTATGATTTTAGACATAGACAGCCCCGCAGGCCCTGAGGAGGATGATCACACAGCTGCCAACGACAGCACCTCCTACCTACCAGACAAGGTTTGCATTTTCTAAACAAACACACCCGCAATGAAAATGTATACACACACACACACACACACACACACACACACACACACACACACACACACACAGACGCTGGAACCAGCATCCTTATTGTGTGCATGTGTGCTTTTTTTTTGCTGTAAGGACGCCAGCATAGCTTGGTTATCTTAAACTTTGAGGAAGTATCAGGTCGCCAGACTTCACCCATTTTTATACTACATAAAGTTTATTTAAGCAGTTGATCACAAAACTGTCTGTACTCAAGACAGGCAGGCTAAATGATCATTTGTAGCAAACCAGTGAGCTTATTTCCTGTTTGCGGATTTAAATTAAAGCCTTTCAGGTGAATGGCACAATGAACATTTGATGACTTGGACAGTGTGTACTAGCAGACTGAAACAAACCAGAAGGTCACATTTCTTTCTTTCTGATAAGTATTGACTTAAAAAAATATAATTTAAATAAACACCTGGATAAACATTAACTAGAATATCTTAAGTGGAAATTTGAGCCGCACGCTATATTGCTTTTATTAATTGCAGTTTTGGCTTTTGTGATTCTGATATGGCAATCAACTGTATGAGCATTAGAGGTTCAAATGATAATTTGTTAAATCATTATACTGGTTTGGAACACTTTTACACACAGATATGTCACTCAGAACCTGGAAACAACATGCTGTCTTTCTTTCAGCCACATTTTACTCACCCACGCTCTACTGATGAGGTGTTATGGAGACGTTAGGGCCTTTCGCACCGTGGGAACCTTTCATAGTACCTGAACTAATTGTGGAACTACCCAGTTTTTTGGTGTTTTCGCACCTCCAGAACTGGGTGCGATTTTAGTACCGGACTGCCGTTTTTGAGAACCAAATTAGCTGCTACATCGGAGCAGAGTCTAACCAGCACANGCACCTCCGGAACTGGGTGCGATTTTAGTACCGGACTGCCTTTTTCGAGAACCAAATTAGCTCCTACTCCGGAGCAGAGTCTAACCAGCACGACTGGTGCTATCCGTGACGTAAGTAGACGTTGATTGGCCAAACGCGTAGAAAACGCTCTCACCCGCCATGATTTAAAACGCCGTGTAAACATACTGTAGTGTCAACTTATTTCACAAGTATGGAGAACAGCGATAGATGGATGGACCTACTGGTTCTGGGTGATTAAATAATTTATTGGAATTATTTAAAAAGTTTAAAAAAAAACTATATCGCTCAAGCCTAGCTTCAGATTTTGATAACACAGACGTATGAAGACACCTACCTTAATAGTTAATGCGATTCGATTGAGATTTCATTAAAAGATCAAATTCAATGTTCTGTACACAAGAAATTAGTTTTAGGTTTGCTATTTAGTTCACATTTAGTTAGCATGACAAGAGCTACATCAAATGCATATCTTATTTAAAAAAAAACACTATTCCTGACCTAGAATAGAACAGACTCTTAGAACAGGAGTCAGAAAACCTTTCTTTCTATATATACGTAATTTTAGGGTGAGTGACGACCAAATTTCCACACAATTACAATACCGATTAACCTAGTGTCGCCCTACACGCTGACTACAAGTCTCTAATATGGATTTTATATCGCACTTTTTTTCCTGGATGAAGTCACTCACATGCTTATCTGAAACATCCTAATTTGGCCTAGCATCTTCACAAGTGCAGAGAGGAAAACTACTGGCAGGCAAAGGTTAAACTCTGACAGTGGGGCTTCTCTGTTGGTTTTTTTTTCTTCATGGAATGAGGTCCCTGTCTGAAATACTGAAAAGATATTGAAATAACATGCAAAAGGAAATAAAAGAGTGAGGCACCACCTCGCCAAATCTGCGGCTCATTTTCACAGCGTGCTGGACTTCAGGCCAAAGCCGATTCAATCTCGAAGCTCGTGTGTGATGCTAAAAGGACGCCATGTTCCTGCTCGAGCTAGTCTCTGGTCTATCAGCAACTTGACTTGACTCAAATATCCAGCAAAGCAGTATGCATTAAGAGCACAGCCTCAGTGCGACACTCACAATCCTTTGTGGACGATACTACCGTGGACAGGTTCGTCAATACACACACACACACACACACACACACTGTGTGTGTGTGGTCCCAATTCACCAACTGTATCAACAGATAGACTATAACTGGCTTTTTTGCAACACAATGGCCACATAGTCTGTTTCTGTACGGTCCATTTTCTGACTTTCCTAGATACATAGCAGTGGTAGTGAGAGCAAACCTCTGTGTGAGCTTACCTTCCAACCAATCCTCAAAAGTTTTTTGTACACACAGAGAAATAGGGAGACCGAACCACACACCTGGTGACGTTTCTGGCAAGAAAATAACCAAACTCCAGGACTATACTTCAGATTGTGTGTTAGGGGAGATGGAAAGAGGCAGTCATGCAGAATCAGCAGAATCTCTCTCTCTCTCTCTCACTCAAAATTCTCCCCATGAGAGACACGGCATAAGTCCATTCAAGCATGGTGCTGTGAAATTCCCTCTCAATACATCTCGATATGAGTGTGTGATACAGCAGAGGGTATAACTACTATTTTATGTATGACATGTTCATGATACGTGTGCATGTACCAACTTTTTGGGGGAAAAGAAATCTAAATAAATACACAGACTTCACCTATCACCAATGCAATTCACGTGGTGTACTCAAAACACACACATACCCACATACACACACTCTTCAGGTATGAGGATGCAGGGAATTGTAGTGAGAGATAAGCTGACAAGCCACTACAGTAAACAAACCTTAGTCAGAAGCAATGCCAAAACAACCAACCTTACAGTGTCAGGAGAGGACAACAAAACAAATCATTCCCTACAGCTACAGGAGAAACACAGAAATGCTCCAAGCCTTCACTTATTAACAGTTAACCAGCTATCCTTCAAGCAACAAAGGAATTCTTTGGCGAATGCTTCAATTGACTACAATGCATTAGAGGTTAATTGTTGGAGACTCTCGACTTGACCACCAAACGACTATAATAATAACGCTCTTTATAACGCAAAGCACGTTTCGGTCAATTTGTGCTTTCGTCTACAGAAAAAGTGCTCACAATTACAGAAAACAGCTTACAGCTTAGGTAGTGTTCACAGATCTCTTTAGACTTGGAGACTTCTGTCTATGAATAGTCATTTTTTTTAAATTAAAGACTTAAGTGACTACTGCATATATATTTTAACTGTTTTATGCATATAGTTAAAAAAAACTGAACCATGCCTAAGTATGTCTACACTGTTTCGTTAAGCAAAAATAAACCAAAACATGGACAATATCATATTAAATAGCCAACTAAGAGTGAATAAAGTAGTCAGATCTAGTAGCAAGTATTATGATTTCCTGATTCCGATTTAGTGTCCCATAAAAACACTAACTAACTAAACCACTTTACTACACTGTGTGCAAGGAAACAGAAAACTTACTATAATAACCCCTCCTGGCTTCCATAGCATTTTATTAGCCAATCATTGACTCACGTTTCGAGTCTCAATGTATCTGCCCTTTCCAGGCAAAAACAGCACGCATTTACCTTAATCCAGCTATAATAAAGTTCTCAGGTGTGAATAAGGTTGTTTAAAATTAGCATGATAAGTAAATCTGGTATACTTCACCATCTGTCAAGCAATATACAATGAGAAGTCCCAGTGAGAGCGTGCTTTCTGTGGAAGGGCTACGTGGTCCCATGCAAAACATGAGGCAATGTGTGTAATTCCAAAGCCTAGCAACTTTGACAAGACGCTGTATCAACTCTTCGCTACTGAACCAACCGTCAGTGTACTAAACTAAACCCTGAACATGTAGGCATTCTTGTCTGTCTCACTAAAAACAGTGTTACGAACTTAAAGACAAGCTACAGTTCACTTTATTCTCTTAACTGAAGTTAGCTATGCTCAACAGGGAAGTGATAAAATGAGGTAAACAATGCAAGCTAATGCTAAATTTAAGTTCTATTCTGCTACATCTTGTTTCTTTTTCCAGCTAAAGTTAACTTATAGCCATATTAAAAAAGACTTTAAGATATCTACTACTGATTTTGTTATCCAATGTAAATTATGCTAGTTAACAAGCAAACTAATGTTGCATTCAAGGCAAAATTGCAACTTGTAATTCGCTGCCTACAGCCGATAAAAGCCACCAAAAACATCCCCTCAAACCTGAAATTTCAACTGCCTGTTCCTTCATTTTTACAGTGACATCAAATAAGCATGACTGTGCACACTGTGAACAGTGTAAAGTACCCCTTTCCTACTTTAAAATTAGTTTATAGCAGTATTGGCTATAGAACAATTAATACAGCCACAGTACTTGGTTAAATCTATAACCTTGACCATACTAATCTGTTTTGAGAAGGTCATCATCGACACTACTCACTATTGTCTGCTGGCTAGCCTGTTGCTAGTCTACTCACTATTGTCTGTTGTTGTTGCTGTGCTCCAATGTCAGTCCAAAATATTGCACAAATGTTTAGGTTCACTACAGTAAAATTGTACCAGTAGCAACTCAGACCTGTAACTGTAAAAGTGTGAATAAAGAAGCTTTTTATGACCTTTATGTGCCGCTTTTGTGGAGGTGTCCATCAGAAAAAAAGGTGAAACGTACAGTTTACACGTCTCTACCTTTTACTGCGATAATGTGGAACGTTTAATGGTAAATGAAGGCTCCACAAACGCAGCATAAGGCTACACTTCACGGCTAGCCTAGCTACAACATTAATTTAGGAATAGAAAACGTAGACTACATTACTGCTAGCTAAATGATTTAAGGTAAGCCAGCCTACTGATTCTGCATTAACTAAAGCCTTTGTCTGGTATAGGCTTTTTGGTTAACAGTTCATTGATGACTAATAGTCAGTTAAAGAGTCTTATCCTTCATACTGAATGGCTCTGGAAAAACAGAGAAGTCATTTAATCAGACACATTTATGCTAGTGATCTGCATATTAAAAATCTAACAAGCCATAGATACATTCACCACAGGAAGCCCAAAAAGTCTTGCTGTTTCTTCTCATTCTGTATATAAGAGTCTTCCTGGTCTCGCATTGCTGTTCTTCAATACAAAGGCTTCTAAGACAACATTAATTAGCAGGGCAGACCTCAAAGCACACAACAACCTATTTAAAAGTCTAATAATACACACAATTATATTAAGACTCCAACACAGTCATTTTCTCCTAATGTGGTAGAAGTTGTTTTCATGCTGATCGCAGATCAGCTTTGTAGTTCACGTTATAACGGATAAGATTGAAATTGGGATAAGGGAAGCAACATAAAAGGGATAGTACCCCTGAGAGCCCACAGGCCTGACCACCCTCATTAGCATTGGCAGGTTAAATTAGTTTAGAGCAGAACCGAGTCCCAATGGAAATAGAACTGGGTCAGTGGTAAATATCTGTTCAATACAGGTACACCATTACAGGCTGGTAATTGTACTGAAGCCTCTCTAGATTTGATCCAATCTAAATCTTAGTCACTCCCGAAGTGCCTCATTCATCTACAGTTCCTAAAATTCACGTAGGAAGGACCACTGAACCGAAACAGAATTGAGTAATCAAAACAAGTCCCCAGATACCAAAACAAGCACTTTTCGCAATGAGCTCAGGTGACTGGAGCAAGAACTGATTACTTCCCTGTTCAGTATGTTGCCAATGAGTATGTGCCTTCCAATCTCCAGCAAATTTATGACTTATCCTGAAGAGACAAGCACTGATGCATAACTATAAAATGTTTCCCACAGTTCAAACATGTTTATTGGCTATCCAATCAAATTAAGTTTTTACAGTCTCTGATTGATTGCAGTTATTAATTGCAATGAGCATCTACCACAAGCCAAAGATGTGGGCCAAAGATCTACGCTTGGTGGTAGGTCTGCAAATGCAGGAAGATACAATATATTGCACAAAAGTTTGTTGTCAGCCGTCGATCACACCCATATGTGCTTGTTGAAGGCTTTCCACTAGATTTTGGAGCGAGGCTGTGGGCATTTGTGTTCATTCACCTGCAAGAGCATTAGTGAAGTCAGGCACTGATGTTGGGTGAGGAAGCCTGGTATGCAGTCAGCATTCCTACACTGTAATAAACTGCTGTGAATTTTACAGTAATTTACTGGCAATTTGGGTTGCCAGTAAAGTACTGTAAAATTTACAGCCAACAGCTATAAAATATACTTACAGTAAAGTACTGTAATATATTAATGTTGTATAAGGTGACATATAACCCAGCACACTTGCTTATGTGGCTGATGCAGGATACGACTGAGCTGAAGGTTTGGGGTCTTGCCCAACCATGACAGCTTGGCAGTACTGGGATTTGAACACACAACCTACTGAACTATGAC
>CM074948.1:7695242-7716954 GCA_037577455.1 Pangasius macronema | reverse complement strand
TCGCTGTCGACCGGCTTACGTCACTTCCTAGTGCCCACTGTCTGTGCGAATGCAACCCTTTAAATGGTACTGGGAAAGAGTTCACGCAAAACCGCCCAGTACTTTAGTACTGTACATTTAGTTCTGTAACTAATGCGGTGCGAAAGGCCGTATAATTCCATGTTATTTGTATTGAGGGGAAAATGCTATTGACTTGTATGGTTTATACTCTGTGGCTGCACTGTATTGCTGGTAAGGTTAAAAGATCACGTTTAATGAAGCTCCGCACCAGATATGACACTTTACACTTGATCGTATCTATAAAACAGCAGGTAAGCAACCTTATTTTTTACGTTGTGTTGTGTGGTTAGCAAGTTCTTTCAGAAACTGGGAAAATGTACAGCACTGGAGCTGCATGCTGTTCATGATTAAAACACACAACAAATTTCACTAATTTGCAGCAAGGGTGAAGGAGGAGGTGTTAGTGCGCATCACACGCAGTGCAAAAGATGATGTTTATCTGTGTTTATGAAAACAAAACCTGTTATTTATTTTTATACCCACATGATTTAATGGTATTCATTCAATGGTAGTGATTTATTTATTTATTTATTTTAATAATTTTTTTGCATGTTCAACAGGAAATTGAATTTAAAGGACAAGATCAACGTGAAGTTTGGTCTTGTTGTTTACTCAGCAGAGAACAAAACAATACCAGAAATATCAGTGAATATATATGATCCTGGTAAAATTGAAGAGAGACAATATTAAATTATTAAACAAATTTTGGCAATATCGCCCACCACTTTAGTCTTACAGCATCATGATGCGTAGCAGTGTAATTGCAGCTTTTTTTTCGGTATCACACAGCCCTAACAGAAGGATACTAGGAACATAGTAATCATCAAGGTAATGGATATTCCTAGCTTTAGAGATAACCAGAGTATTGCCACAGCCTAAACATTATCATCAAAGATATAAAAATACAAATTCACTAATATGGAAGTATACTAAATTACTCAACCACTCTTCATATCTTTCTTCACTGTGTATTCAGGCATGGTCTCTCCATTTTGTGCCTTTTAATATTTTTGATTTTTTGCATCCTTTGTTTCTGTCTCCTCTTCAGCATCACGTTGTAGCATCTCGGCCCTCGGTGCCAGAGGATGGAGGAGGTGATCAGCTGGGTCCACAGGATCCAGTTGCTCTGGGGGGCCACAGGCTGGACGCAGGCAGTGCTTCAGTATCACATGATTCCACTGATGTCCCCACAGCCAGGATCTGGCGCCCCTCATTCTCCCAGGAGGAGGTTGCCACTCCCTCCCCTCCCCGTGCAGTTGCATCTCTTTCTGTGCGTGTGGTTGGTCAGCCAGAGCGACAGGGCGTACCCCTAATTGTACCTCGCCCACAACAAAGAGAAGGAACTGCCCCTGTAGAAGCAGGCCCTGCCCATCCGATGCCACAGCTCAGCCAGTCTGATCGCATTCAAGAGGACAGCGATGAAGACGATGATGATGACGATGATGACAGCGATGAGAATGATGACTGGGGTCCTTCATCTCGTGGAAGAAAGAACATCCACACACCACCAGCGCAGCGCTCGCGACGCAAGCTTCAGCCTCCTCAACACATTCCACCCCATCATTCTCCATTGCAGCTCCGACAGCCCACTCCTCCTCCCTCTCCACCCCCAGAGCTCTCCTTCCCCCTGCCTGACACCCCCAAACAAAGTCCCCCGGAGCAGGACGAGCCCGAACCCCCAGAAGGCGCCGCTGTGTCCTCTCCAGTTTCCCTGCAGAGACAAGAATCCAGCTCCAGTTCCAGATCCAGCAGCCCCGAGCCTCCGTCTCAGCGCAGGCCTGGGCCACTCAGTCTGCTGGTACGCAAGATGGAGTCAGAGGGGGCTTTTGATGGTGGGCAGAAGAAAGATGAGGAGGAAGAGGGAGAGACCGCTGCGGCAATAGGAGAACAGGCTGAGGCAGGACCTGGGGTGCTTGTGTTTTCTAGAGGATTGAATGATGATGTTCACACTAGCTGTGATTCTGAGGTGGTTCCTGATGAAGATTCACCCCAAGAGCAGCTGCCTGAGGAGCCTGAGTCTCTACCCATTATGCCCTCTATCACTGAAAGCAGCCCTCAGGGGTCAGTGGAGATGAAAGAAGCTGAGGAGGAACAAGAAGAAAGTTCTCAGCTGGACGAAGAAGAGAAGCAAGATGACCAGGAGGGCTGTAGTGAGGAGAAAGAACCAGAGAAGGAGGCTGAGGAGAGCTTTAATTTATCATCATGGAAACGTGAGCGAGAGGCATCTCCGTCTCAGGATTCCTCTGACTTTCATCATACGTCGCCTCCCCCTTCCCGGTCCGCTCCTGCAAAGCGAGCACGCATTTTCTCTGAAGTTCCCCCACCCGAATGCCTCATGTCTCCTTCCAAACCGGAGCAGTTGTCAGTCCTTGTGTCAGGACCTCAGCAAGCAGATGCAGATGCTGAAATGGAGACAGAAGCTCCTGCTGCACCTCCTCAGACCTCACCTGAAAAAGAGCATGATGAGGAAATGAAGGAGGTAGAAACAGAGAAGCAGGAATCTGCAGAGGCAGATGAAGCAACAGAAGACAGTAACATTAAGCCTCCTTCCTCACTNGAAAGAGAGGGATCCGCAGAAGGGGAAAGAGAGGGATCCGCAGAAGGGGAAAGAGAGGGATCCGCAGAAAAGGAAAGAGAGGGATCCGCAGAAGGAGTAAGAGAGGGATCTGCCGAAGGGGAAAGAGAGGGATCCGCCAAAGGAGACAGAGAGGGATCCGCCGAAGGAGAAGGAGAGGGATCCCCCGAAGTAGAAAGAGCGATACCCACAGTGAAAGAGAGAGCGAGATCCACAGAGAGAGAAAGAGCGAGATCCACAGAGAGAGAAGGCGAGAGAGCCAGTGAAAGAGAAAGGGAGAGATCCGTAGAGAGGGAAAGAGAGAGATCCGCAGAGAGGGAAAGAGAGAGATCCGCAGAGAGGCAGAAATCACCTGAACAGCACTCATCCCCCTCCAGCCAGTCTTCATCCTCTGACTCTGATTCAGAATCCTCTTCCTCCAGTTCCTCAGGCTCCTCCCCACAGGACAAACCCAGCCCACCCATGCAGAATAAGGTATGTGATTGGCTTGTGCATGTTGGTATTTTGATAGTAATCATTTGCCTCTGATTGTGTTTCCTATGATGAGTTTGCCATGCTAATACCGATGCGCCAGACCGACTGGGCGTAAGTGAGTTCAGCTCAACTTCTCACACTCGCAGTGAGCTCTGATTGGATACACAGATGAGATGTATTATTTACTGAATTGCCATGAGATCAATAGACATATTTGCATTTGTTTCCATAGGGACCATAGTACATTTCCTCACTCTGTGTGTTAACATATTATCATGGAAGACTGGCACTGTGTTTTTTTTGTGTGTGTTTTTGAAACAGGTTGAAGAGAAAAAAGCAAGCAGCCCAGATGACGTAGCACAGGAGAAGGATGAACCTTTAAGGTTAGCTGCAACAGCTGGACACACACATGACACACACATGTACACCTGAATGTTGTCTAAATATGTCAGTAACATATTATAAATGCTCCCTTAATGCAACAGTTAGCAATAATTTCTTGGTATTACTGCAAACCCTCCCTCTGTTTCAGCCTGTGAGTTTGAGGACTAATTTGTGTTAACTTTCTTAGCTTTGAGAAGATTCCACTGTCTCTCCATGACCCAACTGGTGTACTCTCCTTCCTCTCTGTATTTACTGAATGAGAGGGATGTTGTGAGAGCCCCAGTATGAACTTATTCCCATGTGATCAGTGTATAAGGATAAGAGTTAACACCTGCTCAGTGTTTCCCACAGATACGAGCAAGACCTGCGTGGAGAGATACTAGATACTACTTCATCAAAAACAATTATCCGTTTGTTAGTTCTTCTTATACATTTCTACATTAAATTATCGTTAGACTTCTGGACATATAATTGTTCTCGATAACTTCTAAAACTTCAAGCCTCGAAGAAATAAGCATATCATCTGATTTTAATTGTTAGTAAGGTTAATTTAGTACACGCTGATCACTAGCAGAGGCAGCTCTACCTTCATAGCCTGGAGCTTAAATCATACAGGATTCCCAAGCATGATGCAGTCTAGATGAAGTTTTAAATATGAGTGTTTAAAAAAAACAACTATAAAATAAAACTGCAAATTTCTCAGTAACACATTTTAGACTGGTTTCAGCTCCACATGAAGGGGAAGATGAATGGCGTGTGCCTGAGCCTCTCCTCAACTAAACGCTCAAGCACTGGTCAGTTAAAAGCATTCTGAGGCTGCTGAACGTGTCACTGTGCATCACTGAGAACAAGATATTGATATATATTTAAATTACCTTTATCTATATGTGGGATCTTAAAAATCAATTGCAGGACTGCATTAAAGCAGCTTATTGCGAGTGATTGAATGAAGAGCAGGACGTGCTCAGAAATTGTAAATTGGTGAGAGAAAATATTCAGCCACTGGTTCGTTTAATGCATCAGTTCAGTGAAGCAGTCCATGTTCATGTTTTATAAGCAACGTTACTGTGTTCCAAAAGACTGTCCTCTTCTGTTGGTCATGGTCTTATGCTCCTCGAAGAGTGGAGAATCTGAAAAGCTGACGAGCTTTATACGTATACATGATCAGTATACCTGAGTGTCAGAATACCTGTAATTTATATGTGGGGAAACACACAAATACCATCCTCCTGAACAGGACAGCAAACTTAATGCACAGGGCCGGTTTTCCATATTGTTCTGTATTGGATTCATAGACTGATGCAGGAATTTCAACAGCTAGTCATGTGGTTTGAGTATTTAAGCTCTTCTACAGCATTTAAAGCTGAAGAAATGTCACTAGGCTTCAGACTGGTCAAAGACATTGTAATTTGTCCTCTACATATGCTCTTTGTAATCATCATGCACATAACCTGCTGCATTTCCCTGAGGCTGGCTGCACCGTTCATTGTGAGCAGGGAAACTTAAAACACTGCAAAGCAATAGGCCTCCAGGACTGAAAATCCCTGTTATGGAAGGTACAAACAATTTGTCATTCACATTGCTCCAGAAATAGAGTCTGTCCCATCATACAGAAGATTTTTTTTTTTTTAGGAGTTTGAGATAAAATGTAGGGGACATTGAGGTAGGATGATAAAAAAAATCCTAATGCACAAAAATGAGGAATCTGCATTTTTCTCCTGAGCAGAAAGTCTTTTTTAATTACTATTTAATTTAAATATTTCCTCTGGTCTAAAATAATTCTCTCTCTAGCAGCACACACAGAGATGAGCTGTAGAGATGAGTTTACAGTTAAGCTCTGACTAATGGGTGTACCTGTGGTAAAATAGCAGTACTTCAGCGCTGAGCCATGAATTCTGTTGGGGGAAAAAAACTCACACCTTTTTTGAGTGTTGCTTGGCATATTTCATCATATGCCATGTGTACGCAAATCATTCTAATGATTGACAGGTGTATACTGTTGTAAGTGTGCTGCTGCTTTATATTTTAGCTATTACACCTGTGGTGTCTGCTCACCAAACAAATCTCAGGAGTTGTTCATGTTATGTAGCTCAAATGTCATGTAAGAAGAAGAGGGAGGTGGAGTGTGTAGGTCTCTGAATCAAAATTAATTCTTGTTTTTGTGAGGGTAAGCACAGTGTATACACTATTCTCTTTGTATGTAATACGGATAGTCTCAAAGTTCCTCTACAGATACTTGTGCCTCCATGGGTAGTGAGTAAGCCAATGTTGACAGTGTACAAGATAAAACTCCTTAAGATGGAGCTTGGTGGAACAAAAACTCAGCGGGGGGAGTCCATCCTATTCTGGCCAGCACTGTGAATCATGAGTTATTTTTATATCAGATATGCTGTGAATTATAGTTTATGTAACTTAGTGGTTGGTGATGAGAATAGATATACTTATTGTATATCTAGTTATGATGGCAATCTATTTTTTTAGGGGAAAAAAGGGTAAACTGTACCTTTCCTTTTCGCTAAAGTGGTACCTTTATCTTTTTTTTTTACCTTTTAATGTGTATCGTCACCTGAAATGTGGATATTGTGTAGCTATAAAAAAAAAAAAATTAAGGCATGTAATTGGATTGTAATTTCAGAGTGAACTGGCACGCACCTTTCTATGTAAAAGATAAACATTAAAAGTGCAAAATTAGAGTTTTATTGTCATTCTAGCCATATACAAGTGTACAGTGGAGAGAAATAGCATTCTCCATGGCAACATTAGCAACATTAGAGAAGTCACAGACAGCAGTCTACACAACTGATAGCATGTAGTGCAAGAACTGAGGCAAAGTGGCTGTGCACAAGTCTATACAATACATACAATAAAGAGGACAAAATAATAACTACAAACAGTGGGAATAATACAATAAATACAACACACATTAAATATAACCCACAGTACAGTGGTGTAGTGGGTGGTGTGGGAGTAGGGCAGCATAGAAGTCCCTGAATTGTAGAAATAAAGTGACTCAAGCTGCAACTGATCAGTAACATTGGTGTACGTGGACCGTGCATAGTGACCTTCTGAGTACACGGTGTACACCTGAGGGTACCACTTCGGAGACAATTTAAGGTACAGTTTAGTACCTTTTTCTGAGAGTGTAGATGATAAGAACCGAGCTGATCGAAGTCGGCAGTCAATCAGTGAGCTTTCATGAAGTTAGGAGATCTAGGAGCGGATATGCGGAAGCGACTTGCATGTTAATTGAATGCCTGATTCATGTGCGTTTCTGTTGATGGCCTTTTGATAGATTGGACCTCTATTTTGGGTTTTTAGTGGTATTTTTTGCACAGATATCTTTGGCGCTTGTATTGATTATATTTATCTGAACAAAAAAAGCAAAAACGCATCCGCGTTCTTTTACAGTAATAAAAAAGAAAGCTTGTCGAGCGAGAAGCAGGCAGGTTTTTTTTTTTTTTTTTTTTTTTTTTTTTTTAAATCAGGCATTCAGCGCGGCCAGTCCCCGACCCGGCGTGCGTGGCTGAGTCGGAAGTGTGGCCCCGCCCTCTCGTTGGCCCCTCCCACTCCCCCGAGCTCTGTTCAACATGGCCGCTAAGTGAGCGCTGCTGCGCGTAGACCGACGCATTGCACAAAACGGCCGTCTCTCAGCGCTCCCACGGTTTCGGGTCGTGCGCACGCGGCCGTGAGCGGCAGATACAGACGCAAGACCGTAGCGCATCGAGTTGTAGCCCGTCGACATGCTGTCCGACGGAAATAAAGGAGGGTAAGGGAGAGAGAGATAGAGAAAGACAGAGAGTGGGGAGAAGGCTGAAATGTCCTAGCGCGGTTGCTACACAGTAGCAGTGGGAATGTATAGGGCGCTTTTCCCACATAATCCGAGTCAAGTCCGAGCGTTTACAAGAATCTGATCTTCGGCACGCGGAGTGAGTGAGAAAGAGAGAGAGAGATTTCGCGTTTTAAAATCGACGGAGGTCCTTTTTTTTTTTTTTTTTTTGGTCGCCGCGGTTTGCTGCGGGTGGGAAGGAAGAGCGTGGCCTTGGCGATGGGGGAAGGGGATCTCTAGCCATTAGCGTCCGGATGATAATGTGAACATCTCTGATCAAGAGAGCCGAGTGGCCTGAAGCCATGATTCGCTAATAAAGATAGTCTTGTTAATGTCGTCTTTATCATCGTGCTGCGTCTCAGCTTTGCTAATCAAACAGCGCCTGCTCTCCGCGCGTGGCTTCTCGGCTTTGTTACTTCTCAACTTTGATATGAAGGAAATCGTGAGACTTTGGGGGAATTTTCCTCTAAAGTGGCAAAGCCTTTCGTATGATTACCCACTCTTGCCCTTTACAGCTGTAGAAACAAGTTGCCAGATCAGGTGTAAGATGACTTTGAATAGAGATGTATCTTTTAGCCGTTTTAGGTTATGGATTTGGAAGATGGTGACCTTATATATGTACATAAGTATAATATCAGATTTAGTGGGCTTTGTTACTAGATTTTGGTCCTTTTCTCCCTTTGAGTGAAGGAGCACTCCCTAACACAGCCCCTCGGTTGTTAAGGAGACTGTGTGGGGTGCAGCCCCCCAGGGAGAAAAGATTAGTTGCTGTCATTGGTAGCAAATACCACAAATGTGTGTTCTGTACCGAGACAAAATACACAGCCGCCCTGCTTTCTAGGGAAATGTCTCTCTGTGGCACTATTTATATACATGTCATGCTTCACAAATTAGTGTCCGTGTTATGGGAATGGTAGAGTCCGCTTTATTTCAGGACCAGTGATTAATGTCCTTTTATTGATGTTTAATTTTCTGTACTGTGTCTGATTTACTTCCCAAGACCCTTTGTCTTCTGTCCTTCAGCTCTGAGCTGATGCTCTTAGGTCCACTTTTTGAGTGTAAAGATGAAAACATGTAGTAGGAGGGGTCCTCTGTCTTCTGGCGAGTAATCATAGTCAGTGCTGTCGTGTCTCAGAGGGCCAGCACGCACTTGCACACCTGTTCATGGTATTGAGGTGAACAGCAGGAGGGGAGTGTGTGTTTGTGTGTTGGAAAGAGTAGAGCAAGCGTGTGAGTGGTCATGGCAGAGGCTGCTTAAAGGAGCAATAAATGCGATTACCTTGGCCAGCAGATCTCCAGCTGATAGGGTGACATAATGACTAAATGAGGTTTGATGTTCTTTCCCTAATGGTGTACGCTACTGTTTATTGATTTGTTCTATTGTTCCTGGCATCAGTTTCTCCCTAACATCTGTTGTCTGCCTGTGTTGGATGCTTTCCTGCTCTCATCTGTCTAGTCGTTATGTCGTAGTTGAACGTGTTTGGTTGTTGGTGAGGTAGGATGAATTTTTCATTGACACAAGGCTGAATTTTTGGTCTGCTGTGATCGCCGTCCGTAGCAGTTGTTTGATGAGTGTGTGTAATCCTGTCTTTGTGGATGTGTATGTGTGTTTGACCCTGACATGCCTGGGTGTCATTTAGCTGCTGAGTTATTTATAGTTATAGTAACCCAGATCACTATCCTCAGTCACCTTACCTCTCTCTCTCTCTCTCTCTCTCTCTCTCTCTCTCTCACATACACACACTCACACACACTTCTTGTTTTTCTCTCTTTAACATCTCTCACTTCTCTTAATTCTCAGCTGATAGGCAAGGTCAATGAAATCTCAGTGCTTCATTTATCTTGAGCTTCAGGGAAAGCTCTGGTCTAGTGAGAGTACTCTAGCTTTGTATTTCCTGTCTATTTCACTATGCCTTTTTTAATTCTGTCTGTCTTCTCCTACCTCCCACTTTTTTCATATGTTCCACACTCCCCTTGTGATGATATAACACTCGGTGCAGTCATTGTCACATTTCTCTCTCCCTCTCTCTGTATCTCTCTCTCTCTCTCTCTCTCTCTCTCTCTCTCTCTAGGGATGTAAAGCAGGCCACGGTTGCTGAGCCCACAGGTCCCGTCTCTATGGAGCTCCAGGAACAACCTGAGTCTGAGAGTGCACTGGCTCATCCTGCCTCACAGGAGGCGCCTGAGACCAGCGAGTCCCGTCCTGATGAGGTAATGAGACCCTCTGGAAAGACGCCAAGGAGCAGGGGCAGGGTGTATGGCTACGTTATTAAATGTATTCAGATTGGCATTTACAAGTGCTTATTGTTTTTTTAAGAGATGTATTGCTTGGCAAACATAAATCTAAAATTTATTTGCTGAAGAGTTATGGGCAAAATTAAAACAGCTAAAATAAAATTGTTTAAAAAAAAAAGCTGTAAAAGTCTCTCTCAGAGCAAGCTTTCCTCCCTCGCTCTCTTTCTCTTTCTGTAGCTGTTATTATATTGTCAGGGGTTGAGGCTGGCTAACTGTGTGTGAAATTAGATACAGTCTACAGTTCGTTGGTTAGGTGCTGTGTGTGAGTGTGATGAAGAAAGACGTGTGTCAACAGAAGAGCTTAAAAGAGCTTGATGCGTTCTTGAAGCAGGCCAGCTGTGTGTGAACGGTATGTGTGGAATGTCTTTTAAACAGGCTAAACTGAATTGCTCTCGTAAGTATAACTATAAAATAAACCTATTTTATTACTTTGATAGTTGTTTCTTAACGTCCTTTTAAAGCCCCATTTGGACAGGTTTAATTTTACATGGAGTCTTGGGCTAATTTCTTCTCTGTGAAAATTACAGGCCAAATTACCTGCTGCTTTTATTGAATCTCTGCAGTTGCCTGGCAATTTTAGTCCCGTCCAGATGCACGTCCATGATCTTCAGGTATTGCCTCACACTGGGGGGGGCGGAGAAGACGTTTGGCTGCTGCTGCTTGCCCTATTTAGTCTTGTAGGATGGAAGCTTCTTGTATATGTTGTGATTGCTTTGTTGTGGTTTCAGATTGTTGCTGGAACTTCTCTACTTCAGTGCGTCTCCGATCTCTTGGAAGCCATGTTGTGAATAGAGTGTGACCACGTGACGCTAATGTCTGGGCTCATAGAAAATGCAACCCACTAGAAACTCACTCCTTGTGCTAATTTTATTGCTGTCCGGACGCTAGAGAATTACCACTGAGGAGACGTGTAAAAACCTGATGCAGATATTCCCCTGATAAACTAATCAAATCTGAATAGGGCTTTAGATGCATAACTAAATTATCAGCCAGGATGTTATGGGTTTAGAAATGCAGGCCTAGAGTCAGAAACTAATCAGATGGAATGGGATCAAAGCGGGTGTCATTTGGTGTTTTAAACTGTTTCAAAATAGGGTCATCGTGAAGTTGTTGAACAGCCCGTGTGTGGGTGAGAGAGGAAGAGGGAGAATGAGTGAGAGAGTGCTTTAATTATTTATTTATTTATTTTAAATGCCTGACGCAATGTAGTGAGAGAGATAGCCAGACTCTCCTCTACCTCCTTTCTCTATTTCTTTTTTCTTTTCTCACTTGCTCTTTTTCCATCATTCCTTCCTCTTCTGATTTTCTTTTTTTTCTTCTTCACAATTTTTTCCTGTTATCCTGTCATTTCTTCTGTCTCGCACATTCTCTTTTTTTCTCTCTCTGCTGCTCCTCTGTCTTGATCTAGTGGTATGAACTGTTGTGTTTTTTAAAAACCCACTGATTGCTTTGTTATGAAGGTGCCCTCCCTTCTTCCATTGCTCATACTGGTACCTGCGTTACTACCTCCACCTCTCCTCCTCTACCTCCATCCTGTGCCGAGCTATGAGCTAGCCCCCTCAGGCAGAGTCACCACCGCACACTTAGCCTTCACCTGATGGAATCCTGGCGGATGATTGGCCACGCTGCTCACTGCACAAACTGATGTGGCCCCTGATAGGACTGCTTGGGAGGAGGCTAGAGAGTCGATTGGGTGGGTCGAGGTGGCAGCCGTTTTGACAAGACTCCTCCTCGAGTCCCACCCTCTGTGGTCCACCTACAGATCCACAGTCTGCTCATACGCTGTCTGGACTTTTCTACGCAGCTTGATAAGCACGCGGTGGTTTAAGCACCATGGCCACCCGTGTGCTTGTCCTGCTCACTGAACAGCATGTCTTCATATATGGACTTTAATGAACTCGGACATCTTCTGAGCATCAGCTCTGATCTGCCCTCTCACACCCCATACAGACCGATCTGCAGTGCTTTAATGAGTTGAGCTGCACATGATTCTGCTCTGCTAGAACACGTGAACAAGGCTCCAGGGCTAAGAATTAACCACGGACTCATTTGCTGTTTCCTGAGAGATTGATATCCCAGCTCCTGTGAATTACATGTGAACAGTCTGCCAGAGGGCACTGACGTTTTTTGAAGAACCACACCACAAATGAACTTTCCGGAATACCAGTAACCATCATGAGCTCAAGGTTAATCAAGGTATTGTCTGGATGGTGGCCCGTGTTAAAGCCCAAGCTTGCATATTTTCAGGAAGTATGCTGACAGTCTGTGGCCAGTTCACTCATCAGCTTGTGACGCAACACAGTCTCAGTGGATTAGAGTCTGCTTAAAGAGAAACAACTAAGGACTTTAATCAGCATCAGCTTGGAGCTTAAAAATGCCCTTCCACCACATGCCACTGTGATGTATACTGTCTGCCAAATGGATTATGGACTAGTTTTGCTTTATTAAAGCAATACATTTAGACTGTAACGTTACACTGATTGCTCTCACATGCTGTGTAAAATGAAATGGGAGAGCTGTTCTGTGTGGACAACACGGATCCCAGAGACTGTATTTACGAGTTTGCTTGAATGCACCATACCTCTCTAAATCATCTCCCTCTGAAACCATCAAAGACTGTTTCTGATTCATAAGAAATCACTGTTGCATCAAAGACTTTGTCTTGACTCAGAAGTCACATTAAAAAGCCACACACTGAAAATCACTCCCACCAAAAGTAAAAGTCCAAAGGCAGTTCCATATCAGCCGGCCAATCAGCACACTCAGTTTGAGCATTTCTCGTCCTCACTCCTCAGCCTCTTCTGATTGGACCTTTGTTGCCTAGATACAGTGCACACTGCCGTGCGGTTGGGCCATAGCCAAGCCAGAGAGGAATCAGGTGTCAATGGTACCAGGAAATACCCTTTCTTTAACCCAAGATGTATTTATTTTAGAAACAGATATCATAGTGTCTTTTGGTTAAAATTGAGAGCTGATTTGTTTTTAAAAGCTTTTATTTTGTGTGTGAAGGAAATTAGATTAAGTTGGGGATGTTGAAGTTTTATAGCCTTATTGACACTATACAGGGATTGGACTAGAAAGTATGGGTCAAGCATGAATTTCATAGCCTGTGAGTTCCTATATTGTAAGGAACTTAGTGTGTTTGACAGACAGTGTCGCACTTTATTGGGCAGCCTCTGTCTGTCACATCATTCATTTGTCTAATGTTGGTTTATTGATAGCTTTGTCTGTTCTTTTTTTTTCTTCTATTCTATCACCCTTCCCTCTTTCCCACTGTTCCTCCCACCTGATGTTTGTGTCCCCCTCTCTTGCTCTGTCTCGTCCCTTCCTGAACCCACTTGGGTCTTTGTTTGTTTGTCATCCTCTGTCTTTTCAGAGCACCACTCCAAAAGCGTTTGCTGCACGCAAGATTTCACTCACTAGTAAGTATTTATTTATTTATTTTTTTTAGTTAAAAGAAAGATGAGCAAGTGTGGTCTTCTGCGACAGAGTGTTTGTGTCATTAAGTCTTAATTTGTCTGAATAATACATGGCCAATCACAGCTACCTGCTGGTAACTTATCTAGCATACACAGCTGCTAATATGGCTAAATTCAGGAAAAGTGTTTGGAGAACACCACCAATAAACCTCTGCGTGCTTAATATTTTCAAAACTATGCTTTAAAGTTTGTACACTTTGATGGTGTGACACATTAATGATGGTTTTATTCTATTTGCTGTAGAATGTTTTGTCTATTTTTTTGGGTCATGACTGCAACTTAGGTCTTAAATTGTATTTGAAGTAGCATTGAGGAAAGTCTTTGATACTGCGTGCACCATGTATGAGGCCCCGAATAGAGGGATGCTTTGGGGTTTTGTCTCAGTGTTTATACACATGTAAATTTTGCTGCTGTTTTACACTGTAGCTGCTAAACCAGAAGGAGTGGAGGCGGAGTCTGGGGGCGGAGCTGGCAGGAAGAGGAGGTGGGGCTCCAGTACAGCAGTCACTGCCAAAAAGCCATCAATCAGCATCACCACTGAATCACTGAAGGTACTAAATTATTACTTGATCATTACTACAGAACCATCTGTAATTAATCAAATGGTATGCCTAAAATCATGCGGTTGTGGACATGGTCCAACTATTTGTGACTCCTAGGATATAAATAAGCTGCTATTGTGTTACAGAAGTGTTATGAAAATAAAAATTTATTGTGCACATCTATTGACTAAAGTCAGCCAAAGTCATAGTTAGCCAGCTAAAATAAAATTACTTTGCTGTAATCCTACAGCATTATGCTTGATGGGGTGAATATAGGGGTTTCCCCCAAAGCTGCATGTTGACTTTTCATCTGTCTGTGCTTGCCTCATTTTGTATAAAAGCGAGCTCTCTTCCAAATAAGTAGATGAAACTAAAATTGAATTTTTTTTTTTTTTACTTTTGTGTAGTGGTAATTGTCCTAATCATCTCAGATCGGTGTCAAAATAGTCTCTTAACTACCATTAAAATGGTCTTTAAAAGCATGTGACTGAATCAGTGATACCTGCAGACTAACATAAAGTGTAGCTCTCTGACAGTGTTGTGTGTGTGTGTGTGTGTGTGTGTTCAGTCTTTAATCCCAGACCTTAAGCCGCTGCAAGAGGCTGTGGTGGACCTGCACCCAGATGAGGGTCGTTTTTCCGGGGATGAGGACTCGGGTCAGCAGCCTGAACGTGACGAGGACCAGGGGCTTCAGATTAGGCGTACTGTAACACAGGTACACTGTCAGCCTATCAGATCTCAAACAGCACCTATCCACTGTCGGGGAAATGTACAGGTTAAAAGAGGCGCAGTGTCACTTAATTTGGTGTCGTGTATAGAATTTATTTCTATTATTTGGATTTATAATTTATTATTATTTGGCCACTATTTAAATTTTTAGCTTTTGTTCTGTACCTAGGTGGTTCCGTCTGAAAGTCAAGAGAATGGACAGAAAGAAAAGGAGGAGGATGAAGATGAGGAGGAAGAGCAGGCAGAAGGAGAGAAAGAGAAACCCCCCAAGAAACAGAGGAGGGAGAGCTCATCAGAGGTTGCCATGGAAACACAGGAGGGTGACACTAAGAAGGGTGACTATATTTAGTGTTTTGTTGTTAATGGCTGTTCCCCAACTTTTGTTTTACATCTGCAGTTAATGACCTATTAATAGGTTTGCTATCTCATTGCTCTCGGCTCCCCGTGTCGTTCAGTCTGTACCGAGAGGAGTCGTCTTCATGTCTGTTCAGGAATCTGTTCACAGCTGATGCTTTATGCTTCTGATAAATGGTTTGGTCGAATCTTTTTTTCTTGCTTTAAATTTTCTTTCTTTGTCTGTTTTTTTTCAGTGACCCCTAACGACTCAGTGGTGCGGCGCTCCATCAGTCAGCAGAAAGTGGCCGTGTCCATCACCATCGATGACCCGGTGCGCACAGGCCGCCAGCTCTCACCTCCCCGCGGCAAAACGTCCAACATCATCCATGTCTGCAACCTGGTGAGTGCCGTGTGTGTGTGTGTCAATATGGACTTGGACACAGTCAAAAATACAGAGCCCATACATATTTAACTACACAAATGCGTACTATTTGTGTATGTGCTGTAGAGGGGAATCGACTGGTTCAGAATGTACCTTGCTCAGATTTTTGTGCGGATAGAGCATATGCTGAGATATATATTTATATATATTTTTACCTCCACTGTTTGGTGGTTGTTTTCAGGTTGTTCTTCGTCTGTCTGTGCATCTGACATCTGAGATTCTCGTTAGTGCGATATCTCAAGAAAGAGTGGTTTAATGTTTGTGGTATTTATATGGAATTATTTTTGTAACCAGTGGGTGAACTGATGACATTTTGGAATTGATCCAAACAGGGTGAAGGTCACAGCAAGGTCAAATGTTTATAATCGGTTTTCTTCAGTAACTCCCTTCCCGGTTTTCCTATAGATGATGTTGCTTACATGGTCATGTTCAGAATCCCAAGGTCCAATTTCTGGCTGTCTTAAGATTTTTTGCAGTCCATCGGTCCCTGTGTGTGTCTGTCCGAGATTCTCATTAGCACAATATTTCAACAATGAGTGTTTGAATGTATTTAAATAGAATTATTATTCCAATCAGCAGATGAACTGATTAGATTTTGGTATTGATCCCAACAGGATCAAGGTCAAATGTCTGAAACAGTATTTTTTCAGTAGCTTCCTTCCTGGTAGAAGTATATGTTCAGGGTATTTCTGGCATACACATTTGTAACAAGAAGGATTAGAATTGTCGATGGCAGGTGCATCTCTGTCTACTTCTGCTTGTTCAACAATCCAGCTTTGCCATCGCAAAATAATGTCAAAACGGCCTTATTATGAAATGGAGGATTGTAAGTTTTTTAAGAACGTGTGTGTGTGTGTGTAGGTTCGTCCCTTTACTCTAGGCCAGCTGAAGGAGCTGTTGAACCGGACCGGGACAGTGGTGGAGGACGGCTTCTGGATCGATAAGATCAAATCCCACTGCTATGTCACTGTAAGTTTGATTTCTTGTTTTCTGTTAGCCACGTCATGTTTTTCCCCACTTTATCTCTTTAATCTACTCTTTTTGAGTCTTATGGTTGTGTTTCAGAAAGCTGAAAGAGATTTCTAAAGTGTATTTAAAACTCCAGATTGAACTGAAAGTCTGTCCTCCAAACTATCGAGGAGGAAAGTAATTCCTGGTTCCAGATGGCTGATGCTACTGTTTTCACCTCTGTACTCATTGTTGTAGAATAGTGTCCTACAAACCTGTTAGCAAATCTGAGATTAGTGAACATGCCCTAATGATGCAGGTAGTGGACTAATCATGTACTTGCGTGATCATCTATAATTGTTAGAAGAAGATCATGAACCTTGCATGACATAAATAGACGTATTAGCTTATTTTCCCTTCTAGTGTCACCTGTCTATTCTGTTGAACACGGAACATGACTTGTTTGATGTCTTGCAGTAATTTAAATATCAAGTAATCGATTTTTTAAGAGTGCTTGAGTCTTCTATAAAGTTACTCAGAAAGCTCGCCACAATTTCTCTTGTCACATACTACAATCTGCCGAACGTGATAAAGGGAATGAATCGACATAATCAGAATCGGACAGACTACACACTGTGTCTGATCTCTGTGGCTTAGTACTCCAGTACAGAGGAGGCTGTCGCGACACGTGAAGCTCTCCACGGCGTGAAATGGCCCTCTAGCAACCCCAAAGTGCTCCGGGTGGATTTCTGTGAACAGAAGGAGGTACGCACAGCTGTTTAAGAGACACAGAGGCAAAATGCTTGTATTTAATGCACAGTCAGATTGACTGTCCCCCCACCTCACCACTCTAATCACATCCCTCTCACCCTCCAGCTGGACTTCCATAAAGGGCTGCTGACAGGTGAAGACCCACGAGCCGTTGCAGCCCCGAACCGCCCTGCAGCCCCTCCCCCGCTCATGCCCCCGACCAGAGAGAAAGAGCGAGAGCGGGAGAAAGACGGAGCACCAGCAAATGTGAGGGACCAGTGGGCTGAGAGGGAGCGAGAGATGGAGCGCAGAGAGAGGACACGCTCGGAGAGGGAGTGGGACAGGGACAAAGTGCGAGACTTCACCAGGGACGAACGGGAAGCAGCCAGGAGATCACGATCGCGTGACCGGGACAGGAGACGCAAGGAGCGAGGAAAGAGCAAAGAAAAGAAGTCAGAGAAAAAAGGTAGGGTTAAAAATGTATTCATGAATGTTTGCTGTAGTTGTGAGTGAGGGGTTTTTTTTTTTTGTGCCAGTTCAGAGTAGTCTCATTAATGTTACTGTCTGTGTGTATATAGTCAAATTGTTCTTACAGTTTAAGCCATTGCTTCTAAATGGGGTTCTCTTTTACAGGCACACACACACACCCATCAGTGTAAAGAAAATCTGTTCAGACTTCTTTAAGATTGCAGCACAGATTCCCGTCATAACCAAGCAAACGTTATGCATCATATTTATTAATAAGCATGAGCCATCCGAGGCTTTTCTCTTTTCAGTTGCTGAGTAGTTGTGCTGTTAAAATGTAGATTCAGAACTTGATAAAATAATGCATACAAACCCTGGCTAAATGTCTGGATCACGTTTTGAGAAGTTCCACTTTTAAAGATATTTAGTTCTGCCTGTTGGTGTCATGTTCCATGAGTTTTTCTTCTCTTTTTTTTGCTGTAGATAAACCAGAGGAGCCGCCTGCCAAACTTCTGGATGACCTGTTCCGCAAAACCAAAGCAGCTCCATGTATTTACTGGCTGCCACTTACTGAAGAACAGGTCAGACACACTCACTCTCACAGCCTTAAAACATACAAAGCTACTCGTTTAAAAGTTTTAGCACACCCTTGAAATGCTTTTTCTCTCCTCTCTTGCTACAGGCGACTCAGAAGAGCCTGGAACGAGCGGAGAGGATGAAGGAGCGGGAGAAGAGGAGGAAGGAGCTTCAGGAGGAGGAGGACAAGAAGCGTGAGGAGGAGAGGAAGGAGAGAGCGCGAGGCCGAGAGAGAGATGGAGGGAACACCGCGAGCAGTGGAAGAGGCTCAAGCCGTCCAGCTGAAGGAGAGAAGGACAAAGAGAGGGAGAGGGAAAGAGAAAGAGAGAGGGAGCGGGAACGGGGTAGAGAGAAGGAGGGAGAGAAAAGGAGAGACAGCAACAGAGGCCGAGGCAGCGACTCCAAGCCAGCGGGGGGCAGCAGACGCTCACGAAGCCACAGCAACCCCTCCAGGGACAGACGACGCTGAGGGTGAGAGTGAGAGAGAGCGAGTGAGAGAGAGAGCAAGCAAATACGAGTGTGTGTGGTACTTGGAGGAAGATGGATGCCCTTTCTTGCCGACTGAGGCCAAACTATGAAGCAAAAGTTCCAATCCTGAAAATCTTCATTGTTTCACATGCATACACTTTGGTAGCGTCTCACACATTCGGTCACATCTGCTGTACATCCTACTTTCAGGACATTTTTTTTTTATTAGTAGTAGTAGTTCCATTTTTGTGTTGTAGAAATCTTTCCTTTTTTTGTGATTTTGCAGTTGATTACTGTTTCTCTGGTCTTAAACAGATTTGTGTCAAGGGCTTGTGCAGGTTCATTTCCTCGTAATCATACATTCTCACACATGGACAAGGCTAGACCATCAGCTGGGGGATTATTTTTAATGCATCATTTTCTCCACATCTTTTTTTTTTTCTTTTAAGCCCTTGATTATTTTTTATTTATAAATTCTAATTGGAGTCAGCTTTGGCAGTCAACTTGCCAAGTAGTTCCCTATAAAATAATTATTTTATTCATTCTGAGACTTTTAATTAACTTTGGTTGACCAAAATATTCCCCTAGGCAACGTTTTGGCCATGGAGTCGGGCTAATTGTGGTGTGTTTGGGCCGGGGCCTCCCCCTTCCAGACCCTGCTGCACTGAATGGCTGACTACTGCGTACCTGTCCGGTGTTAACTCTAGAAAGGTGCTGTTATGAAGGATAACAGGTGTTTAACACGTCTCGTCTCTCCCCGTCCTACTGCTGCCTCCATCCTTGCGTCTCCCTGTCCCTCCCTGTGTTCTCCTGTTGGGAGTCTGTAGTCCTCTCAGTTCTTTAGTGTTGTACTCCAAGATTCAGATAAGGGAGAAAACTAACCATTATAGACGAGAGGAACGATACAAGTTTTAATGATGTTTTAACTTTTTTTTTTTTTTTTTTTTAGTTTGAAAAAGAGAAATTCCTATTTGCTTTTTGATTATTTTTTCTGAGTATGCCGAATGTACAAAGAATAAAAAAAGTGACTAAAGGAAAGGTTGTTGGTGAATGTTTTGTAATGTTTGGAGTATGGAGTTGTTGATCTAAGCGATACTAGTCAGTCATGGAGGTTTGAGCTCGTGTGTAGAAGTGGACAGATGGTGTCTTCTCCCAGCATGCTCTACTGCACTGTGATACTTTGACATGACACAGTGACTGACCTGGGTTTATTTAAAAAAAAAAAAAAAAAAAAAGTTAACAGCATCTTCATTTTCCCTTAACCAGTAGTGTTTTTGTAATACAACAGGGGACCTACAGCAACAAACCTCTGGCTAGACACTAACACCCAGGCTTAAAGAAAAAAAAAAAGAAAAGAAATGGCTCTTAAAATAAAATAAATAAATAAATAATTGTGCTGGCTTCATAAAATAAAATGCTAATGCAAACTAAAGTTTTCTATCCTTGAAGTGGGACAAAGTGTCCTGTTTTACACATCACAGCAAAAATAAGACTTCCAAACAGATAGAAAGAAGTTTATTAATAAAGACAGATACAGGAATGTTTTTACTCTTTTGCAGAAACATTTCTTTAAAAAAAAAAAAATCTCTTAAAGGTAAACATGTTCATTTAAGTGCAAAACCTTTGCTAGTGATATTAAATATTTAAAAAAAAAAAAGTTAAGAATAAGTCCCTTGAATTTTTTTCTACAGCAGATATGAGAATATAAACAGTAGCTCAACATGATATTTCATACGCCCTAATAACTTAGTAAGGTTGACACCAGTGAGCGAACCTTGTACTGAAAGTTTAGTCAGCAGGATTCGGTCCGTGAACTTACTGGCCACTAGAGGGACACACATCGGTCTAGTTCCACACTTGAAATGTAGGACCTCAAGTTTGAAAAAAATCAGTCAATAACATCACACCACCTCTTTTCAGTGTTGCAATCTGAAGCCTGTGTGTGCAGGTGATGGAAAAGAACAAGAAAAGAGCAAATACTTAAAGACAGTGACAAATAATCTTGGTCACAAATACACGTACATATTACAAAGCAGTGTATGTTGGTCCGACAGAATGGTCCCCACGTTTAGTGCGTGTTGTGTGGGGGAACGTGGTGAGAGGCACACACCCTGCTCATGTGACAGGAGTGGCAGTCCTCCACCCTCAGGTCCCCCTTCGTGACTCTCGGACCAAATAGTCTCTCGACGAAGGGTGTGAGGACGTGTCTCTACCAGAGGAAGAAGAAAAGCATTTCAGAAAGGATCACAGTGGTGCATCATTAACCCCAGCAATGAGGCACAAACAAATAATCTACCATGAGAAGCTGTGACGTAAACCTGGTTTTTGGTTCATGTATGTATATCATGAAAAAAAGTCAGCCTTTGATTTCTGGCTTCAGAATAATTATTAGGACGAAGCAGCAACAAATGAATTACTGAGGTACTTTAGGTTCAAGAACTATAAATGCATCAGAGTTTGCTGTTTAAGACATAAATATCAGAAAAATCAGAGAAATGACTAATGGAAAAAAGCCGTTGAAAGAGGATTTAAAAGCAAATGTTAGTTTAAATCTTGAATTATGGTGAATTGGTCATTATGAACAGCAATATGGAGCTGTAAAGGACAAAACTAAGGATAAACATGCACTTTGTGATATCGCTACCAGAAGCAGGAAGAGCAAAGAAATGCATCGATGAGTCAGAACAATTCAGGAACAATGCTTTATGAACAGTGTGCTGTTTGAATTGAAAGAGAAATGAAACAAAAACAAAGAAAAAAAGTGAGGTACTAAATAATCCTAAGCACGCCACCTCATCTCTGAGGTTCTGCCTGCACGGCTGCTTCAGGAAATACTTCACTGGTCTTTAATGAGCATCGTTAACAATCATGCGTAATCATCATCCACAAAAGGCTAATGCATGTGTAACCATGAAGTTAATGAGAAAGAATAATAATGAGCATCTGAGTGAGTCTCTTGCTGTAAGTGCATTTTTTTTACTTCAATTTCCACATGTTAAAGAGGACAAGCTACCGAAAGACAATACACTAATGAGAAGTTCAAAGAAAGACTTGAAGGTCATGTCAATAGGTCACAAGCTTGAGGCAGTTCCTTCATGTCAAGGGTCATCACCAAATATACGGGTTTCATTTGCACTAAAAACTCATCCCACTGCTTTAAAGGGGGGGACTGATCACAAATAACACAGCTTAGACTGTATACCTAATACTGCTCAAGGATACACACACACACACACACCAGGGAAAATATTACAAGTATTCACACTTCGTACTGCTGGATCATAAACAGGTTGTAAGAACTTCTTCAAAATGCCAAAAGAAGAAACAAGAGCAAGAGACAAAAAATAGAAAGTAGGCAATTTA
>CM074948.1:7683489-7695142 GCA_037577455.1 Pangasius macronema | reverse complement strand
CATTTTGAAGCAGTTCTTACAACCTGGTTATGATCCACCAGCGCGAAGTGTGAATACTTGGAATGTTTCCCCCGGTCTTAAGATTTTGTTCAGGAGTGTGCATATTTATATTACATACACACACACTTTGGCCTCACATGAACCTTTTGTTTTGTTTCATTAAAATTTTTTTTTTAAAAAACCACTCAATGCTTGTGCTGCTCAGTAACTGTGTGGCTGTCATCACACAGCCTCAGCTCACATCTAATTTAATGACTGATCACCTGATCGATCTACTGATAGTTATACAACAGTGTTTGAAATTTGGGTTACAACTCCAAACAAGAGTATAGAATAAAAGCATAATGTACAACACACCTCACAGTGATAGCACTCAAAGTGATAGTCTTTGTTCATGGATACCACCCTGAGAATCTCCTCACTGCCCTGAAACACAAGAGCAACACGGTAAAAACAGCTTTCTGAGACAGTGGTGTATAATCCCAGTGTCACATGCCACTGTCCTGCACCACATCACATCAGCCCTGATTCACCTGAGGAGTCAAAGCAGGAAAAATACAGCTGTGCTGTGGGAATTTAAACTCGACCTGGGAGCCATTTCTATAAAATACTCAACAGCATAATGAGCTGTTACTTACCTCAGCAGGTAAAATAGGTTGTAAACAGGCAGCGCATTTAGGAGCGAATGTCCTGGAACACAAAAGAATCGATCTTTGTTGAGGTCAGAGTGTATATATATTTTTATTTTAAAAGGCTGAAAAAAGATGTCTAGATCCATTTCTTTACTCACACCTGTATAGACAGACTCATTCTCTTATGTATGAATCAGCAAATTAAATGTTTATACAAATCTAAACTCAGTCACGTAGCTCCTGCGCTCACCTGTTGTAGTCTGCAACGCAGTAGACGTTGTTGAGGTAGTCCACTGTGAAAGGCACGCCGTCCAGCGTCTTGGAGCAGACCGTACAGCGGAAACAGCCCGGGTGATACGAGTTCCCCAGGGCTTGCAGAATCTAACACACACACAGTTTCTTTATCTCTTAGTGATGACTTAATATTTGCAAATAAACTAGAGGTGGGAGATACGACAAAAATATCATGATATTAACACATTGCAATGTTTAGCTTTACAATTTTATACATATTTTTGCTTAGCGTTCATTAGTAAGCAAGAGCAGAGTTACTGTTACCACACTGAATTAGATTTTCCAACATCAGCTAGTCCCAAAGTGTTTTATTCTTTTTATACCACATTCCTCTTACATTTGCCAACAATTATTCATTTATTCAAGAATGGCACCTCATACCTTTAACAATTTATAATTAATGTTGTGGAACACCTGCAAGACTCATTCATTCCTATCATCATTTACACTACAGCAGTTATAAATAACTGTTCCCTCACTACACTATCTATTTATCTCTCACAATGTTAATAGACAAAAAGAAAAACGGAGCTTGTCATGTTGCAGAGAAACCGGGAAGCGAGAAGTCCTCTGTCCCTGACTGCGGCAGAAATCATACTGACTGTTAGAAAGCCCTGACAGCCAAGACGCCTTCCATAAAATGCCTATAAATGAATTTCAGAATTCAACAGCGATGTGGTACAAGATAAACTGCTTAACACATCAAGGAGGTAAAATGAAATAATTGGTACAAAAATTTCCATCAGCTACTTATCACTATGCGTAATGGTAAAGTTTGCCAGCGTTCCAGTCAAATGATCCTAATCTCAACACACACACACACACACACACACACACACACACACACACAGTTGCGTACCTGCTCCAGGATCAGATGGCCACACACACAGCATTTTTCTGCTGCTGCCTGGAAGCCAGAAAACTGATAGAAGAGAGGAAATCATGAGTAACCATAAAAGTTGCTTCAAACTACTTTGAATACATGTACGATGAATCACACTAACGTGTGGTGCAATTCAACACACGAGTCCGTTCCAATTTTCCTTACCATGTAATCCTCCTTACAGTACACGGATCCACCAACATTGTAGAAATCCTTGTTTCTAAGTGTGCGACCTGAGAGATAGACAGACAAAATCATGTCAGCATGGACAGGTGGATTTGTTCCCCTCACTGTCTCTGGCTCAGATTTACATCTTCATGATTACTTGAAAAACATATTCTTAAGCTAGTGTCAGTAGCTAGAGTCAGAGCTGACACACACACACTCCTGTTAACCCATATGAGGATGGGTTCTCTGTTGAGTCTGGTTCCTCTCAAGGTTTCTNTCTCACACTTCATCTTACTTTTTTTGTTTGTGTAAAGCTGCTTTGAGGCAATGACATTGTAAAAAGCGCTATACAAAATAAACTGAATTGAATATATAACGGGGCTGATGGCTGACTCACCGCAGGACACACAGGTGAAGCAGCGAGTGTGATACAGACTGTCCAGAGCCTGGCAAGCATTATCTGCACCATACACACCTTTTCCACACTTCACACATGTTCCTAAAACAGAGCAAGAACAATGTATTTAACACATGCATGAAAGGTATCAGTGTCAAAGAAGAAGTGTTTTGTACTTCAAAAGTAACGCCACACACACTTCTCTAAATTGGAACGTTAGGGCATCGGCCAAACAATGGCCTACTCATATAACACAACACAAAATCCTGTCTGGATTCTAATGCATTTCTGTGGCATGTGAGTCATGCATTCTTCAGGCTGAGTAATGACCAGCGTGTTTGTTTAGTGTTTAAACACAACCCAAAAAAAGGAGCAAAATCTGGGCTAATAATGCCCTTCTGTTAGGTAACCTATTAGACTCCCTATCATCTAAAATGGATTCAGAGCACACACACAGTCACACTTTTACACAGATTCTTTAACGACTTCAAGGGGGATTATTTCTCACAACAATGGAATCAAACACACTCACCCAGCCCTGCTGATATAGAGTGAGAGAGCCTTCCCTCAGGACTCAAATACCTGAACTGCAGGAACACACGCCTGTGCATGCTATTACATGCAGCAAACACACACAGTCACACTCACTTCCCTACCCAAACTACCGTGCCTCTCCTGGCTCTTCGCTATGACCCAATGAACATGCAGCCTGTAATTAGGCCCATGCATAGTCATTATATGTGGTCGTAGGAGATATTTTTGACTGTGTGTAGTCTATTCAGAAATGCCTGTGTGTAGCTTTGGGCAGAGGAGCGGTATAGTTGCTCACGGGCATATGAGTGAGGTATGCAGCCTGGTTAGAGGCCTGGGCGGAGGGCACAGCCATAATATATGTTTGCTCTTTTCTGTGCTGCTCTAAACTGTGATCTTTGTTGGATTGACTCAGTTCCGTGGTTAGACTTGCCTTGACACTGGCGGTAATTTTTCTGCTCACAGTCACTGTGTAGAGGCCTGTACAAGTCACTGCAAGCCTGACTATCATTTTCATCCACTAAACTGCTGTTTCATGCAACTCACACCTTAAACCTTCACTAGACTGAATAGCAGAAGTGGGAAAAGTTTAAACATTCTCACCAAAAAATTCTTGCCGGTCCAGGGCTGATGGTGGTTCCCTCAGAGACACCTGTTCCTCCTGAGGTTTCGGAGCCACAGACACACTGGCTGCAGGAGGTACAGAGGTGGACAGGGGCTGCTCCCTCAAGGCTAGTCCTCCCAACTGCTCTTCTCCCTCCAGGGTCATGTCCCTCAGTAGGAGACGTGTCAGCTCCTGCTGGTAGTGGGTACCTGGCAGGTCTGAGTGCCTCATCCGCTCTCCTGTGCTCTCTGTCCGTGGTCCCCGTTGCTCTGTGCCACTCCACCACTCTGTTGCTGCTGGGGAACTGCCCGCTGGTGGGTACGAGTGGCGGCCATCTTGAAAACCTCCTCCGATCCCTGATGTTCGTTCTAGATAGTCCCTCCACACCTCTATTGGGGGTGCTTTCCCAGGGCCAGATGCTGGGTACACATGCCCAGTGGTGGTGCCACCTAGCTGTGTGGAGGAGAAGTGCAGCAGCTGGGCAGGGCCAGACACGTGGCGACTGTCATAGCCAAGGCTGATGCCGCTGGTGCGATTGCTGCTGCACGGGCTTCCAATAGGACTTCCGCTTGTGCCTCCTCCTCCACCACCACCACCTCCTCCTCCACTAGCTGTGCTGCTGGCGAAGCTTGAGCGTGGGCTGGCTAACACTGACTCCTGCAGGCTAAAGGAGGAGCAGGGGCTCGGTGCTGGACCAGAAGGAAAGAGGCAGGTAGCCCCAGCACCTTCATGGCTCCTCATTGGAGGATGTGAAAGCGATGCCGGCCTGCTGCTGTCCCATGGCTCTCCTCCAGAGCTCCAGCGCTTGTAGAACAGTGCCTCCTGCAGGGAGAGGCGCTTGTGGCGTTCTGGTTCAGGCAGAAAGCTTGGTTCAGCAGAACCCGAGCGGGTGACTGGGCTAGGTGTTGGGTATGGAGGTGGCATGGAAGACAGTGGAGGCTGTGCAAGGAGCTGCTGCCTTCTCACAAGCTGCTGAAGCTCCAGAGAATACCGGCGCTGGTTCAGGGCAACTCGCGAATTCGGGCTGTAAGCACCTTGTGGGTCGGCATGCTCACCTTGGAGCAAATCGGTACGCCTGGATTGATCACAGCCACCTCGGCCTTCCACAGTGTCAGGCAGGTAGCAAGACACGCGCTGCTGAGGTGAGCGGCGCCGCAAAGGAGCAAGAGTCACTGGGTGGTGTTCGAGCGAAGGCCCAGATTCTTCTGGTACAGACGGCGAGGTGGTGGAAGCAACACAGGTAGACACCCTCTGAGAGTTGACCACCTTTGCCGATCTGGCGCCTGAAGATGCCTCAATGGAGGGTGAGCAGGTGAGACTGAACTGAGCTGTACTCGCAGGTGACGGGCTTGTTGCCGGGTTCAAGTGGGTCACAACTGGCGCTGCACTACTTACACTGTTACTGTTGTTATTTGTGTTGGAGAGTTCATTTTTCTTTTTGCTAAACTTGACACTGCCAGAATCGGCCAGTTTAAACTTTTGCTTCAGTTTGGTACCAATTCTCTCCATGATGTCAAATTTCTAATAAATAGCCTGAATAAGTGTTAATCAAACACTTCTCTTTTTTTTTTTTTGCTGAAATGACACCTGAAAGACTACAGTTTAAATACAGTATCATAAATACAGTGTAAACACAAAATGTTCAAGTCTTTCTAAATCTACAGCAGATGAAATGACAAAGACAACAAACAAGGATTAAGATTTAAGAATAAAAAAAAACAGTTCAAGACCTGTTTTGTGTGTTTGTTCAGCTAATAATAAATATTTCAGATAAAATAAAGATAAGTTAAAAAAAAATACGTTATGGCATGTGGGCTACATCTCGGATTAATAAGACTTGAAGAGATGTTTGATGTGGCCTGAAAGTTTCCACGTCGCGGATCTGCTGGTGCATGTGAGGAGGGAAGCATGCACATCCATCTGCTAGCGGCTGAATGATGCCTTCCCACCCCGCTCGCGCTGCTGTCGCCAGCTGCCAGGCAAGAAAACAAGACGCTTTACCTCAGCACCTGATGTCCGAGCTTTTAAAGCACGTTAGTCTTTATAAAAAGAAAGAAAGTTGTTTCGTTGTAGTTGTCGGCTGAAGTGTGGTGAATGTAGCGTTCACATTCAGAAAAGGCTGCTGTTTGTGGGCTTTTTTTCCCCCCTGGTTGCAGCTGAAAAGTCTCCTAATAACTGCCACTTAGTCTGTAGTTTCAAAGACGTGCTGCTGCTAGCAGGTATATGACACCTTTAAATCAACTTCAGGCGACTTCAGTGGTCGGATAAGCTGTGCTTCTGCGACACTGCAGCCGCTGTGCCTCAGCTAACTGGCTCCAAACACGGGGAAGGCAGAAAAATGTCGTTTTCTCTTCAGCTTTTTAAAAGAAAAGGCTTCGGCTTCACCAGTAAGACAAACACGCTGTGCACCAACTAATAATGTCTACCTGAGCACACGGACACGCTTCCTCCGAGCTTTCCCACTATTTCCAATCCTGCTGGAAAGAAAATGAACTCCAAAAAAAATAGTGGAAAAGCCTCAAACATGAGGGACAAAAAGAAATGTGTGAAGAAGTCGCAGAAGCGTCGGAGCACTTATCCAAACCTTCAGAGGAGGAAACGAGCGCGGAAAACGTCTTCTAAAAAGCTGAAAATGAAACAACGCCGATTAACTTTCTTTCTTTGCTGCAATTTTTCTCTACCTCCCCCTTCTTTCTTCTTCTGTAGCGTTTTTTTTTTTTCAGACCGGAACATCTTTCTTCTGGGCAGCGCGGATGGATTTCAGCATCCCACAATTTCGTCACACGTCCAAACTTCTCAGATTGATGTCGCCTATTAGTGCGGATTTAAAGGATTTTTTAAAAAAAAATCAACACAACTAATACTAAAACAGATAGAATATGAAAGAAAACAGAAAATATGCTTGTTAAACATGTTTGTATGAACAGATAGTAGTTGCAAGAGACAAAAACCGATAAGAAATGTGGATTCATTGTTAAAAAATAAGTCATTTGGCAAAACCTGCGTTCACATTCTGAAGTCCTGTGGAGATATTGTGGAGTTAAAGTATAATGTGAAGTAAATTAAAGTTTCATGAAACTGAGAATATGTGAGAGATCTTGAGTAACCTGTGAGTAGACGAGACTAGTTTCTAGGCTACTTCTTGTTGTTATTCTGACCCTAAGGCCTAGTTAATCGTGCCTTTCCTCTGTGGAATGTGCGGAGGGATATCGCCGAGTGCCCTGGAACGTTGTGATACGGTCGCTTGTGTGTATGTGTGTGCGCTTTTGCGAGCTCGTAACAATGTAACTGTGTGTGTGTGTGTGTGTGTGTGTGTGTGTGTGTGTGTGTGTTTTCTAAAAATGCCAGTCTCTGCTCCATAGTTACCAGTGGCATAAATTCCGATGGCAGTAAACCGGTTACCACACGGCCACTTTTATTCAGCTCGTCAAACAGAATCTACAGTGGTGTTTAAAAAAAAGGCATTTTCCCTACCCCGAAGCCCCTTCTTCATGTCTTGTGTGTGTCTGCTTTTTTCCTCCGGCTAGCAGAAGTAAGTGTGTGTGTGTGTGTGTGTGTGTGTCGGTGTGCCTCTCCCTCACTGGGCGCGTTATCAGCGAGTGGGGACTTGTAGAGAGAACACACACACACACACAGGGGATGTTTCAGTCAGCACTGCACGGCTAGATACACAGCAAGAATGCGAGAGGAAGATTACAAGCTGTCTGGAGAAAACAAGTCTCTGCTCTCATGTGTGTGAAAATGATCAAAGGGCTTCTGAATGATGAAACTGAACACATCATATTCTAAGCCACTGCCTTTAAACTTCTCAAAGCAAAAGTCTAATAATTACTTTTTACATTTACATCATTATACCATGGAACTTTATAACAGAGCTACTTAATAGGGTTGTTTACAAACTCTTATTTACAAACAAATATGCACCATTTCATTTAAACACTTAATCTGCAGTTACGACATCCGTAACAAATCCGTAACAAATCAAAAATTAGCAGAACAGTTAAATTAGTAACAGTCTAATTCAAACTAGCCAATAGGGGATATTTTCTGTGGTTATTACGCCATCTGGTGGTAGAAGATTAATTTCAATTTCGCCATCGCAGCAAGTTGTAGTGCTAAACCAGTTTGTCCTTTCTGTCATGCCGTAATTGTTGTCAGAGGAGAGAGAGGGGGCTGTAGAATCCAAAATGGCGGCGCCCTTGAAGCTGCTCTGTACTTCAGGTGAGAGAGATGTTGTTCAGAATGTAGATGAACTTTAGAGTGGCTCCTGGGCTACACATTCATGAAGGTGATGATGTGTTTTAGAAGTAAGCATTAACTCTAAGTTTATATTCCTTATGACCCGCGTGTTAATACTCCAAAAGTTGTGCGCATGTTAGCAAGCTAGCTAGCACTGGCGGCTGAACATATAAGATACATGTAACAGGGTTGGTCCAAATCGCATATTGGGTAATTCAGTATCATCAGCAGTGATCCTGGAGTTCGGCCTTTCTACAGAGGTCAGTTTTATGGTTTCTGTACGGTTCCTAATAGTTCCTAATTTGGTCAGGTTATTGCTACAATGCTACAATGATGATTTTATTTAAACCGAAGTGGACGTTTGCACAGGAATAACAGACCTCTCAGAGAAGGGATCTGAGGTTAGAGTACTGAGATGGCAGCTTCCATTCTCCTGAATCCAACCTGCTCCTGATGATCAGTCCGCTTGATTAGCCGGATCAGCTCTGTTGGATTAGAGCTACAGCTGAACTCAGTGAGAAAGTTCAGTGAGATAAATTGAAACTCTAAACAGGACACTGTTCACCCAGAAGGGGATGGGTTTCTTCTGAATCTGGTTCCTCTGAAGATTGACTCTTTATATCGGCACAGGGAGTTTTTCATGGCCACTGTCATCTCTGGTTTGCTCATAATGGATCTAAATTTACATCCAGATTTTTTATATACCTGCTTTGTTACAATGACTGATCTTAAAAGTGCTACACAAATTGAATTGGATTACACTATTGTAGGTGTCCACATTAACTGTTGGGTGTTGAATTGAGTATGAATTGTACAGTGATATTTGCTCAACTAAGATATGGCACATAATATATTTGCAGTCCAGTGTTTTAAACAGGAATGGACAGTGAACACAGAGGCTGTCTGAAGGAAGGACCAGAGGCTCAGTTCCTTCTTCTGTTGCTCTCGTTAGTGGTCGCCACAGCAGATCCTCTGTCTCCATTATGGAAATCCGGTTTATGGCACAGGTTTTATGCCAGATGCTCTTAGTGATGCATCCCTTCCATTTTCTCCAGGCTTGGGACTGGCACGGAGAGTGCACTAGAATGTGCAACCCCAGTGTCTGGGGTTGCCCCATCAACATGGGGCTCAAACCCACATCCTTAAGATTAAGTGTCTTCTGCTTTACTGACTGAGAAAGAGAGAGAAGGAAGTTGCTCTGAGTGTGTTGCAGAAAGTGCCATTTTTATGGTGTGGTGGAGTAAAGAAAAAAGTCCTACAGCCTGAATAAACTCATCAGGAAGGCATGTTCTGTCATTAGGATACATTTTGACCATCAAAAAGTGGTGGTGAGGACAGTGGCATCCAAATGGATGCCTGTTATGGACAACAGTTCCCATTCTCTCCACAGTGTAATTGTAAGTTTGAGAAGTACCTTCAGTAACAGGCTGCTTCAGCCACGGTGTAGGATGGAGCGCTTCTCGTACACCACTATCGAACCATAGTAGAACAAGTGCAGTATCAATTATTTGTGGTATCTCCAGGGTGGACACATCATAAATATGTAACAACATGTAGTTAACTGCTTAAGTGCATTTGGTGTTTTCTTCTTGCATTGCATGTAAAAGATATTTGGGTCTTACTAGCATCTTCATATGTGTAAAATCATGAGGGGATTGGTGCATGTTGTGCTAAATGACAGCTTGGAGCTGGACTATTTTTCCATGATTTGTCAGTGTCTTGACATACATGTGTAATCCTGATTCATAAAAATCGCCTGTCGTCTGCGTACGGTAATTAATCCACCTAGTAAAAAGCGCTGTACCTTCAGTTAGATCATGTCTTGGCTGATAATGAAGCAGGTGGTAGGGTTTGGAATGAGGAGCTCACCATGAAGCTACAGCTATTTTGTGAAAATCATTAAAGGCATAGGCTGTTTTTTTTGTTTTTTTCTTCTGCTAGTTGAACGTACTTGTCCCAACTATGAATAAAAAAAATGAATAGCCCCTACATGAAAGTTACTTGTATTGATTTGTCCACATCTGTATGTTACACGTTATATTTCTATAAATATTTCTGTTTTATTGGTCCTGCTCTGTAACCGCTTTGTATTCTTTATGCTCTTCCTTAATGCATTTTGTTTTGTATGGCTGCTATAACAAAGTAATTTCCCTTATGGAATGAGTAACTCTATCTATCTATCTATCTATCTATCTATCTATCTATCTATCTATCTATCTATCTATCTATCCATCCATCAAGACAAGTTAAGCTGCTAAAATGGATTCATGCTAATGTGCATTCAAGCAAGACTTTACACAAGAAATATAATAAAGGATTCTCAAATATCTTGCAGTCAGGGAGGAAAAATGATATGGATGATATGATTACAGGTCCGATCATTACATTATATTGCAGAATTACTTATGAATATAATATAGCTTTTCTAATCTTAAGCACTTTAGGAAAATAGTACAATTATATTTATTCTTTGGAGCTATTAAAGCTTTTATATTCCAGAGCCTTTCACCTACAGAACCCAGAGCAGATAGATTGTGTTAAAATGTAGAAATAAAAAAAAACATTTTGGAGCAGTTTAAAAGCACTTTTTTTTAAAGCACAACCACCTTGAGGTTTATTATCTACCTTCATTAAAATTGCAGTTTTTTTAATAATATTTGAATATTTGAATACTATTTAGTACAGTCATATGTATGCAGTACTAGACCTTGTGACCATAACCTTATATTTCCATTCACATGTGTCTTACTACTTTTATGATGTCTAGTACTTAAAAAAGATGCATTTTTTTCCCTTCTATTTAAAGCCTTAAGGCAGACTGTGCGCCCATTTTCATCTACATGTGCGGTTAATGCAGGAAAGAAATGGAGACTGGAGTAAGTAACCAAAAGTCCCTTGTGATCTATTTCTGTTTCTTTATACATCCTCATGATGAGTTAATTTTAGAGTAAGATTACAGCGAATGGCTTTGCCTGTGTCATATGTACAGGAACGGCTTGGCCTGGACTGGATCAGAGTACGGTCCATTAACAGATCTGCCTGACTGGTCATACGCAGGTGAGACATGGAGGAATGTCACAGATGTATAAATCACAGCATATTGTTTATTCATCATTGCAGTAATAGATTTGACCTGTGCTGGTTGATATTGTAAAGGTCTTATGATTGATTTAAAAACAGGTTTGTATACACATCTTGCTAAGCACATTGACAAACGTATGATGATTTTGCTAAATGCTTTGTAAGCAAATCACAGAATTTGTGTGATGCAAACTTACCTGTATTCATGTGTAAACATGTGTTGCTTTCTCTCTGCTTCACTCATTCGGCTGCTTTGTGTGTCTGTCTTTCTCGGTAGACGGCAGACCTGCACCTCCTCTGAAAGGACAAGTCAGGAGGCAGAAGCAGAGGGAGGACTTTGCAGTAGGTTTTCTTTTTCATTATAGCTTTGTGTAGTGAGCCTAGTGTTAGTTATCCAGTGGTTTATATGAATACTAAAGGTGCAATAATGAAATGAAATTTGTATTGTAATAAAAACATTAATTTATGGTTATAGAAGTAATTACTTAGCGAACTGACATATAAGGTTTAAATAGGGTTAAGACTTAATAATGAGGTTTTTTCCCCCCTCAAGGCAATTTAATCAAGTAAAGAGTATTTAAAAATGATTCCTGTTTTCTAGCAGGAAGGTGGATCATATCACGTCAGACGTACAGTTGTGCTCATAAGTTTACATACCCTAGCAGAATTTATGGTTTCCTGCCCATTTTTCAGAGAAGATGAATGATAACACAAAAACTTTTCTTTCACTCATGGTTAGTGTTTGGCTGAAGCCATTTAATGTCAATCAACTTTGTTTACTCTTTTTAAATCATGATGACAACAGAAACTACCCAAATGACCCT
>CM074948.1:7619541-7669570 GCA_037577455.1 Pangasius macronema | reverse complement strand
ATCATTCATATTCTCTGAAAAATGGCCAAGAAACCATAAATTCTGCTAGGGTATGTAAACTTATGAGCACAACTGTATGCAGAAGCAGTACTTTATTGCTTTTATTGTTTGAAAATGTCTCATGGTTTCTTTTAAATAAATGTTCTACACAATGAAAGAAGACAGAATAGGAAGAACAGTGATTTATTCCTATTCAACAAGTAGACTAGACTATAAATACTGTACCTAATAAGAATAAGCTCTCTTTTGCTGTGTACAATGTACACAAATGTTCAGCCTGATGATGTGTGCATTTGTACCACAGCTCTGTTGAATTCTCAATTTTTCCATAACAGCGGCTGTGGCAGTAGTGCTGGCTGCAAGGCAAAGCACAGTTATTGTTTCTATAGTAACAGCTCGTGCACAGGGACTTGTATGGCACACAGCACATAATCTAAGGCTAATAATAAACTGATTAAAAGCGTGTTGTTGTTATACATTTCCCTTTGTTAGATAATTGATATGGTGAAGTTTTCAGGGGATGTTTATTTAACATTAATGGAAGGATTCTCCAGTGTCAGCGCTTTGTAACAATCAGTAAGTTTTCAGACACTGGAAGATCATCAAGATAGAGGAGTTTGTGATTGTAATGTGACAAGCTGCATTATTTTGCCTTATTCACTTCAGGATAAAGCTGGAAGAGAGCCTTATACTCTTTATAGCCTCTGTAATGCACGCATGCTTAATTGTGATGATAGGAGCTAACCTATTTCATGGATGTTCCACAACATTAATTGTAACTATAAACTGATTTAAAAAAAAAAAAAGACATGACATTCATTGATGAATAAAGGCTGCTGTGGTATACGAGGAATAGCTTTGGGTCATGCTGTTTTTGGTAAATAATTAACTTCAAGCTGGTATTATCATCACCACACCACCACATTGTGGATTATTTTCTTATAACGGCACATCCTGTTGTGTTTTATTCCTTACTTATTCATAATGAAATAACTCAGATGATGTGTCTTTCACTTTACAGAGGAGAGCAGTGAGCCTGAGTGCAGAGGTGGACCAGGCGATAAGCACATGGAGGTCAGAAAAGGAGGAGCAGCAGAGAGCAAGAGAGCAGCTAAAGTCCTCTATGCTTAAACCTAAAGGAAAAATGTTATTAAAGAATAAAACCAAATAAACACTTGAAAAAGGTTTGTCTCCCATTGTGTTAGTGAGTTAAATATTTTATTTTCACTAACGCTTTTATTAAATGAAAGTGCGATATTTGAAAGATAATATATAACTATAATATGTGGCTTTATCCAGCCAGCATGTGCATGTAGGAGGAGGGTTCTGATGGACTTGGAGTAAAAAGTTTATCCAGCAGGCCGCAGTGTTTCACCATACTGCAGCAACATCCCCCCAAAGCCGCCATTTTAGCCTCCTGCCTTCTCCCTCACTGAGACAGAGAAGCAAAAATGCCAGCAGTGAGGGGAAAAAAATCTCCATCTGGTCGATTCACCTTTCACGTGATTTTCTTGAGGAACTGCTGCTGGTTGTTATTCCATTTAAAATGCACAGTTGGATTATATTTGTCTAGCCTACAAAATACAACGGCCATTCAGCACAGTCTAAAAATCCCTTTTAAGATTTCAGTATATTTGTATTTTGTAACATAAATAATCCCTTTCCTGGATCCAGATGTCTTAGGTTCATTGGTGATGAAAACACGTTTGTCACATATGTGCCAGGACCCATTAAAGCATCACCAATAACAGATGTGAGACGTCTAATCTAATTTTTAAAAATGCTGAAATAAAAACTTTAAATGAGCAGTTTGTCATTTTTTTAAATCCATTTGTTGCTTGTAATGTGAATTGCATTTGCAACGAAAACACTGATAAACTTTCCATTCTCTCCAGTGACCTTTCTTGGGGCCAGTGTACTTTCTGGGCCAGAAAATTTTAAACAGAACCCTGAAATGAAGAAATGAGCCAGATTGTATAGTAACAATGCCAATCTCAGTTTTGTAAACCTATCTTTGCTTTGTCATATGATTATTACCGGTCTAAAAACACACTTAAAAATGACAAACTCCTCCTTCAGCGCTTGGTATTGTTTTGTCCATGAGTTCTAAGAACATCAGAATACTGACATTTATTACTTTATTTTGCTGCACTGGTTAAAAATATGTTTGCAACAAATCTGATATATATATTTAGCTCTCATGTGTGCTCTCTAAGGAAAGGAATGTTTTCAGAGTCTGCCATATTGACTCTTGCCTGAGAAAGTCATTAAGATGTTTCTGTGGTGACAGGATTTTTATCATCTGTGGACGCAAGCTCAGAACCATGGCCCGAGTCGAGTGTCTTTACTCTAAATCTGAGAAAGTGTTACAGTATGATAGTATACTACAGCCGTATTATACAGTATACTAGCAGTCACTGTTTCTAGAACTAAATACTTGTATTTTTACGATTGATTATCTGAGAGAGATTCCTTTATTGGATTAAGCATCATGGAATTTTGAAGTCCTTATAGTCTTGGAGTTTATATTTGGAGAAGGCCATGAGTTATCATCATCTCCATAGACAGCACTGTGAGCAAACTTCTCAGACATACAGTTTTGTCCATGAGCATTGTCTGTGATTGTCTCGCCTAGCTCTCTCTCTCTCTCGCTCTCTCTCTCGCTCTCTCTCAACCTCCGACATCCTCCTGCTGATTTCAGCAGCCTCTCTCCATAATTATAGCTTTAGTCGCTGAATCGCAGAATTTTTTTCTCTGTTTTACTGGACTCGGGATCTGGCTTCACCACTTTGTGTCAGCATTATGGGTCTGTTTACTTTTTGAGGGTGGGACTAACACAAAAGAAAAATCCCCCCCCAAAAAAAAGAAAAAAAAAAGCTGACATGTAATTCACTCGCAGCTCACCTACATGCAATCGTTCTTCCTGTCTTCACACAGACCTACAAAAAATGTTTTCACACCTGCTCATATGTCCTCCGCATACAAGCTGAACCGACCACCGAAACCTATTTGACCCTTTATAATGTAACTCCAGACTCACTGAGCATTCGGTATCTGGTTGGTCTGTGACCCAGACACAAAAACACAAGATCTTTGAAGCTGTAGAATTTATATTTATCTTCTTTATGTTTCCTGGACTGAAACTTTTTGGCTACTCTAGTAGTCATCCCTCCTCCCCCTGCTTTTCCTTTGCCCTCCTGTTGTTTTGGTCTGTTCACAACGAGACCCAGATGTTGCTTATTGTGCAGAAAGGAAGGAGGATGATGGGGGGTGGGGGGAAGAGAGCAGTCCATTAAGACACACATGCAAGAGGGACAGGAAAAAAGAAAAAAGGAGTAAAACCAGAGAGCAGTTAAAAACCTTAAGTGTGTCTGTGTGTGAGAGAAAGAGTGAGACCCCTGTGTCTCTGATGTGGTGTAGCTTTTTTTAGTTAAATTTAAGGCTTGTGATGTCCCTACTGACCCCCCCTCCCCCCACCTCGAACCCTTATACCGAGTGCATGGAGAGGATATGACTCAGCCAAGGTTATGGTGTCATGGTTTGGGCTAAAAGTTCTGATTCAGCAAAGTGCTTCCTGCCATGTGTGAGTGTGTGTGTATGTGTGGGTGTGTGTGTGTATGTGTGGGTGTGGGTGCACAGGAGTGCCAATCAACACAAGTTAGTGGGGCACTCAGTGATGAGCTTCCACACTTCCATACGTAAAACTCTGAGTGTGGGCTGACTGTGTGATGAGGAGGGAATAGTTCAGTTTCAGATTTAGTTTACTGCTGACAAAAGCCCAAACTAAGCAAATACAGAACATAAGTAAATAAATAATAATAATAAAAAGAGTACTGAAAAGCAGAATGAAGCCTCATACTTACTGTATATTACTAGTTAAATTGCTATTTAATACCAGCCAGGGAGGAACAACATTTCTGCTGTAAAATACAAAATATGTTGTTTTTTTGTCATTAATCTTTATTTGTGATAGTAAACATACACTAAACATACACTGTGTGTGTGTGTGTGTGTGTGTGTGTATTAGAACAGATTTGTAAACCACACACACACACACACACACACACACACACACACACACATATGTGTATATATATAGTGGGGTCCAGAAGTCTGAGAGCACTAGTAAAAATGTGTCTATTTTGCATTGTTTAATTTAATACAACAATTTTCATTACAAATTATATTACTGACAACAACTTGAGTGAAAAGTAGAATCATTAAAATATTTGCATGAATTTCAGAGTTTCCATTTTAGATCAAATCCATCGGAGTGTTGTCTGTAAGAGATGAGAAGAGATGAAGCATGAGGAAAACCTGAGCTTTTGTACAAAGCAGTTAACATGGTCAATATCACACATTTGCTTACATTTAAATAGGGACTTAGAAATAGTGCAGAATCTTAAATATTCAATATTCAAGATATTGAACGTTTACTCTCTTTGTTTGAAATACTTCAAAATTCTAAACCTTCTGTTTTTATTTCTAATTTTAAATGAAAAAAAAAAACCCAGATTTTCAATGTGGTCTCAGACTTTTCGAACCCACTGTATATCACTTTCCTTGCCTGAGCAAAATTTGGAGCCTCTCAGTTGTAATATTTCTCTTGATTACTTGCTTGGGAATAGACCCTGTGACACCAGTCCATCACAGGGCACCATGCATCTGTACACACACACACACACACACACACGCACACACACACACCTAGGGGCTCCAAGTTAACTTAGCCAATGCACCTAGTGGCATGTTTTTGGACAGTGGGAGGGAACCAAAGAACCTCAGAGAAAGTCCCACCTGATGCCAGGATAGATTAAATAGAGATAAGGAATAATTAGAAGTACATTTTCACTCTTTTTTTTTTTAACCAAGAAACCATGGTGTTGCAAGTCTGTAACACTGTCAGGGTTGTCTGTGTATCATGCACTGTACTGCTTGATATTCTACTCCTATTTCATATCACAATGACAGATGTGACAACAAAGCTGTGTGTGCTACCTAACACACACACACACACACACACACATGTGCAAGTGCTTAGAGATCCAGCAGGAGTATGTGATGAGATACAGAATAGCAAAGGTTAAAACTGCAAACAGCTGTTTAGGCCTCTTTTTTCCACTCTCCAGCTGTGTGTGTGTGCACGTGTGCGTGTGTGTGAGAGGGAGAGAGCAGGATAGAGAGAGGGAGTATGAGTATGGAGGCTTTCTGGTTTGCAGAGACTGAAGATGCCAAACAATACTGTCAGAGCCTTCCCACCTTCTGTACCAGTAAACCCTCCTGTACATGTCAGATTCATCCCTCTACTGGAACAGTGTGAATGTGAAGAAACCAAGTGTTGAAAAAAATAGTGTAAACATGTTTCTAGGTTTCCATAATGTGTCAGGAATTAGTAATCTTCAGTGTGGGAATGTGCTACAGAAAATAAAGGACAGAAAAGGACAGGAAACCTGATGATTTCGTCAATGTAATTTCATCAGAGAAGACAGAGAAAACAGAAAAGAAAGTAAATGAACAGATGCACACACACACACACACACCATGAGAGAGAAAGAGATCCTGAAGGAAAAAGAGGAAAAACAGATAGAGAGATATTTGTGGTGAGGGGAGGACTGGTTTCAGTTAAGAGCCTCATAAAAGAGAACAATTTTGCAGCAAGAGGAGAAATTGGAGAGTCGGAGTCAGAGAGAGAAGGCGGGGGGAAAAGACGAGCAGGCAGAAAGGAAATGAAATGGCAGAGAAGTTTGAAAAAATAGTTTAGGGAATCTTGGGAAGCAGGAGAACCTACAGCAAACTCTCGCTCTCTTTTGTTTTCAAAGAATAGTTCAGCAAAAGTACTTGTCTAAAGTCTGAAAAGGAAAACACACGCATACTTTCATATACACAAGATCCATGAAACACTCCCCATTCCTGACAAACCACAAATGGGTTTCTTCTTATTCAGTTCAGTGCAGGAACATGAGAAAACAACATGAGGCACACACACACACACACACACACACACACACACACACACACACACACACACACACACACACAGTTGTTTTAGCATAATCAGCATTCCTGGCTATCATTCAAAAATAAGACTAGTAGATGAAATATGTAGATAAGACAAAAAAAAAGGATTAAGTGGAGAAAAAAAAAACAAGGAAAAGGCAAAAGAACATTTCACAAAATACTTTTATTTCATTGTTCATTCCTGCAATACAAAAAAAAATGAAACAAGCAAGAATCACATTCCCTTCCATTTACAGTAAATCATCATTATTATAAATATCATTATTATTATCATTGTTAAAACTACATTAATTAAACATTTTGATGTGGATGTGTGTATTCAAGAAAATACATAGCACCATTATTTTTTTTTCCATAATCAGGTTTATTCCTCTCCGAAAACTTTTGCTCCACCCAAAACAACACGTTTTCTCCAAAGAACCATCCAAATACAATAAATCCAGTGAGATTTTTTTTTCATATAAAGGCACATAAACATTATTGCAAAAATAACACACAGCAACTTTGGCCTGTCAACAGGGCTGGTGTTCGTAAGTATTTTTCTGATCTTCTCCCTAACAACTATAATTCCTCAACATTATTTTGAATCTTTCATACAAGTATGTTCATTTCCTGTGGAATAACCTGATGCTTTTAACATTAAAATAAACTGGGAGTCATTTTAATATCAGTCACATTCTGCCTCTGTCCAGCAGGACTTGAAATGACTACAAAATAAAAAAGGACTAAATACGGAGAACAATAATAACAATAACCATAGTTATAATAATAACGAGCGCAATCATTAATAACATTAAAAACAATACATGGTAACAAACACTTTATAAAATTAATATCTGGAGATGTACCTGCAAGACAGCTCTTCTCTCTAGGTGTAAATAAAAAACCAGCCTCCTTTCAGGAGCCTGAGCCACACTTCCTCCCTGAACTTTGACCTTTCACCTTTACCCTTTCAAACACAGCAGTCTCTACTGTTGAGACATACTGTATGTTTTGAAGACATCTTTCACTAGGGGTTAATATTTTTAATCCAAAAACAAGCATGTCTGTGAAAATACAGATTAATTTGGTTCTCTTCACGAATGCAGGTAAGGAACGTTACCTGAGAGGTGGACGGCACTGAAGGGAATATAAGGATAGAAGGGTTTTGGGAGAAATCAAAAAAATTGTGGCTAAATTTAAGAGCTAAAACCAGAGGTGAGATGGAAATTTATGAAAGCAGAAACAAAGACATTAATCATACAGCACTGTGGCTGGAGTCGTTGGATTAGGGAGAGACAGACTACAAGAGAGGAAGAGGGAGGGCTGATACAATAAAAAGTGCTTTACTTTCTTTCAACGTATTCAATAAAAATGTTTTTTTTCTTTAAACGAGCTCCCTCTTTTTCTCTGTATTTCTCTCTCTGCCCTTCATGGGTCTATTCATTATGGCAGAGATGTACAAGTAACTACCAAAACAATATGCATTGTTCCCTTTTCTGTCTCTTCACTTCTTCATCCTTCCCTCCCTCCTTCTCCTTCTTTTCCTCCTTGCTGTTCTGTAAACAATCTCAAAGTCCTTTTCATCTCCATCTGAGCAAAGCCTCTCCATTCTACCATTATCCCCCTCCCCATACCCTTTCTCTTCACCCCTGCTATTGCCCCTACACCCCTATCTCTTCTCAGTTTCCATCCCTTGATCTTTAAACCTTGTCCAGTAGAGAGCGGTGGCAGTAGAGGAGGCGTCGTGGGGTACCGTAGCGCCGGAAGAACAGCAATGCTCCCAGAACTATGAGCACACAGGCCAACAGGAAGAGAGGGATCACTATGACTGCTGCCCCTCCAGCAAAACCGTCTGACTTGTTCACCTCGATGATGATGACTTCCTCATCAGTTCCATCCGGCTTTGTAGACTCCTCACGCTCACAGCCCATCCAGTCGGTCAGGACAGACTTGGGGTAGCCAGACTCCACCTTCATCTGCTTGTTGTTGAACTTCCAATATTTGTTGGCTTTGTAGAAGTAGGTGTAGGCTGGAGAGAGCAGGACAAGAACTTCTAATCAGATATTTACAGTATATATCACAGGGACACTTTGGGGGTATTAACTTGCTTAGATCATGGTTACTTACTAGCTTGTATAAATAAAAATGTGTATACATTTTGCTTACTCACAACGGCACTATATATATCAAAGTAACAAAATCCTTATCAGTGTATTTAGCTAACTTATTAGGTCTCACCTCCAGAGGCTAACACTACAATTACGTCAAACTCTAACCCTGTTGCCTCTCATTTCTTCAGATTTTTTCCCTCTAAATCAATGTCATTCATCTTTCCTATTCTTGTTTAACAGCATGATGCTGAATGTAATAGCAAAGCACACAAAAATATTAATTACGCTTGTTATTATGGTTACATTCCAACATGGTTAGATAGTAGGCTGTCAGTAGTATTGGTTCAGGACGGGGATTAAAATTTTGACCGGATCTACTTTAGACATGTCCTAATACAAGGAAATAATGCACACCTCCCAGCCAAAGAGAAAAAAAGTTATTTCCTGTGCTCATGGTATAAAGTGTACACAAGGAAGGAACAACTTTGCTGAATCAGAATTTGTAGTCTAGTCATATCCTCCTCATGAACTTCACACAATAGAGCTGGCTACATATGGGGTGGCACCTGCTCTCCTCCACCCCCCAACTTCATTCCCTTTTGCCCCCACACACTCACATGTAAACATGTATATTCATGTACCTCTATCCTCATTTATAATGGCTCCTTTGATATCATCGGGCACTCCATTCCATGTACTGATGGGTTTGGGGTAATCGGAGTCCACAGAGCGCGTGTTCTCATTGAAGCGGTAATATCTGAAAATAGAAATGAAGAATCAAAAAGGGGAAGAAAATCTTTCTATTTTTTGGAGAAGAAAAAAGAGGTGACAAAATTAGAAGTGGAACCAACATTGTGGGGAAATGATGCCAAAGGACAAATAACATCACATTACAATTACTAAGAAAATTTCAGGCTTTTTTTAGACACCTGACACAATGACAGTTCCTCAACACTTCAGAACAACAGACACTCACTTGCTTCCTCTGAAAAAGTAGGTGTTTCCATTTGGGGTGTAGAAGAGAGCAGCATCTATTCTGTCTTTAGGAAGGCCTGTGCCCAGCTCCTTAAAGGTTTTAGGGTAGCCATGATCCAAAGTGGCCTCGCTAAACACCCAGTACTTATCGCCTACAGAATGAGAGAAAGACAGAGAGAAATGTATCCACTGATGCAAACATGAACTGAATACTACAGGACCAGAACTGCAGACGTACCTTTAAAGAAGACAAATTTCCCATCGGCACGCTCGTAGGCAGCATTGATAGAGGGTGGCAGGCCTTTCCAGAAGTGTGAGATGGGCATGGGGTAACCCTGCAGAGGTTTACCATCACGCATTCGCCAGAACCACTTTTCCTGTAGGGGAGAGAGAAAACAGAGAAGCTGATTAATGATTTTTAAATGCACTTTGGTTATACGCACAGTATACGGTGTATAGTATGGTACAGAGTTTGAATGCTAGAGTAATTCCACACAATCTCTGCTCTGCATGACATCCACAATCTCCTTAACTGGTGCCAGTACTTACCTTAAAGACAAACATCTCTCCCCGCAGGATGGTGATGGTGTCAAAGTGGCCTTTGCAGATATCAGGCCCGGCTGAGGGTCGGTCAGATTTGCGTGTGGGCCGTGGGGCAGGGGGGTTCGGCACCTCTCCTGAGCGAGAACCTGCAGATGGATTATTTTATTTATTTATATATTCTCTTTTCAAAAGCTGCTCAAACAGAGCTTATTATTAAACTTATTCATAAAATATAATGGTAACAAGTTTTGTCTGTGTTAATTGTACATGATGTTACACTTTTCTTTGTACATTCAGTGATGGCATTACATAAGAATCAATAGGTTTTACCTGTAAGCTGGCTCCTAACCAATTTGGTACAAACATTAATATAAAAATTTATCACAAGTTGACAAGACAGGACTGAATGCAGAAAGAATGCCTATATATTGGGTTAAATTGTACCAGGCCCTTAAAAAAAGACAAACCGTAAATCTGCTGTATTCCACGTCTGTCATCATCAGGAAGAACAAAATTCTCTGTCTCCATCCACTGGTAGAATGGGGCCATAATGGCAGAAGGATCCCCAGAATGCTCTAAACCCAGCGCATGACCCAGCTCATGCACTGCGACCAGGAAAACATCATTCCCTGAAAAGGGGAAGGAAATGAGAACCCATGATACCTATGAGGAACAGGTCTGTGACAAATCTGATGAGGTAATCCATCCTCTCCTTTCCTATATCCCCTATGTTTTACCTCCTTGGTCCACTTTGCCAGTTGTCCAAGGCTCTGCTGCATCAAAGTGTGTGTCACCTCCGATCCCTTGACCAGGGAAGTATGCGTGGGCCAGGAAGCCTCCCTCCCCATCAAATGGTGTGCTATCGTCATGGTAGCCATCAGCGAAGAAAAGCATGATGTCAGCGAACCTGTCAGGCCTTTCTCTGATCTGGTAGTATGGGATTTCCCGGAACTTCAGTGGCGTGACTGACTCCCAAACCTTGAAGGCCTTCCGGATAGCCTCATAAGTAGCATACTCGCCCACTTTAGGAGTGTAGTTCTGAATGCTGTTAAATACACCAGTGTATCAATATAAATACAGTTCATACCCAAAATCATAAACAGTTTACATATTGTATCATGTAAATCAACCTCAGAATGATTACATGGATTTCCTTTGATCGTTCTTTATTTTCTAGTAAGTAATGTGAATGATAAATGTTATTTGAATGCTTTGCTAATGGCTGTGTCCCACCTGAAGGTGACCTCTTGTTTGTTCCACTTCTGACCCTGAATGACGTAGCGTCTCCTCCTGAGGTTGCTCTTCTGCTCAGTGCCAAATTTATCTGCAACCCCACAGCGTGGTCGCTGCATTGCTCTGAAAACAGAATCACACATTTACATATCCCATTTGCCTTCATCTAACAGTAGCCTGGATATATGCTCATGTGTACGAAAGATATTTATTTGTGGAAATGGTATTTTATCAGTGGTCGGTTTATTATTATTACTATTATTTATTATTTTACCACCAGTAGCCTGTTCTGTGATGTTCTGTTTGAGACTAAGACTCACTTGAGTGTCTCAGGGTCCATGGTTCCCGTGATGGTGAGGCCATAGAACTTCTGCATGGCGGAGATAGCAGAGGCAATGGCCTTAGGGGAGCGGATAGCCTGAGCACGCACATCACCAGGAGGAAGGTATCCATACTGCTGTAGCCATATCTGAGAGAGAGAGAGACCAAAGTGCAGACCAAAAAAGAGAGAGGAAGAGATATGACTTCATGTAATTACAGCCCTCAACCATAATTATTTCAGAACCTGCATTATTCTATCTACAGCTGCTGAACCACACTTCCAATTACATCAACATCCCAACCTCATACAATTCTCTGAAATAAATATATGGAAATTGCAAGCAGCCAGAATCAGCATGATACGTCAGTGGTGAAAAAAAATAAGAAGTGTGTACATGTGTGTCAGCTCTTGACTATATATGAGCTTGAATGGCAGTATGTTTGTCTTCTTTTGAACATAGAGGAACCAGAACTTGTAGGTGTGTGTTTTCTGTGTGTGTGTGGCCTTCATTGAACTTATGTACAATGACGCCAAGCTGACTTTGTTCCAGGAACAGCATGCGTTAGCAAGAAACAAATTACAAAAATAAACATTCCAGTAAACGAGAGAGAATAAAAAGAGGATCAAAGAAAACCCAACAAAATAAAACACATAAAAATAATTACTACTTATACTCAGTATATACTCAGTGCACTGAGTCTGCTCATAGAGCTTCAAAGGATCACACTCTCATAAACACTCCTTTTGTGTGTGACAAAAGAGAAGCTAAACAAGTCTCTTAACTCAAATACGCACTCCTTTTAATGGCCCAGCAGACACACATACATCTGTTTTAGGCCATTCAGCCTAAAGAAATCCTCTAATCTAGCTATCTCTCCTACTGCCTAGAACACTGATGTTTAGAAAATGTTTCAGTAAACTTGAATAGAAACGTCACAAAAAAACGGCTAGTCTGTTCAAAATCAGCAGCCTGAGAAACACTACACCCTTAACACACAGAGCATTCACTGATTCAGCTGTAAAGACCATAACGACCAAGGCTCAGGGCATGGTCAACAAAAATCAGTGCCCATAAATGTCGTCCTGGGTCATATCTAGGACAAGAGAGCAGAATGCACCAAAAATAGGCTACCTAGCATAAATGCATTACAATTTTCATTTGTATTTCCATTAGGATGCAGAAGGAAGTGTGACTACAGATTAGAAGCATGAGTGCTTTGGTTAATGCATCAGACGTCATCTGTCTCCACTCTGACCACAAACTCAGTCAGAAAAATTACAAAGAATTCTTTAGTAATCCTTCAGACCCCAAACCTCAAAACTGCTCTCTCAATTCCTCTTAATTTCTTCCCTCTATCTTCTGTAAATTTGTAGCATTTTTCCCATCTCCACCTCCACTAGCTTTGAAAGCTTATTAAGGTTCATTGGGGACACACTTAGATAGCACTGGTATGTCAATGAAGGCTATTTTCTCATGTTTTATGTTTGCAATGTGTTTTACATGAAAGAAGGACTTTTGTAGGATGTATTCTACAAACACTGAGCAAATGGGAGACAGGGTGAGGTGCATGGGAGACAGTAATATACGAGGAGACTAGAGATTTCCAAGAGCTTAAGACAGTTTTAACGTCTATGAGCTCAATGTCATCAGTGAGGTTCGTGTATTAATCAGTTTGTCAATCCGAGTTTTTAACGTATATAGGTTTAGGATACATGGTCTGGTACTCAAATAATTACGACTTGTTAGAATGGCTTGCTCCATCAGCCTCAGTACGAGTGTAAAGTAACTCACATATGTCACATTCACCACTTCCTGGTTGTGTTAAGTGTTTGGAAATTAACTCTAGTTAAGAGCTTTAGTAAATAACTGCATTAGTCTTTCCCACATTTCTGATAAAATTCCACTTTTAAACATCAGGCTAAACATCACTGCACACACTATTCTGTTGAAACTATGATATTCTGACCTTTTTGAAGGAGGGAATGGTTTATGTTTAATGTTGCGTAAGTGAATACAGAGTGCTGCACTATATTTTAGCCTTAATCTGGTCAGTATGCTTCGTTTTTCTTTCTCTCTCTCTTGCTCCATTCCTCCCACTCTCTGACTGCTCCCTGTGTGTCGCCGCTATGCTGCGGTCTTTTTTCCCTATGCTGGGAAAAACACACTCCAGCTCAGAAGGATGAAAAAGTCCCCCCTTTCTTTCCTCCCCTCTCTTCATCTTATTTAGCTAGCCACCTCTTCCTCCACTTCTCTTTGTCTTTCTTTCCTCTTCCTTCTTTGTTCTATGTATCCTTTCATCCCTCTTTTCACAAATTATTTTTTCTGTGCCCTTTCCTATATTCATAATTTTTCTCTCTCCCTCTCTCTGTCAGAAGACTTCTCTCACTTCTGACTCACGAGGCCTCAGATCTCCTCTTACTGCTGCCAGCAATCCCAGCATGCACCAGGCCTCTGGAACACCCAGCAGTGAGCGTCAAAGGTTCTATTTAGAAGCCTTTCCTGACTCCTCTGACTGGGGAAGAGTCAGCGTGTTGGCCTCTATGACACAGACAGGTAGCCTTTATTAAGTCTTCTGCACCCCAGTCAGTCTGGCGAGCCTTTATTTATGACATAAACATCACTCACATCAGGATAAGAGCATTGCTCAGACATGGAGGTTAGGTTATTCATACTTAAATGACCACACATCAAGAAAAAAAAATCCTAAACTGGGGGAGCTGAAAGAGCTGGTAATATGCGGTAACAAAATTATAATACAGTTTCTGAGTTTCATAGAAATTACCTGCAAACTAAACAGAAAAACACAAATAGATTCAACCAAAAATTAAATTACTGTATTATATGACTTAAATACATCTTTCACTTTTAACTATATTACCAGTGTAAAATTGTACACTTCATTAATTGTTCTATAAATATAAAGATGACTCCCCATCATGAGGAGCAGAGCTGGTTCTAATTGAAGGGGCAAACGTAAATGCCACCTCTGACGCTAAGAGCAACCATATGCTATGACCTCACCTACAGACATGCCAGGGCGGTAAGCATATGCCTTCTCTTAAGCTGAAAGCGACTTCCTCCTGTGTTCTGCCATTCTCTGATTGCTGACTTAATGCCGTAAAATTAGCACAATGTATATTTAAATTGCATTTACATTTCACTTGCACTGATTATAATAAAACAGACACATATTGTATTTTACAAGAGTTCGGAGATGTGAGAACTTTGTTTTCCTGAAAAACCAGGCTTGCAGTGTTGCAACATCTTGGAATTGTCCTTACTAATGACATGATATGGAAATGAGCCATCCGAGAGTCTTGTTTAATAGAACAAACTGCTGACAGAGTGTTCTGAAGAAAGAAAACATTGCAGAAAGAGGTTACAGCCTGAAACTCAGTTAATGTTAGTGTCTGACTTAATAGAGAATTTGGACTTTGAATTGAGAGAGAGAGAGAGAGAGAGAGAGAGAGAGAGTGAGAGAGTGAGAGAGAGCGACCTAGTTGAAGTACTTGAGATTGCACAAGCATAGATTAAATAATAGAAAACTTGTTTTTTTAATTAGAGAGAAAGAGAAAGAGAGAAGTGTGATTGGAAGCAATTGGATGCAAATAAACATAAAACAAAGGCTTTAAAAGCTACCGGACTTCTGAAAACAAAGCAGAACCTACAACGAAATGAGAAAAAGAGGCAGCGGGGGCAGAAGTTTGCTGAATTTGACTTGGAAGGAGACAGATCGACTCAGTTGTTCCCCTCAGACTTCTGCCAGCGGAAAAAACAGGGAATTGTGGTCATCAGCTCCTGAGTTTTGGTTTCATACAGTCAAATAGTGGCTCAGATGACTGACCTATTTAGTATCATGCTCACCTGGTCACTGGCACAAACCACAGCAACAGTTTTAGCCCAGGTTCACAAGCTATTACATTCAAAAAGCGAGTGATGTCTAGGAAATGATATTAAGTGAAGTACATGCTCCGTACACTCTCCAGTCTAAAGCTGATGGCCATCGATCGCACATAATGCTGCTTGATTATCATGATTGACAGTCATTTATGTTCGGCATATTAAATATAGTAGTGTGCAGATTTGAGATTTTTCTGTTTGTTATCTTGATTTGCACCAGTGTTTGGATAATCGACTGCATATTTACAGACATATGCAGCCTGTTCACTACTCACAAAAAAATGAAATGATAGTTGTCAAGCAATTTGCTGCATTTGCATTACATCTGCAGTATTACTTAGAGTAAATACTATCACAGAAACTCATCTTTCTGTGAGCTGCAGACTGTGGGGGTGGAGAAAAAAACAAGGAAGCAAGAAGGGTGGAGAAAAAAAAACAAGAAAGCAAGAAGGTAAGAAAGCAATGCAAGAAAGCAAGAAAGAAAGACAAAAAGAAAAGAAGAAAAAGAAAGAAAGAATAGTCTAGCCATTTTTCCAAGGTTTATGGCTTTTTTTTTTTTTTTTTTTTTTTAGTAAAATGTCAACAGCACCAGTAACACCACCACAGCTGCACCATGGGGCTCTAACTGCTTTAAATAATGAACTATACATTTTAGTTGAACATGATCGAAAATGATTAAAAACTGTATGATGCTTAATGACCTAAATTATAATGAAAAAGAAAAGCAGAGTTTGGGTGTTTGCACAGTTTAGCCAGTAAAAACTAGACTGGCTTACTTGACAACATTACACCAGCTTGACTTTTCAAAGCACATTATACCATTAAATACTTGGTAGTCATTTTCAGCAGAACTGTTTACAGACTGTTGTACTATAGCCAAGACTAGCTCAGCAAATTCCTTTTATCCTATATAAATTTAAAGCCAGAAGGGGTGCAGATGTGGTTTTACCATATGGGACTTAACCTCCACTGTGACCTTTCATTTGGATCACATGACTCCCTCGTGACACCAGGCGGAGAGACTGTTATCGTCTGTGGAATCCTGGAACAGCCTTGTTTCAGCCAACTAGGCTGAATTTTCCACTGCTAGCCTTGGCTGACTATCGCAATGTGAAGAATGGAAAGAGGAGGCAGGGTAAAGGGATGCTCAGAGATTTAGATCCTCATGCAATCCTTCTGATCTGTTGAGTGTTTATTTTACCTGTATTAATGCTCTGGCTTGCATCTGAGTCAGATGTTCCAAAACTCTTACTTACTTGTTTACTGATTTTTTCTTTAAATCTCTATCCCCTCTCTTTATTTTTTTTCCTGCTCATCCAACCTGTGTGCATCTTCCAGACAGTCATTTCTACAGCAGACATTAGCAGGCCAATCACAGGTTGTGTGTAGCTCAAATACACACAAATGATGTCAGCTCGAGACATCTTGTTTCTCTGAAGGCTGATTTCTCAAGTGCAGACTAGTCATGGGCTGAAAAGGATCTTCTGAATCCCTAAAGTCTGGGTTATTTAGTAGCAGCGGTGGCTCAGCAGTTAAGGTTATGTGCTAATGACCGAAAGCTTTCAAGATTTTTAGAGGTTTTTTTTTTGGAAACTTTTCTGAAAAGGAAACCCTGTTGGACCCTCAACTGTTCAGCTCTATGATTCGATTGGACTCTCACTTGTACAGTGTTTAAAAAAAACCTGACTTTAGAGGGGCAGCGCATGATTGCGTCTAACATTAACAGTAATGCTCAATACAACTGTTATACACTTTTTGTATAACTAAACTCTTTAACCTGACAAACCAGACATTCAACCGTAACCGTTCCCTGTGAACTACGGGTTGGGTTGAAGATGAGGTTTTACACACGAAAGTGAGGACATAGTGGTTGGGTGTGTTTTACACTCGATAATCTTGCGAGGTGACCTTGGGCGTTTTGAAAGGTGCCATTAAATAAAATGCATTATTATTATTATTATTATGATTATTATTATTATTATTATTATTATTATTATTATTACCATCTTTAAGCTTTAGATATTAATTAGAGCACTAAAATGTATTGCCACTTAAATAAGTATGTTTTTTTTAATCTAATGATGATTTTAAGTGTAGTTCATTACTCAAACAAAGAATATAAACTAGTCTACATTATTACATCATTACATTGTCTAAAATATGAAATATAGTTTATAATTTAAAAGAAAATTCTATATTCATCTAGATCCTACATGATGTGCACATCTGGTTACTTTAATGACAAGTTTTAAACGGGTTTGTCTGCCATTTGTGCAAAAAAGAAAACACATACATCCCCCTCACACATAGCTGCTCACAATGGAGTGTGCAATTCTAACAGTTTTGTGTGTGTGTGTGTGTGTGTGTGTGTGTGTGTGTGTGTGTGTGTGTGTGACAGCCAATCCTCACCTCTGGTCGAACTTCTTTGTCGCTGCTCACACCCAGAGCAGTGAGTGCCAGCCAAAGCACTGACCAAGTGACCATCCCGATCCTCCAAAAATACACAATAACTAACACTAGAACCTACACCAGCACCCTGCGCCTGGCCTAAATCACCCTTTCCTCTTCCGACTGCTGATTTTCCTGAGTCAGATAATTCCAAAACTTGGAATTAAAAGTTTTAGAAATCGTCCTCGTTTGTCCAAAAGTGAAAACTTTGAAAAAAAAAATGCCTCAACGCTGGAGATAAAACATGCAGACTTCAGTAATAATCGCGCCTTAAAACCTTGTGTACAAAAACAGTTTGCGGAAAAGCACAATATCAGCAGCGCAGATCTGCGAAAGCATGTTGCTGTAGTCTAAAGGCGCTCGTGTCTCATCTTGTCGGCGCTTTTCTTTTGTCCTCCGGCACTGACGCTCGCGCTGGTGTCTGAGGAGCTGCAGACGTGGTTCTCTGTAGTGATGAAGCCATCAGGAGTCACTTCACTGATCCGACTCTTTCCAGAGTGAATCAAACATTCGACTCGCCACTGAACAGCGCATCCGGTCAGCTCAACAGGCTGCTCTGTGCGCTTGTAGCAAATTGCAGGGGGGATGCAAAAAAATTTGAATAGGTTTTAATGGTCTCATGTAAAATTTAATAAGGGGTAAACTCCGGGTCTATATGAGTGTGTCATGAGTTAGCCTGGTTGTGGAGATGTGCACAGGCAAAAGCATCAGAGGGCTCTGGAGAAAGCTGCTTCACATCACAGAACTTAAAATAAGAAAAAGACTTTATTTGTCACATACACATTATGGCATCGCGAAATGATTTTCTTCGCATATCCCAGCTTGTTAGGAAGCTGGGGTTAGAGCACAGGGTCAGTCATGATACAGTGCCCCGGAGCAGAGAGGGTTAAGGGCCTTGCTCAAGGGCCCAACTGTGGCAGCTTAGAGGTGCTGGGGCTCGAACCCCCAACCTTCTGATCAGTAACTTCTATTTATGTGACAACAGTTACCTAAATTAGTTACCTAATTTACCTTTATTTAACACTGTCAAATGACAATAAAGCCACTTAACACTTCTGGGAAACATTTTCTATGTTTCTTTTTTAACTTTAAATGCATACTGAACAATAAAATATTTAGGTCTACATAACAGAATGTGCCACACACCACAATACAACAGTCTATACAACAGGGGTAATTTAGCCTTTCTTTGTAGTTACATTTAGTCCCACTGTGTTGTCTTTGAAAATAATTCACACATTTATTTGTAGATTGTCACATTTTTTCAAGTTTTATTTACTTTTATTTAAGTTCAGAGTAAATCATCAGTAAGGACATCATCAGCATATTGTGACCTCTATGGCTAAAGGAGACTCAAGTCACACACACAGCAAAGTTGAGCTGTGATAGGGAACCAAAAGCCAGATGAGGAACACAGTCAAAGACTCCCACAGCCTGAACATCCCCTGGTTGATATTCACATTACAGGGATGAAGCTGCACAAGTTTGATTATAAGATTAAATGCGACAGAACTATTTTTTTTTATAGCTACACGAACTCAAAACCTGATCATATCAACTCAAATTTGGGCCATATGTAGTTTTCATATGTAGTTCTAGATTGGTCATTCATCCATCCATCCATCCATCCATCCATTCATTCATTCATTCATTCATTCATTCATTCATATTCAGTAACCAACTTATCCTGGTGAATCTGGAGCTTATCTTGGGAAAACTGGGCTCGAGGGAAGACTATACACCAGTATAGTGACAGTGAACATACACATTCATACACTCATTCACAACAAGAGGCAATTTAGAGTAGTCAATCCACCTATCAGCATGTTTTTGGGAGGCAGGAGGAAACTGGAAAACCCAGAGGAAACACACACCAAAATTATGGAGAACATTCAAAACTCCATCCAGACAGTAACCTGAGCTCAGGATCAAACCTGGGACCCTGGAGCTGTGCTGCAGCAATGCACCACTGTGTCACCACAGGTTGTAATGCATGATTTTATTTTATTTTATTGATTACATCACACTGTGTAAATGCAAATCATTGATATCATTATCACCTGTCCCCAACGTGCAACCAAAGGCTAACTTTGAAAACAGCAATTACCTGAACAAATACATCGAGCAATGAAGTCTTGTGCTTCTAATTCAGTCATCTTAGTGCTTCAGCCTTGTCTTGCAATTCTGTGTGTGTATGTGTGTTTTAATTGTTGTGCACAACCTATGTGGATCTTTTGAATGGCATTATGGATTTAGAAAGTCACTGAAAATCACTGTGAACACTGCATCAAGACAAAATGTGACAAAAAATGAATTTAACAATAACCCTGAGGTTCGCAGAATGTTTTCTGAGCACTGAGGCTGGTTTTTAGAAACCAATTTTTTTAAATTGCTTTAGAAGAATTTCACATAATGTAGACATAATGTTATTTAGACATAAAGTTATAGGCATAGATATGATTTATGATATGATTTATGATACTCTTATGTTTACACTATTTCAGCTACTTATATCGTACTCTTGTAATATTTGCTCTATTGTCACTAGGTCACTTTTAAACAGAACTGCGTACTTGTCAGCGCTGTAATCATTGTGCTGTCTTGTTCTGTCTTGTTCTGTCTGCACATGTTTGCACTTGTGCACTTTATGTATAAATTATGTAGTCCCTGTAGTTCTGTGTTGTTCTGTGTCGTGTTATGTAGCACCTTGGTCCTGGAGAAACGTTGTTTCGTTTCACTATGTACTTGTATATAGTGCTGAAATGACAATAAACTCTTTGAACTTTTGAACTTTGAAGTTTGATATGATATACATTATATGATGGTTATAATTTCCTGCTTCAAATGTTGCTTCAAAAATAGTTTTAAGAAGGATAATAAAAAGTTTCCATAATAATAGTTCTTGCCTACCTGAGAACATTGTGTCAGTAAGTTAGTAATAGCACTGAATCTATCACTGGTATTAGGTTGTAACGTTACAGCAGAACCTGTTTCCATCCTGTATGATACTTTACTGAATGTTCAGACAAGGCTGTGCCTGCTGGGAGGACATGGCGCAGCAACACAGCCTTCTCAGGAGCACTGTTTGTTCCCCTTGCGCTTGAGAATTGATTCTCTCGATTCAGAAGGAGCGAATCGTTTGAGAGTCGCCCGGCACTGATGTACTCCGTGAAGGAAATCTGGCCCTCCCCTGGACATTTTACATAGCCATTTTCTTTTCTTTTTCACAGATAGCACCGTCTGAACTGAGGAAACAGTGGCACTTTAATAGCGAGGACGTAGAGAGCAATTCTAGGTCAAAGAATATTGTTTTGGGCCTCAACCAATTTTATCTCTTAGATTAGTTTATGGGGAGGCAGCAAGTACTACTCCTATAATAATAAGTTTATAATAACATTTTGTAGCCTGTTTATTCACTGCTTGAAGAAGCGTAGACGTTTTAGTTAGCAGACTGCTATGGTATAAAAGCGATAGAGGTCAGTGTCGCCCTCTGCTGGCGAAAAGCTAAAATTACACGCGCCACGAACCAAGGGCGTAATTTACGTGATTGCGTCACCACAGTTGGCGTGGGCGGCCGCATAGCTGCAATCGGACCAATACGGAAGTGGCGGAGAGCGAATGTCAACAACGGAAAAAGACGGAGGAAAGGTACGATGACTGTGTCGTCGCGCTGGACAATGTATATAAACCGAATCAGTCCTCGGTAAAGTGGTGAAACTGATTATAACGGGGTGGTGTTAAAAAAAAGTCGGCTGAAAAAAGACAGGACGCAAAGTAAAGAGAGTGGGCAGCTGTCGGATAGCATTAGCTTCGTTGGCTAACAAAGTCGAAGGAGTGTGATAGACAGCTGTTCCTCCGGCTTGTCAGGTCGAAAACGAAACTTTCATATGAGGACTAGTGAGACGCAGACTGTCTCTTGGCCGGACTGTAATTGTATCTGACCTAGTATTTTAATATTTGTTAAAGTACTTCCGGGCTGTTTCACTGTTAACGTCGAAACAGGACGCGAACATGACGTCACTGCTGGGAAAGGAAGCAAAACGGGAAATCGTTCACGACTGTGTTTGTGTGAGCGTTTCTCCCGTCGCTGTGTATCTTCTTTTCTTTAGGCGGTTAAAAGTGACAGTTCAGACAACAGGTTATGAAGCAAATGTTTCTGTTTCAGCTGAGTGATTCTTCATGTTTCTCATTTACAGATAAAATCATCCCACACGAGTCTTCTTGTCTGTGATCCCCTGTGCGCTGGAGAGCATGGATCTATTCACATGAAGCCTTTATACCATGGAGAGTGATTTATTTTTACTTTTCGGTAGATAGAAACATTTTAGATCTCTGTGGGAAGAAATTCAACATGGATGCCCACTACAGCCTGTGGATTTTTAGCCTTTTGTTTTTAACAGGTGAGGATGCATTTTTTTCCCTCTAAACACAGTGCTGCTTGTGTACAGTAGTGTAGGTTGTGACAGCTCCATTAGTTGAGTGTTGTTCCTGCTCAGACACACCCACCCTGACTCAGGAAGGGCATGGTAAAGGATAACTCCACCCTCAAACACATTCAAAGTATTTACAGTAAGGTGCAAAAGTCTTAGGTACCCTATTTTTTTAGTACAAACTTTGTTATAGATCTTTATTTTATGACTTCTAAATTATTGATTCAGTACAAAAACATTTTAGATTCCAAACATTAGTTTTCCAGCATAAAATTCAGTGTTACAGAAAAAATGTTTGTATGTCAGTAAAGAAAGCAGCATATTACGACCACTTTTCAGACAAAAAACATAATGAAGGCTGCTGGGTTTTGCTGCAAAAGTAAGAAGCAAGTGTGACAGTCAAAGTCTTCAGANTAGAAGCATTTAATTTCATTATTTCTGAAGGCATCTATGCTGTATAGCATTTCTTTGCATGTGCCTAAGACTTTTGCACAGTGCTGTATATAAAAGAATTTCTGATGTGTTTAGTGATTCTGGTACAGATTTGTCAGTTGATGCTGTATTTTTGTTATTTCTGTGAGAAGTTTTTTTTTGTGTGTGTAGTGTCCGTGTCACGGCGGGACATTGCTATTGCAGTTACAATGGTGTTTAACAGGAGAAAAAAAATTCAGCAATCATAAGTGATAACAATCTCAATCATAAGTGACAACAGTCAGGTTTGGAGACAACAATCATTGGACTCAGAGTTTCAGAATGCAGTTCACTTATATGAAGTAGTTGTGCTGAATTACAGCAGAGACTTTGCTAGATAACGATCTACAAGATGGCAAGCACAATGGTATTGACAGTGGTACTAGCATGATATTAGAAGCTTTGGAAACTGATCTGTTTGAGTAGAGTGTACAGATAAGGATCTGAGAGTGCCGAAGCATCTCTCGCTCTCTGTCAGCAGGTAGGCAGGTAGTCGAGCGGCATTGTGGGTTATTGCAGGAAGCCATTAACTGAAGTGAAAGTAGGCCAACGTGTCAGTGAAAGAAGTTGAAACTAAAAAAGTCAGATCAGAATTTCATTACGGAATAAATGCAGGACACCACTGAAAATCACATGTTATTTACAAAGATTTCTATGCAGGCGGCTGATTAGTGGGATCAGGTGTATTAGAGCAGAATATGAATGGCAGAGCTAGTCCAGGACCAGGCAGCTCATTACATTTATATAGTACTGATCTGTGACTGGTGTGTGATAAATGATTTGATATAAATTTTGATTTAAAGGAAGGTTTAAGTCTCACATTCTCATCACCACATATAGAGTTGCTCATCCATTTCCATTTGGTGTGGGATGTTATTCCCACATCTGTAGCCATCTTTTATGTACAATAATCTCAATGACTATATTGATTCTCATTCTAACATCCAAACTGATTATATCTCCTTCCAGTCCATGGCAGTCTGGAGCTGGCCTCCAGTTCAGGTGAGGGAAAAGATTTCATTGTTAAAAGTCATGCCATTCAGACATCATGTACAGTTGACTCATATTGTTTTATACAATGATTTATACTCATAGTGTATGTTTATGGTAGTACTTACTGTATTATATGCCTTTGTATCTTTTGTCGTAATAAGGCTTATCATTGTAGGCAAGTTTCAACCCTGAATAAATGTGACTTAGACTTTATTGCTCTTATGACAAAGATTAAATTATAGGCTGGTTTATATCCCAGATAGTAATTCCGTTTTGCTGTTAATTTTATAGTGCTTAGCTGGTAGGACAGATGTAAAATGGGCAGTGGAAGCTCAGTGGTTCAGACATTGGGCTACTGATCGGAAGGTCATGAGTTCAGTCCCCAGCACCGCCAAGCTGCCACTGCTGGGCCCTTGAGCAAGGCCCTTAACCCTCAACTGCTCAGTTGTATAAATGAGATAAATGTAAGTCGCTCTGGATAAGGGCGTCTGCCAAATGCCGTAAATGTGAAATAAATATGTATGATGCCCTATAATCAAATTATTGCCATTGTGATTTCCTGCAGCACATTGTTTAAAATCATCAAAAATACTACAGGCAAGACAAGGAGAAATTCGCGGTTCCACCCGCCATGGTCCTCCTGGCCCTGTGAACTGCAGCTGGGTAATCACTTCCCCAGTGGGGGAGCGTGTGATTATCAGGTACGGTGAGATACAGACATTTCATATTCAAAAAGTTTGATATTAACATAGGCAATCTGATGGAACTTTTAAAAGGTAATGTTACAAAACAGCAACATGACTGACAACCTCACAATGAGGAAGAGAAAGAGTAGCTAATGGTAATGTTCAGTCTGTGAACTAATTAGTCAGTGTTTACACCTGATTCTTTCATTTATCTTACATATAAGGTTTATATCCAGATAGGGATTATCTAAACCAACATGCAGTTGTCAAAGCAAGCAAAATAAATTTAAAATGGATCTAAATCTGCTCGCTTAAACCTCTTCAGGAAATTTGAGACGCATTTTATCCAGCTGTTACACAAGTGTAAATACTTTCGGCTCTCCAAGTCACATCTGAGAATCCGCCTACACTATGTCATGACTCCTGTGGTCTGTGACTGCTGCAGCTGGTGCTTTCCTCTAACATCAGGGAAATTAAAAATGCTATGCAACCAAAGAGGAACAAAACCTTAAGTTGGTTTTCAGGTTTCGTGGTTTTCTTTATTTTTACTTTATTACAAATATTTCTCTTAAACTGGTGACTCAGCATTAAAGGATGTGTGTATCATTTATTAATTCAATACCCACTTTATCCTGCCTGTTCCTGGAACTCTAGTTATTCGCCCTACACATGATGCCAGTTTATCACAGGGCACCATGCACACAGTCATTCACACCAAGGGGGCAATTTAGAGTAGACAATCCATCTACTAACACGTCTTTTTAAATATGTTGTGTTTTTAAATATGTTTGAAGCCCTAACTCCTCATTCTTCTTTCTGTCTCCCTCTCTTTTAAAGTTTCTCTGAGTTTTTCATTAGATGTGGCTGGAGCTGGCTAAGCCTGACAACTGTTACAGGAAGTCCCGTGTCGCTCTGTGGATACCAGCTGCCTAAGCCAATGGAGTTCTATGAGGGAAACGTTACAGTGACGCACCACTTTGTTCCTCACTTCTACTCAGTTTCAGGGTTCCACCTGTCATACATTAAAGGTGATGTAGATGCCGTTGTGTTTTATAGTATTATTCCTTCCAACATGTAAGTGAATGGCAATATCAACATATTATTGTATTTTTCTGTCCAGACACTGGTCCGTGTTACCCGGGTGAGTTTGAGTGTTACAGCGAACGCTGTCTTCCCACGTCCTGGCGCTGCAATGGCCAGGTGGAGTGCCTCGGGGATGGTGACGAGCTCGGCTCGGACGAGGAGGACTGTGACTCTGTTGAGCCCCAACCTCACCTGGACAATGAGCCCTCACCATTGCCAACTGAAATCTCAGCAAGCTCAGCTGTTAACTCTAAAATAGAGATGGGACATGTGCCGCACGGGACGCCTGATCTCTCCTCTCCAGCACAGGGTGGGCCCTGTGGGGGGTATCTGCAGGCCTTTTATGGCTCTTTTGTCCCCCCTGTGCTGACGGGGGCAGCAATGGTGTGTGTGTGGTCAGTGGACCCACAGGATTCCCGGCCTCTCAAGCTGGAGCTGCAGCAGCTGGCACTAGGCCCTAGAGACATCCTTATCATCACTGACCAGCCTGCCGGGGGTGGCAATGTCATTACAACTGTGAGTATATGGGTGCATAGATGTGGGTAAATAAAAGTTTGAATCCTGATAATACAACAGCCATCTGTGGTCAGAACTTCAATGCAGCATGCCCTCATTGTGCAGTATTTACTATAGTCTGCACACTGTTCCATGTAAAGCACAAATCTCAGACAATGCTTAATAGTGAGTGCTTGGGATATGCTTCATTGTGACTTGTTACATAAACAAGTTAAGACATTACAGATTATTTAGCAACCCCAAACTACAAAAGTACAGAAATATTAAAATGATTATTTTTTGCAATAAACATGCCGCTAAGAATTACCTGTTGGTTGGAGTGGTGTTAAACTGTTAAGGTGTTAAGTAGATTTCGAGCTGAAAGAAATTGCAATTCATTGTGGAAGGGCAGAAGTAGATCAGTACATCACCTGCACCCTGGATTTAAGGTGCACTATCCAGGTAATATAGTTTGTCCATTGAATTCAGACAACTCTATTACCCCATATAATGCATGATGAAGGGTGTCCGAAAAGTCAGGAAACAATGGGAATATGTAGAGCAGATATATCAATCCGAAATATTTTGAGCGAAATGTGCAAAAACACGACACAGCGGCTGAGAAAAAAAATGCGTAGTGTGTAGGAGTGAACATGTAGAGTGTATGTTATAAATAATACATTAAATATATGTAGTTTTACTCTCAACTGTTCCTGACTTTTCAGACACTGTGTATAATAAGGAAAGAACAAATTCTTTGACTGCTCTCTCATTGAGACTGATACTAGCCAGTTGCTTGCATTTGTGAGCTTACATGTATGCAGGTAGAATCTCCTCCAGGTATGTTCAACCGCCCTGTGACCTGCTTTCAGCAATTTGAGAAGATCAGGTGGTTGGCTTCATGTGTCTCAGAACAAGCATGTGCTAGACTTTACCCTCCCAGATTGGTAACTGTTGTGCGATGGGGAGACTAGTGCAGAGAAATGGGCAGTGATGATAAAAATTTGTATTCTTTTTTTATTTATTTGGGTGTTAATTTCTTTTTTAGTCTCACAGAACAATATATATTTTTTGTATTTTTACAGGTCACATATACATCCAATTACAAAACAGTGGAGGTGGAGTCCCCTACTGGTCTGCTGTCTCTAACCTACCGTGCACAGGAGGCCTCTGACGGGCGAGGCTTCAATGCCACATACCGTATCGCTGATTACTGTCTGCCCTGGGAAGGTCTTTGTAAGGGCTCAGAAGGGGGCTGCTACACGCCGAAGCAGCGCTGTGATGGCCACTGGGACTGTGCAGAGACGGGCCTGGATGAGGATGGCTGTGGCGGATGCCCAGCTGGCTATTTTCCCTGTGGGACACCGGCACTGCAGAGGGCAGGGCACCTTGTAGGCCGGCCTGCCTGTTATTCCATCAAAGAGAGGTGCAACTACCAGCTGAACTGCGCTGATGGGAGTGACGAGAGAGAGTGCAAAGTGTGTCAGCCTGGCACATTCCACTGCGACAGTGACAGGTGTGTGTGAACAACTGCTTCCGTCAAGCTCTTTGACTTGTTTGTCTTAATCTTTTTATGATTAGAGATTATCCACATAAAAATGTGTATATAAAAACAGATTCATATGTACAGGATTTTGCACACAACTTACAGAAATGTAAGTTAGGCAACATATCTTGATGCTAGCATAAAAAGGTCAAGGTCTAAGAATACTCACAGGCTAAAACCTTGGTAAAATGGAGTTAGTACAAGTAAGACTTCCAATCCACTCCTACCACTCTTCATTATATTCTTGTGCCCACATACCAACAATTACTACAGCTTCACTAAGCCCACTGCTGTTTAATCAGTTTAAACAGCCTCGACTGGCAAGGAAATAAAAACAGCACACAAAACGTCAATTTTTAATGCAACACAGAACATGTTCTGCATAGAACAACTGGAAGCAAGGGACAATGGACAAAGTTGATGGTTGTGTTATGAGCTAATTTTCATTTGATTCACTTGGATTTCATTCTGGCTCATCAGAGGTGCATTTGAATTCAAGTATAAGTGCTTGTGGGTAAAGTCTTATCAAATGCATGAAACAACTGGGAATAAATAAAACAAGAGTTTGCGTTGATTTTGGTGCATGAACATGTTAATTTACCATTCATTTCAAATGTATTGCAGATGTGTAGGTTGGGTGGTTTGAGCATAACATCCTGTGATGAATTCTGGTGCAGTGGGGGGGTGTTTCTGTATGAGTCTAAAATTCCAGCCCTGTGGTGCTGCAGGTGTGTGTTTGAGAGCTGGCGATGTGACGGGCAGGTCGATTGTAAGGATGGCACTGATGAACTAAACTGTACCGTGACTCTGCCTCGAAAAGTCATCACCGCGGCGACCGTGGGAAGCCTGGTGTGTGGTCTGCTGCTGGTCATTGCAATGGGCTGCACCTGCAAACTGTACTCACTTCGCACTCGAGAATACAGGTGAAGCCCACATTCAAGTGCTTTCATATTTTATTGTTGATTTTCATATGATTTATGGTAACTGTGTAAGCAGCAGTTAAAATGCTAGTCATAGACAAAAAATACTTAAGTATTATGACTTGCAAATTGTAACCTATGTCTCTGTACAATTGTACTTTCCCGCTCTAGCTTGTTTGCCCCAATCAGCCGCCAAGAGGCGGAGTTTATCCAGCAACAAGCCCCGCCCTCCTATGGTCAGCTGATTGCTCAGGGAATTATTCCTCCTGTAGAGGATTTCCCTACTGAGAACCCCAATGAGGTATGAATTAAAAAAAAAGAAATATCTATGAAACTATATTTACAATTTGCATGTGTTTGCAGGAAATGCATCGGATCTATGAGGAAATGTATCATAGATTTCCTCAAGTGTAACCTTCTTTATATTTTTCCTGTTACTTTGTTTGGACTGGCATAATACAATAAAGTGCTTGATATTGTGCACACCAAGTAGTGAGGATATTTCAAAAGTTACACAATAGACTACAGCATCCTTGAACAGTGATGCTTGAAAACATATTTGGATGATGATATGTCACGTACACACATAGAGCTTTTGTACAGATGAGACAGTGATCTTTTTTTAATAGCACAGAATAAATCTCTCCACTACATTTCTATTACTACAGCTGTGTAAATTCTTGTGCAAGGGTAAATCCTTTGCTGCTGATTTAACAAGCCCAAATTTCTAATTATTTCAGATTATTTCCCAAAAATCTGATTATTTCAGATTTCTTTCTTAGACAGTGAGACTATTATAACATTAAGACAGGGCCAGAAGCACAATTTCAGACAACAGGCTGCACTTAAGCAATAGACCTTCAGGCATAATTTTAAACAGTGGAATGTTTTTGGTTGGTCCTTGTTAACTATTATTTGAGTTTATTTGAGTTTAGGTACTTTGTTGCTTCTGGTTGGTGTTTTTTTTTTTTGCATTTGTTTATCTAATTCTTTTGTTTTCTTCCTCTCTCTCAGCCCACCTCTCTTTCTCTGAGAGGACTGCTTCAGCTCATCAGACAGGACAACATCTCGTCCCCACGGCGAAGGCGCAGGCCACGCTTTGTCCGCCGAGCGATTCGACGCTTGCGCAGGTGGGGCCTAATTTCCCGACCAACCTCTAGGTCTACCCAGACCACAAGCTCCACCACTCAACAGACAGAAGCTGCTCCTACAGGCCAGGAGCCCAGACAGTCTGGCCCTCCAGGCTCCGTGGTGCCCAGGGAAACGGCTGATCAGCCTTTGCCACAAAAAGTGGGGTTGTCCCAACAAACAGAGCAAGAACAACAAGCAAGTGCACCACCTCCTCTTTCCCCGCCCCCTCCTCCTCCTCCTCCGCCTCCACCTACGACACTTTCCACAACCCCAGCTTCTCTCCAGCCAGCTGATGCTCCAGAAACACGTCAGACCCCTCCTGTCGCTGTTGCCCCCAGCAGCCCCTCCCTGGCCTCTCTCTTCCATTCTCTGGGGCTAAGTATCTCTCGTTTCAGACCTTCGTCTTCCCCTACCGCACTTCCTCTCTCATCTTCCCCATCTTTCTCCTCCTCTTCCTCAGAAGACGAAGTGCTACTGATCCCTCTTTCTGATGATACGACCTCTGAGGATGATGTGCCCATGCTGACCTGAAATGAACTGCACTCTCTTTTTACTTGTCTTGTCTTTCTCACTTTCTCCCTGTTTTTCGCCTCTAAATTATGATCTCAGCATGTAAGCGGCATCATGTCTGCAGTCTGTGCTGGCAAGGTGCCTTATTTCACACGAATAGGTTCAATTTCCTGACTTAAATGCATCAAGTATTGGACGAATGTCAAAGACTTTAGTCTCTGTGCTTGTTAGATGTGCACTTACTCAGAGATTGTGTGTGATGGAAGAAAATGTTGCACAGAAAATCTTCCTTGGCCTCTCTTTAATGAGCGTGTTTACATGTACAACTCGGTGTCGTCTTACTTCAGCATATTCAAGTTGTTGTGCAAACAGCACACTGCAGTATCATACGTTAGATTAAAGAGGACAGTTCTGCCTGATTTTAGCCCATGAGTCTATTATTCAGTGTGTATACCATAAAGCTGATATCTTCTGTTTTTTTTGTTTTTTTTCCAACACCTGTTCATGTGTGGAAGCAATTAGATTAAGGAAGTAAAGTGTGTACCAGTTGACTAAAAAGTTCAGTCTGATTACACACAGTATTATGTGTCGCAACTTTATGAACTCCCAAATAAATGCTTGTTACTGGAATTAATAGATTCACTACTTACAGCTGTGCTACTAAAATAAATACTGTTATTTAGTGGCTCTTGCAGACCCAATGCTATTTTTCAGCTGATCAGTTTACTTAAGAACATGCAAATCATTCTTTTTTTTTATTTTATTTTTTATCAGATTATTTTGTACATGTAAACACACTCATTGAAATGGTATGTCCTGTGTCTTACCCTCGGCAAAATATACGGCACCATTCTACAAATATCCAGGCTATCATCTTATGGTTTATTTTTCACANTGTATGTATGTATGTATGTACGTATGTATATATGTGTGGATGTGTGTGTGTCATACTGCTATACACATGGCTGTGTGTATTCTTTAGAAGTGCCTTTGATAGAGCTTCCTATAGATCATTAGACACTATGTGACTGTATATACTTGCACATGAAGGCCAAACACACACATGCAAAAGTTTACGTCTCAGTTTGATTTTAAATTTACCCAGGCCATGGATAGGTTATTGCAAGGCAAGAATACGTGTTGGTGTTAATGTAGTCACTCAGTCGAGACAATCCTTCTTGGTGCCCGAGGCAGTTTTTTGCACCACCAATCTGAATTACTTCATATGTTAATGACAGTTAAAGATCTTCTTCTAATTTCAGCTTCTGGCTCAGCAAACAGTGAAAGAAGCACGAGTGCCATAACTATAATCATCTTTTGCACTTGCTCTTATGAATCTTTTTCCCTCTTTTTGCCATGTTGATATTGTTTTTATTACTGAATGTATTGAAGCGGCTAGCTGTGTAACATGTTTCTCGCCAGTGGTGATTGCAATAGAAATTTGTGGTTTGGAATATAAAAAAATTAAAGAAAAGAAAAGAAACTGATGTTCTTAGGATGTGTTTCACTGTATATATGCTGAAAGATCTAGAAAAACCACAATGAATAAATCATTTGCACTTTTATGTGTCTGTTGTCATTATGTGTTCAGTGAATTCAGTTTATAGCTCTTTGTGTGTTTTTTCCTGACATGACTGGAGGACAGAGAGGTCAGTACCACTGAAACTAGCCGAGAGGTGTTATACTGTATATACTGTGTTATTAACACATCAAAGCCGCTATTGTCCTTGTGCTCTCTGTCAGATTTTCGTTTCTCACACCTTGCTCGAGAACAGTAGTCATCTGAACGAAGTATACAACATGGAAGAGAGAGGATACAAGAGGAATGAAAACACATGGTGGAGTTTCCAGTGATTTTTAAGCAAGAACATCTGATACAGGTCAGCTCCAATTATTATCAAAGACTATTTTAAATGTACTAGTATTTAATTTTTTTCATGTTAAATGTCTTAGGCTTTTATGCTGTATCTGGGTATGAGTCTGAAACAATAAGGAAACATCAGTTGTGAATAGTGGTAGGCACAAGGGATAACAGGAGTGGTGCTCACCACCTTCGGTTTATGTGAAAGGAAAGCAGAGCTAAGCTCAAGCTCAAACTACAGTTTGAGGCAAATGTAAATCATAGCATGGCATAATGATGATAATAATAATGATGATGTAATACAGGTTCAGACTTTACAAAAAAAGTTTTAGCTTTAAAATTGCAAAAAATTAATTCAGTCAAGGCAACTGTTAAATGCTGGGTATATATGTTTGATCCAGGATTTACTGTCAGTAATATTTGCATGAAAATAGTTACATGATTTTGATAGCACTTTAATTCCCAATATGACACAGAATGATGAAAATGTAATATCTGGCCATGTAATTGCAGTTAGTTTATTTAAGTGCTAAGGCAGAGTAGGATAAAGGCTTATTTTAATCACATTTTTTAAGATCTTTGTTGTCAAGAAACTCTTAACTACTCGGTTGGTAGTAATAATTATGTGCTTTTTATGATCATTTAAAATACACATGAAATATGCTCAACATTGTGATTTTTTAAATATAGATCTGATTGCTTCATGCTTTTGAACAGGGATTTGGATAATCTGGATGATCAGTGTAATGAGTACAAATCAACTGCACCAGTGTTAGAGTTTAATCTTCTGCACATTATACAAAGCTTTCAGATGATGCCTTTTCCGAACCCCATTCTTCTTCATCTGCTGTTGATGCCGTGTGTGTGGGGAAAGTGCATCTTTGATGAGGTGCAAAGTTCAATCCGGGTGCTGTCTCCCCCAGACAATCGATCAAGCCCTTCTGATTGGGCCTTCAAAGAAGTTGATGTGAAGCGTGACGTGTCTGTCAATGAACAAGAAGATTGGCTGACACATGTTCAGATCCAAAACCATCAGAATGCAATATTACAATATTCTCCATCCCAAAGATCTAAAAGGATGACCATGGATAGGAGTAATGTCATTGATAAGCCACAGCCAATTAGGATTAAGACATGGACTCCTAGAGAGAGCCCCGTCCTCTCACAGTGGGAAACAGAGAGACTGGAAGCAGCTGTCAGTGTTGCAATCTACACAGTGTCCAAATTACTCACAGGTATTGTTTCTGTGTGTCTGTGTCTGGATTTAAAACATCATTTAGACAAAAAAACACTCTACCTCTACTTCAAACGTAGCCAATCAGCCAAGGCAAATTTCGTGTCTGAGGTTTGCTTTTTTAAACTTTGGGCTGGAGTTACAACACTAATAATATTAATAGCTTACTAGTAAGTAATAGAAGCTTATATGTTCAAGGTTAGTTTCAATTCATCACACGCTCACATCAAAAGAGAATTTTGTTTGCTCACTTTAAGAAGATAGAATAGTGTTAATATTAAAAATGTATGTGTATGTATATGTATATATATATATATATATATATATATATATATATATACAATTAAACAAGCCAGTTTAAGATAGTGAACTTTTGAGCAGAGTGCTATACTGGAGGCCATACACTTCCCTTACTTGTTGCTTCAGTGCAAAATAAATGAAACAACTAAACAGACACCAAAAATGGTTGAATGGTTTGGATTAACAAATTTTTTATTTTTATTATTATTTTTTATTTATTTGTTGTCACTTTTCAACTGCACATTAGTGCCTTGTTTGACCATTGATTATTTCCAGTTATGTTATTCTCGTTGAAAATAAGAAGACAGGCTTAGTTTAGGATTTAAACAGTACATGTGTGATTCCAGACCTTTTAATTAATATTTACATGAATGTTGTTGAGCGGTCTGCAGTATGGAGGGTCAACAGGAAGCTGCTGCTGAGCAGAGATATCAATAAGTATTGCCGCTTCATCTGGAGGAACAGCAGCTCTGCCAACTTCAACAAGTCAGTTTGGCTGTTTGGTTTGGTTGTTGCAAAAATTATTTTATTACAAAGAACCTCTGCTGTTTGTCTTTCTCTGTTTCAGTATTTGAATACACAGTACATTTTTGCTCTTACATAGAATTGAATTACATAGAATTGTTTACATTTGTTCTTTTATTGTGCTATGTGGACTTTACTATGTAAATGAAAGTTCTGTTCCATATTTAAACCACATCCTCATTTTTTTTAAAATTATAACTGACGAGTGCATTGTATCACACTTCTCAGGTGTGGCAGAGCCAGTGATAACTACCGGACTGAGAGCTGTCTGGGTGTGACTGTAGGTCAGCATTTTATACATACTGATATTTTGCTCATACATACTGTGTGCTCAGGCCTCACTCCATGTTGACTGACAGATCCCAGATGACCACCTGAGTGGCTGTGTTGTTTACCCTCATCCTGACCAACCAGACCTGAAGGTGATAAAACCAGATGGGGCGGGACTTCCTGACACGGACGTCCTACTTTACGTGAAAGCTCAGAGCACTGATAAATGCAGAGCAGATGTAAGCAGTAGTGGAGTTTTATATTGGTCTGAGACCAAGTTAATCTTTCTTTGTGTAATGATTAATGTGTACTTTTACTAGAACAAGAGTAAAATTCTGATTTTAGGCTATAAAACCTGTACCATAAGTGTATCGTTATTTGCTGATGAATTGAAACACTGTAGCCTATCCCAAGCATTTAGTTAAGGCAGGCGTACTGTTAATCCTAAGGATTACTGGCTACTCTGTTGGAGAAGATATTTTTCCTCATATCGCCCCTAAAATCTGTAGTGTTCATAGTGAGAAGATTAGGAGCTCAGGCCAGGGGTCTGGGGTGAGATAGACAAGAGCTTTGTGTCGTAAAGCTAACTTTTCTGTGGGGGATCAGGATTTCTGGCTTTGTTACAAATTCTATATTGTTTTGCGTGACCTATTCAGGCTGTATTTATTATTATTATTATTATTATTATTATTATTATTATTATTATTATTATAGATGTAAAATTAAAATAGTAAACAGATTGATCATCATTATTGTTTGTAAGGGAGTTAGAGACTATATATACATTGGAATTATGTAATTCTTTCATGCCTGTGTTTTTTTTTTAACCACAGTAAGGGCCTCATAAGGGTTAATAAATAACAAATAATTAATAAAAATCATAGATTTGACTTGAGGAAAGTCAGTACATCATGAGGTCTGATGACATTAACATGTTATTTGCTCTTAGTCTAGTGTGCTGGCCTATTCAGCACACTGTCAGAGCAACTCAGAGGGGCGACCAGTGGCTGGCGTTATGGTCGTCTGCAGGGAGCAACTCAGCATTGAGGGATTCAGTCATGAACACATGGTGCAGGTATCTGTGTATGTGAATGTGTGTGACATAAATGAGAATCGGAAAAATGAGCAAGTTGTGTTTAATGTTTTGCTCTACATTGTTTGACAGACTGTGATCCATGAGTTGTTGCATGTGCTGGGTTTCAGTAAAGAACTCTTCAGCAAGTGGACAGACCATTCCCTCTCCTCCCAGAGTAAGTTTTTAAAATATTCATTATTAACTCACTATAAACAGTGAATATTATTTAGTAAATGTCTTTTAGTGGTTACTGTTACTATTGTGTATAGTAGTGAATTCTTTGCGTGTAGCAGTAATAGTGTGTTGGTGTTGTGTAGTGGGCATGGACTCCTTCTCTCATGGTCAGGTGATTTACACTGATGAGTCTGGACAGATGAGGCTCTACACTCCTAATGTGAATAAGGCTCTACACACACACCTCAACACCACACACACTGACCTGGGAGCTCCACTAGAAAATCAGGTATACATGCCCACATACGATTTAAGCTAAAATATTGAATAAGGCATAGTTTAAACTACCACTTTGTGAAATGTCTTCTCTCTCTCTCTCTCTCTCTCTCTCTCTCTCTCTCTCTCTCTCTCAGGATGCTGATTCTCGTGGTTTCTCCTCACACTGGGAGGCTCGAGTTCTGCAGGGTTCCATTATGACAGCCATGTTGACCGAACCAGCTCTGGTTCGGATTGATGTGATCACTCTCTCAGCTCTCCAGGACACCGGCTGGTACTCAGTCAACCTCAGCCAAGCCCAGAACTTGCTTTGGGGAGAGAGTAAGACAAGCTCAGTATGTACAATGGGGATAGGGAAAAACCCACAAGAATGGATAATGCAATCTCTAAGCAATGGGACAGTAGCAGAATTTTTGTAGTTTTGTCTCTGGCTCAAACACTTTGAGGATAAAGTGAGATTGTCAGAAATATTTTGGGGGTATTTACATTTGGGTGTTATATAGGAACCACATGAAAATATTAGGCATTTCTAAGTCAACGGTTTAGTATAAGTTAAGAAGCAAGAACATGTTGGCGAGCTTAGAAGTAGCTGACCATCTGGCAGATCACAGAACACAGCTGCCTCTGACTGAAGAATAATTTTCAAAGATGGAAATCATATTATTCATTGTTCTGGAATAGTGTGTAGAGTGTCTCCTGTAAGTGCACTCAGCTGTCCTGTGATGTTTTATGAGCAGCAGACATGGTGGCTTTATGTGTGTTAGAAGAAGCATGTGTAAGGTCCCACTCTCCCAGACCGCCCCCAGATCTCCCAGGGACAATTAGCTAACAGTTAGAATTACTGACATATAAATTAAGGAATAAAAAAAAAGTTAGAATTATTCATGAACTGCAATGTATATATGTAAGTAAAAAAATATGATCTCAAAATCTTTACATTTGCTTGGTTTGTAGATGAAGGTGCTTTTTTTGGGTCTGTTTCCACCTGTAAGAGGTCCTCATCTTTCTTCTGTACTGGCAGGTACTTTTACTTTCTTCACTGATTCTATACTTACTGTATCTGTTCATGCAGAAATTCCTGATGGGATTCTACTATAGCTCAGCATAATAGAAATGATTGTACACTGTAATCTTATATACATACAACGTACTGTATAATGTATGGATATTTAATAATTGTCTTGTGCACTCAGTGGATTTGGTTGCCATTATCTTCACCTCCACAAGGGGGTGTGCCAGAGCGATCAGTATCTGGAGGGCTGTCGAATTTACAAACCTTTAGCCAATGGTGTAAGTCTTCTAAGTCTCTCTGTCCTTGTTATCATTTTTAAGCTCTTTACGCTTGACTCCTGCCCTGTTCTCCTTTTTCACATCCGTGCGTCCTTTTTTGTTCCTCTCCATCAGAGTGAATGTTGGAAAGAAGAGAATGAGACAGGGAATGGACCGGAGGTGTGGAGTGGAGAAATTTTTCGCTCAGACAGCCGCTGTTTTTTCTCAGACATTATCAGAGAGGTACAAAGGCATAAGTTCCTTTGTGCAAATTCATCTGTGCATGTTTTCAGCAACCAAAACAGTCATTGTTATGTTTTCATCTTTTCAAAGCTAATTTGTCTTTAACACTGAAGACTAACATCTTACATTAAAGTATATTATTTAATTCATTTTATAGGATCATTTCCCCTTCAACGCTTCTGTAACAGGCCGCTGTTACAGACACAAGTGCACTGGAAAGAACAGGTACCAGATCCAGGTGATGGGTTCTGATTGGCTGGACTGCCCACCTGGGGGGAGCATCAAGGTATATTCAGTCTTATCAGAATACAAACCCTCTTTTCTCTAGCTCAGTGATTAATTCTCAGCACTCATCTTCACAGAAAAGGTCAGCCAAAATGCTCATGTGACTAGCAGTAAAGTTAACACAGCCCTGGTAGCTATAATGCATAGTAAACCTTCGCTGCATCCTCAAAGCCACCATCATTGTGGATGACCACACACACCCCTCACACAAACCCTTCACCCTTCTGCCGTCTGGCAAGAGGTACTGAAGCATTCAGGCCCTTATGGCCAGACTGTGTAACAGTTTCTTCCCCCAAGCCATTAGAGACCTCAATACTCAGAGACTGGCTGGCACCAACTCAGACACATCAACTGAGCACCACTCCACTCCCTTTGCAATTTTTTGCACGTCTTTCTTAAATTGTTGCTAAACAACCATATGCAAAATACTGTATTGACCGCATGCACTCGTGCTGATAACACTGTATTTATCATAGTAAATAAGATAATATGTAGCTTTATTGATCCCCCATAGCGGAAAGTCAAATACATAGTGTCTTAGTATGTTATATTTACATTTATGGCATTTTACTAATATATTCTTATTAATACTAATATATACTGTTAATCTTTTTTTTTTTTTTGCTTTGCATCTTTTGTATATCTGTTACATATGGCACTCTGTCCACATTAGCCACACTAGGACTGTGTACTAGTCGGCACTGCACTGTCCCTCACTGTGCCTACTGTCCGGCACTGCACTGTCCCTCACTGTGCCTACTGTCCTGCTTTAGGAAATTTGTACTTATCTTCCTCTGTTTGCACATTTGCACACATGCACTTTATGTAGTCCTGTGTATGTCTGTGGTAGTTAGTTTTTGTGTAGTATCAGGTAGTTTTGTGTTGTTTTATAGAGCACCATGGTCCTGGAGAAACATTGTTTTGTTTCACTGTGTACTGTACCAGCTGACAATAAAAGCCACTTGACTTGATTTGGCCTTGTTAACATTTTTAGGCAAATTCCTAAAAACAGGTTCTTTCCCTTGTTGATGATGTTGTCTGTCATTTGTAAATTCATTTGTATGTTCTTTTATGTCTTAAGGTGTTTGGATATCGGGGTGCAGTTTTCTGCCCTGACAAACGATTATGTCATTACCATGATACAGCTCCTCTCACTTCACTGCACAAGCCCCTCCCCTCACTTCTGCTTCTCACTGCACCCCCATCCAGGTCAGTATTGTGCAACACACAAAAATAGTTCTTTTATAGGTCCTAAATTTATTTTCACTACATACTGTAGATCTACATACATCTATATGAATTATCATCATTTATCATCTGCAGGGATCAATCTCTGACACAAAGACCCATAACTGGCCTGAAGTTTGATGCTGCTCTTCCCTTCTCAGAGACGAGTGTCAAGACAGTGGTGGGTGTCAGTGCTTTGCTCTTTTTCTTGGGCTCTCTCATCATAATCTACAGGAAGTGCTGCCCATCCAGGCTCCGAGTGCATGCCCTCATACAGTCACCTTATGCACTGCAGGTGTAGCCCATTGCCCCTCAAGGCTCTACTGTATATACACAGTGCTTGCACAGCTGTTAATGGACTTTGGTCTGACATCCTGTTTATTTTCTGTTGAGGATATTGCAGAATGCCGGATTTAATTTAGAGATATTGACATTTTTGTGAATCATTTAGGTATCACAGATCTTTTAATGCATTGCCTTCCAACACCAAAAGATCATACATATTTCCTGGAATGATTTATATACATTTCAGTTGTAGCTCAAACTAATTTACAGAATAGAAAGAAGACATAAGCAGGACAGTATAACATTTCCAAACTTTACACAGAAACAAAAGATCTGTCTACTGACTGTTACATATTCACTAAATGTACATTCTTTCCTTTTTTCCCCAAACCAACAGAAAAAGAAAACTATTAGAAAATTATTATAACTATTAGAAAATTCAATACATTGAAATCACAAAAAAGTAAGTATAGCAGCCCTCTTTCCTTCTTAGTCCTACTGTGCTCAAAGTAAATCTTTTCTAGCTCACCTAATAAACAATGTTTTACAGTTATTTATACAATATACCAAATAGAGCTTCTTACTACAGACAGCAGTGAACACAGAAACAGAACAATTTAGAAATGAATTGTATTTAAATTAACTGAAATTGGAATTGTAATCCTAAAGTATTTCCATGTAACATTCACTTGTCTAATATGTAAAGAATAACACCACAGATAGTGCTGCTATACAAAAATAACACACAAAAGGGTGTGATGTGGCATGACACACAAATCGAGCACCATTACCAGTCCCTGTGTGTCCCTTGTAACTTGTTACAATGAGTAAAAACATTAATATTGCTATAATATAATTTACTGTAACTAACTACATTAAGCTATTCACAGCAGTAGGACATGTTCTCCTGACCTGTTTAGTGTAAGTTAGATTGTAACATTTTAGTTATTGGCTTACAGCAAAGCTGACTATTCTATGACCTTTAAAATGTAACTCTTCAATGACATCTTTACAACAGCATTGACGGACTGCATCAGCAGTCTCCTATGTACTCAACAATTGTGGAATTAAAAACAGAAAAGGTCATGCGTCCACTTTTTTAGCTACTAGCCAGATTGACAGGACGCCATGAGAGTTTGTGATGAGAAACAGACGACTGGAGTGAAGGAATTTTACTTTTTAGTAGTATAAAAGTACACATACCCCACTACAGGTATGAAAACAACTTATGATGGGTTGGGCCTAAATACACAAAATGCAACAAGTTAATCCACTTTAACAACGTGTGTTTGGCAGCCAAATGGCATAAGCATTATAAAGCATTATTACACCAGCATAATATGTTTTCAGTTACAACTCTGTGATGTATTTTATACTTAGTACTCTTTTTCCTGTATCATGAGAATTGAGAGTATAAAGTTACTGTAACCTTCTGTGTTCAAGTATCCTGTTCTGAGCTCTTATCTCTATGAAAACTTTTTATTAAACTNTCTCTGATTTACCCACTTTCCACAAGCACTATACTGTAGGCGATGCTCTAACACACCACTTGCGTTCATGACTTGTGTGTAAATATGAGTGTGGTCTTTCCAATATGTTTCTGTGGTACAAGCAGATTCAAGCACAAGCACTGCATGGGTTATTTATATTGTCAGGGGCAATTATCAATCATTAAGTGATCTAACACATCCACATGCTTCTGAACAGGCAGAAAGAAGACGTTTTGTAGCTTTTAGTTATAAATTAAATTGTAGTTAGAAATATATACTTCAATCTGCCGTTGATCCTTCATTTAAAAAAAAAAATCAAGTCAAGCTAAAACCATTGCTGCATTGTTGTAGAGAAAAACTGTCTCACTGTAATCAGGTATTTATATCCATCACAGATGATCAGTGGTGCTGAGTTTTTATTGTCATACTTATCACCTGGACTGAAGAATGGATAGAGTTTTTCAGTAAAAGACTGACCAGTTATAGAGTAGATATGAGACCTGGCCTCAGCATCATAAAAGGAGACCAGACCCTCCTCATAATCCACAAAGACCCCCACCTTCTCCACCTTCTCTCTCAGGGTGAGACTGATGCAAGAACCAGCACAAGCCCTGTAGTCATTGCCATGCCTTTGAATCATAGCCCAAGTCCCATCTTTATAATTTGGATAAAACGGCCCATACCTGCTAATAGACTCTCTGGCTACTCCAAGATCCCACTCAGTTTTCCCCCTGACCTGCACCTCATAATAAAATCTCCCTGAGGAGAAACCCTCCTTTGCTAAGACATAAGGATCATGAACAAATCTTTTTGAGTTGTATGGGACATTGACCCATGTGTTCTCACTCCTCACTTGTTTCCCGTCTTGAGACACGATGAGATATCCACTTGCTGTATCAAGATCCAGTGTCACATCAACTGAAAATGAAAAACACAGACACTGATACAAATAGGTTACAAATTCGCATATGGAATGAAAATGATCCACAGGGTACTTACAGCAGTTTAGCTAATACAGTGTGTGCATACAACTCTGTCCATGTAATTAAATACCACTGACACTGTACCTGCATAAATCTGAATCCATATTGCTTTTGACATTGGTATGAGGAAAGCCGCTGACAGTATCAGTAGCAGCAGCAGCAGTTGTGAGCAATTGAAGGCTGTAAAGCAATTAAAGGCTGCAATAATCACAAAACTGTAAAAATCATCAAAAGTATACTAACGTGATACTTTAAATTAAGAATGCACTGATCACTGTACCTTCTGCCTTCTGCTGACTCATCTGCTCTATAAACACACAGAAGGCATTAATGTTTTTAGTTTTTATTTTAAAAATTATTCTAGCTTTAGGCCATGAATATGAATACATACTAATGAATATGAATACATTCTTTTGTGAATTCAGCAAATGATATTTCCTGATGTGATGCACTGTATTATAGTGCAGTACATCAAACCTAAACGTAGTTAAAAATGTGATATGTAATAATCCAGTTATTAATCCTCTATATTCTATATTATCCATGCTCACCGTCCACTTTATTAGGAATACCTGTACACCTGCTCATTTATGCAGCTATCTAATCAGCCAATCATTTGGCAGCAGCGCAGTGCAATCATGCAGATACAGATCAAGAGCTTCATTTAATGTTCACATCAAACATCAGAATGAAGAAAAAATGTAATCTCTCTGACTTTGATCGTGGTTGTTGGTACCAGATGGGCTGGTTTGAGTATTTGATGCTGCTGATCTCCTTGGAATTTCACACACAACAGTCTCTAGAGTTTACACAGAAAAACAAAAAAACATTGACTGAGTGACAGTTCTGTGTGTGGAAACGCCTTGTTGGTGAGAGAGGTCGGAGGAAAAAGGAAATTAGTAACTCATTACAACTGTGTTGAGCACAAAACAGTCTCAGCATGCACAAAATATCAACCTTGCTACAACTGGACCGTTGAAGATAAGAAAAAAATAACTAGTCTTCATCTGTCCTGTTTGGGTGAGTCTGCCCACGATAGCCTCAGATTCTTGTTATTGGCTGAAAGCAGTGGAACCTGATGTGGTCTTCTGCTGTTGTAGCCCATCCACCTCATGGTTTGATGTGCTGTGAGTTCTGAGATGCTTTTCTGCTCACCACGGTTGTAAAGAGTGCTTTTTGGAGTTACTGTAGACTTCCTGTCAACACAAACCAGTCTGGTCATTCTCCTCTGTCCTCTCTCTTAAACAAGGTGTTTCTGCCTGCAGACCCTTTTTATTTTTTGGAACCATTCTGTGTAAACTCTAGAAACTGCTGTGTGTGAAATTCCCAGGAGATCAGCAGCTTCTGAAATACTCAAGCCTGGTACCAACAACCATGCCACAATTAAAGTCACAGAGATCACACTTTTATTACTGAAGCTCTTGGCCTGTATCTGTATGATTTTAAGCACTGTGCTGCTGCCACATGATTGGACAACTGCATAAATGTACAGGTGTTCCTGTTAAAATGACCGGTGAGTGTAGAACTAAATGGACTATAATCCACCTGAAGCTGTGAATTATAGTGTATATAAAAGTATATATATATATATATATATATATATTCTTTTATATACACTATAATTCACAGCCCTCACATTTCAGCAACCATTTTAGTATATCTTCTCAACGGACAATACTATAGAAATGAAATTTGGAGATATTTTAGAGTAGTTAATGTGCTGCTTGTATAGCATTATAGATTTACTGTCCTCTGAAAATAGCTGGCAGCAAAAGTGAGTACACCCTAAGTGATAACAGCTGTATGTCATTTAACCATGCAAAGCCACATGTCCTATTCATCATGTTCATGTTTATGTCTGCTTAACAGGACCATACAAATTTGTGTATCTTGTATTAGAGCAGTTCAAATTTGGTGCTTTGAGTACAATTTTCTCATACTGTCCACTGCATGTTGAACATGGTGCCTCATGGCAAAGACCTCTCTGAGGATTTCAGAATTAGAATTGTTGTTCTCAACAAAGATGGTCTAGGCTATAAGAAGATCAGTAACACCCTGAAACTGAGTTACAGTACAGTTTTCAGGGTCATACAGAGGTTTTCCAAGATGGGTTCCACTCGGAACAGGCCTTGCAAGGGTCGATCGAAGAAGTTGAGTCCTCGTGCTGTGTGTCTGGTGCAGAAGCTGGCTTCAAAAAACAGACACATGAGTGCTGCCAGCATTGCTTTAGCGGTTGCAGAAGTGGAAGGTCAGCTTGTCAGTGCTCAGACCATATGCTGCACACTGCAACAAGTCGGTTTGCATGGCCGTCATCCCAGAAGCAAGCCTCTTCTGAAACTGGCTCACAAGAAAGCCCGCAAACAGTTTGCTGAAGACAACCTGTCCAAGAGCATGAATTACTGGAACCATTTCCTGTCATCTGATGAGACTAAGATAAACTTGTTTGGCTCAGATGGTGTCCAACATGTGTGGCAACGCCCTGGTGAGGAGTACCAAGAGGATGTCTTGCCTACAGTCAAACATGGTGGTGGTAGCATCATGGTCTGGGGCTGCATGAGTGCTGCTGGTACTGGGGAGCTGCACTTCATTGAGGGAAACATGAATTCCAACCTGTACTGTGACATTCTGAAGCAGAACATGATGCCCTCCCTTCAGAAACTGGGACAAACGGCAGTTTTCCAACATGATAACGACCCCAAACACACCACCAAGATGACAACTGCCTCACTGAGGAAGCTGAAGGTGATGGAGTGGCCAAGTATGTCTCCAGACCTGAACCCTATTGAGCACCTGTGGGGCATCCTCAAGCGGAAGGTGGAGAAGCGCCGTGTGTCTAACATCCAGCAGCTCCGTGATGTCATTATGGAGGAATGGAAGAGGATCCCAACAACAACCTGTGCAGCTCTGGTGAAGTCCATGCCCAGGGGGATTAAGGCAGTGGTAGACAACAATGGTGCTCACATAAAATATTGACACTCTGGACACAGTTTTGACATGTTCACTTAGGGTGTACTCACTTTTGTTGCGAGTTATTTAGACAATAATGGCTGTATGTTGAGTTATTTTCAGAGGACATTAAATCTATACTGCTATACAAGCAGCACATTGGCTACTCTAAAATATATCCAAATTTCATTTCTATAGTATTGTCCATTGAGAAGATATACTAAAATGGTTGCTGAAATGTGAGTGGTGTACTCACTTTTGTGAGATACTGTATATATGTGTATATATTTAAAAAAGTACATATTATATACAATTCAATTTAATTTTAAATGTATAGTGCCTTTAACAATGAACATTGTCACAAAGCAGCTTTACAGAAATTCAGGATATAAATTTTAAATTTATCCCTAATGAGCAAGCCAGGGGCGACAGTGGCAAGGAAAAACTCCCTGAGACGATATGAGGAAGAAACCATGAGAGGAACCAGACACAAAATGGATCCCATCCTCATCTGGGTGATAATGGAAACTATGTACAGTATATAATCATGAGGTTCTTCATTTCCAGGTGTGGAAAATGGTAAATGGAATTAACTACTAATTAACTACTTAATGTATGTAGCATGTATATGAAATATAATGGTAGTTATTTGTGTAAAAATTAGGAACATACTAAATTACCAGCACATTCTCAGTGCAGTATATCCTGACCACAAATAGCCTTATGGTTATTAGTCTTATGGTATTTCTGTTTGTAGATCTAAATCTACATTTGAATTTCTGTAAAGTTGCTTTGTCACAATGTCTATTGTTACAGAAATAAAACTGAACTGAATTTTGTTAAATAAATTGTGTAAAACTTGTGTAATCATACAACTGGTCAGGTGCAATTCTTGGTCTATATGCCCACCCCCAAAATTGACATGAAACCTACACTAATAGTGTTAACTTACTTAATTTTTGCATTTCTTTATCCATTTCATTGTTGAGCTCTTTGTGAAGATGAGACAGAGATGTTCTCAGAGTCTCTCTGCTGAGATCAGTGTTAATACTGATCTCAGTCCAGTTCTTGGTGTGTGGAGGGCTGCACATGGAGGAGTAAATCTACAGTAGAGCAGGAGAGAGGAGAAATCCCTCAGCATGGTGAGTGTTGTTCTGTGATGTTCTGCATTGCCAGTGAGCAGAGAGAGGAACACTGACCTGTAGGAGGTGGAGATGCTCCTCAGTGTGTGAGAGCTGCTCCAGCTCAGTGTCTCTCCTCTTTAGCACAGTGAGTTCCTGCTCCAGCTCTTTAATGAGTCCTTCAGCCTGCCTCTCTGCTGCTTTCTGCTTCTCCTCCATCACCTCGAGCAGCTCAGCCTGACTTCTCTCAATGGAGCGAATCAGAGCAGTGAAGACTTCAACACCTTGTGAAATCTCTTCCTCTGTGCTTTTCTACTGAAAGAGATCAAGTTGCATAGCTACTATCTCTAGCAGCAACTCTCTCAGTAAAATTGCTAAGTTTGACATCAAAACACAAAAAAGGTTTTAAGACCCACTTTGCTGAGCTCCAGCGAATGCTTAATCTCTTCAGTCTTCTCTAACCTCTCCTGGATCATTTGCTGCACTTCTGTTTGTGTTTTTTTCAAGCAAGCCTGTGAACATAAATAATTTTAAGTGCTTAGCTAAAATGAATAACAAAAAGTAAGCCAACATTCAGGTGGGAAAAAAATTCAGTAACATGTACAGCCACCGTTTACTTTTTGGGAAAACAAATTACATATTAAAATCTATTGTGGTTTCTTGTTGTCACTTGAGGTTATTTGTTTGTATATACAAGTTAGTGGGGACCACACAATTGTTATTTAAGCCATGATAATTAAAAACATAGAACTGAAGGAGGGTGTACTTTCTTTTTATCGTGACAGTATCTTACACAGTTCACAGCAAATTAACTGAGCATTTAAAAGATCACCTTCAATTCAGCATTCGCCTCCTCTATAGGAACAGTGCTGTGATTCTTGTGGTCTGTCTCAGTGCAGAACTGACACACACACGTCTGATCATCTCTACAGAACAGCTCTAGAGGTCTCTCATGTTTCTGGCATATGTAGTCCTCCAGGTTCTCCACAGGGTTTATTAGTTTGTGTTTCTTCAGGTTTTGTATATTCTTATGAGGCTCTAGATGAATCTCGCAGTAGGATGCTCCACAATTAAGGCATGACATCACAGAGATCCGTTTGACACCAGTGCAGGCATCACATGACACCTTATTTGATGTGCAGACATTTTCCTCTGTAGTGTTGGCAGTATTCATTTTAACTGATTGTTTAAACTGAGCAGCTGTTTCAGATATCAAAGTGTTTATGGACAGCTCGGGTCTCATCACAAAACTCTTCTTACACAGTGGACACTGACAATGGCCACTGCTATCCCAATACTCTGCAAGGCATTTTTTGCAGAAGTTGTGTCCACATGGAGTAGTGACTGGATCAGTGAACACATCCAGACAGATTGAACACAGCAGCTGCTCTTCAGACAGAAAACTGCTTGAGGAAGCCATGACTGGAAAGATAGAAAAAGAGAAAGAATATTAGACAGTCCATAATTCTGTAGTCCATAACGGAGGATTATTATAAGTAAAATGGATCAAGAGCAAGTAGTCTGTATGCACAAGTCCTGCCAGCTTGTTGTCCTTTGCGTCTACCCCAATTCATTTCAACGCTAGGAGGTGGGTTGCAGAAATGGGGACCAGTGGTCTGTGAAATACAGACAGGTGGTCTGTGAAAATTATTATTATTTTTTTTTGCTACACAGGTGGATATCACTCACCACTATTATTAACACAATTACTAGATGTGTTATTGAGTTCTCATATTAGCCTGTTTGACTGGTCCCTTAAATTTAAGGAATAGTAATAACTCAGCCTATAAATAATGTGAACATTGACCTAATGTGATCTGTTGGTGTAAATTTCAGGAATAAAATGGCTGCAACAAATACCCAAACTATTATAGTACACATTAAATAATAAGCATAACTTTGGAATAGCTGGATTATGTTTGGAGGGGGTCCATGAAAAGTATTTTACATGTGAATGGGTCTCTAGCTGTGAAAAAAAACACCGCTACAAACAAACAAACAAACAAACAAACAAACAAACAAACAAACAAACAAACTCTTCCCGTTGAGCCTGTTTTTGAAGTAAAGTATTCCTTTACCATTAACTTGCCAAATGAAACACAATAAAACAGACCATATAATTATTGATATATGTAGAATTACTGCATATAACTCCACATTTCTCTATGTTAACATTATGCAGATATGTCTGTGCAAAGTTACCCGACTTTTCAAGATCAATCCCGAACTTGCAGCTTAGTTTACTTGATATGTGTTGAAACATGACATCCATTAAACAATACACATATTAGCTTACATCAGTAACTCTTTTTCCCCTCACTTACCTCGGTGTTTGTTGTTTGTGGTCCCAGAATGCAAAAGTAAGTACGTGGCAGTGGTGAAACCTTTCGCCTAAGAAACCGACAGAACTGTTTATAATTCAAATCAGTTTCATTTTCATTTCTCTAAAAATGACCCAACAGCTCCCCCTATTGGTCGACCTGATGAGGGAAAAGTAAAGGTACACGTGTGTTGGTGTATAATTTAAGATAAACTTTGCTGTTGAACTCTTGAATCTGATTGGCCAGAGTGTGTTAATGAATTTCTATAACAGCAGCCCTAACAGTAGTTCTGGCTGTAATTCAAATCACACAAAAATCATTAAATATCTTAATATCTTAACTGATACAAAAATGTAATTGTTGGCAAACTGCTATGGTATAAGAAGAATCAGGGGCCTAGCAGCCATTTTAAAAGTCAGAGTCAGTAAGTAAATGGTGTCCCCCACATCCACATCCCACCACTGTGGGAGACCTCACTAACATCCTAAAAACTTCAAACCATCCATAACTCAGTTCTAAACCTAAACACTTTTTTTTTTTTACTTACTTCTTACCTGTGAACATCATGAAGCAGAGATGAGCACTCGAGTTAGTGACTCGGACTCGAGTTGCATTTTAATTGACTTCAGATTTTAACCTTAACTACTGATATTATAAAGGAAGAATTTGTTTTATTTGTATGGTTTTATAGAGTGCCGCAGAGATGACGTATTTTGTAGGCCAACTCGGAAGTTAGCATCAACCTGGTTCCCTCGACAAAAAGCCAATAGGATTTTTCCATTCGCTTTCAGCTTATTGCAGAAAATAAGCTCTGTGACAAACAAAAGTTCATGATTCTTAGAGGTTTTGTTCATTAAGATAATCTTTACAAATGAACATAACCTTTATGAATTTTGAATCCTAAAGACAATTGGCAGAAACAAAAAGCCAAAGTTAGGCTATTAAAGAAACTATTTCCTTAGCTTCCGGCACTTCCCCCCGATTTTGTGTGGGCCAAGGTATTCGTCAGGGATGCCCCATCTCTCCTTTTTTTTTTCTATTGGCCACTGAGCTTTTAAGTTTGCATATAAAGCACTCCAACACTGAAGATGTACATATTGGAGGGAATACATTGATCATTAGTCAGTTAGCTGATGATACTTGTCTTTTTCTTAAAAATAATTCACAAATTTCCGTTACCTTAAATGAAATTAATCTTTTCTCCAAAGCTTCAGGATTAGTGGCAAATTCCAACAAAAGTGAAATTTTATATGTACATGATTCAAATAAAAATTCTGTTGATGGTATTAAAGATAAATGTCATGTAAAATATCTAGGGGTTGATATCTGCAGATCAGATTCAGACCATCTACATCAAAATTTTCAACCAAGGCTAGATAATATTAAAAAAATGTTATGTTGCTGGCTGCAGAGGGACTTGACAATTTATGGGAGAGTCCTGTTGACTAAGGCTGAGGGCATATCACGTCTAGTTTATCCTGCTTTTTCCCTTTTTGTTGATCAAAAACTATCAAATCTGTTAACTCTCTGCTATTCCACTTTATTTGGAAAAATAAGACAGAATGTGTTCAAAAGAAATCTATGATTAGAAATTATAAGGAGGGTGGACTTAACATGTTAGATTTTAAAACCATCAACCAGACTTTCAAAATTAACTGGATTAAGAATTGTTTATCTAATAATGAGTTACCCTGGCTTTGGATCCCTAACCTAATCTTCAAATGGTGTGGTGGCCTTATATTTTTATTGTCCTGTAACTTTAAGTGTAATAAGTTAGCTATCAAACTCTCAAATTTTCATAAACAAGCCCTAGAATCCTGGAAGAATGCTTTTAAACATAATTTCTCCCCACACACGTGTATTATTTGGAACAATGAAAATATATTGTCTGGTGACAAAACACTTTTTTTCATTGAATGGGCGAATCAAAATATTTTTTTTGTTTCTGATTTATTCAGTGCTCACAGGGAACTTCTTTCCTTTCCTAATTTTGTGTCTTTAAAAGGTGCAAAAATCTCACCAAGAGAGATTAATAATGTGATTAAAAGTATCCCTGTCAGTTTAAAAACTTTGTTTAATGCGCATTTATGTTATGGCTATGTAAACAACCATTTTCCCACACTTGCATTCAATAGAGTTTATGTCTTCTTCTTTTGGCTTTTCCCTTCAGGGGTGGCCACAGCAGATCATCACTCTCCACCTATCCCTATCTTCTGCATCCTCAACACTTGCACCCACTAGCTTCATATCCTCATTTATCACGTCCATATATCTCCTCTTTGGCCTTCCTCTTCGCCTCCTGCCTGGCAGCTCCATGTCCAACATTCTCCTACCAATATACTCACT
>CM074948.1:7606052-7619441 GCA_037577455.1 Pangasius macronema | reverse complement strand
GTACTTCAGGACCAGGGTTGGGAACCTGTGGACTAAATGATCCCCAGTACAGGAGTCACTCAGACATACACTCACTAGGTGGGGGTGTGAATCTACAACATGGCTTGTCAAACAGATAATTCAAAAAGAAAAGATTAAATTTATGGTTAGTTTATTAATAACACTCATTCCAGTTAATAGATAAGATTCATTAAGTGTATGAGTTGATTAGTCTGTGATTCACAACCTTAGTTATTGGAAGATGTGGATCAATTTACTTGTGTATTACTCAGTGTATTTGCCCATTGTCTATAATATTGGGTTCAGCTTTTACCCGTTTCATTTCAGACCCAGAAAACATGCCAATTTTGTAATTTTCAATCAGCAGTAATAATATTCAGCATTATTCTTCACACAGCTGTGATTGTACAAAGGTTCAGCAGAGAAGATTTTTGTCCTGCTTTATCTATTTTTCCATGCTGCAAAAGCAGTTTGTTTCTTAGCTTGCTTGTTACTGAAAATAAAGTGAACATAATTCCAGAATAAAATATTCTGCAATATCTTATAGGCTAATAGCATTTTGGAACTATGTTTTCATTTTATATTAAAATATTTAATTATCATTGTTATTCATAGTCTTATTAATTAGTGTTTTTTTTTATTATTCAAATCAAGACAATATTATGGGGTGATTCACTCCCATGAAATATGTAATTTTTTTAATGTGTTAACTGGGAATCCATGTTTAGGATTTAATATCTCCAGGAATATTATTCCGAGCCACATGAAGTTGAGACATAAAGCCAAAATGTGTTTTCTATTTGTGTAAATGCTCGGAAAGCACCACTGAAGGTCAGTCTTTTCAGGGTCTGAGGGCACAGTTTTATATTAACTTTAACCTAAATTTACTAACCTATGATAAAAGAGAAATATGTCCATCACTATATCACACCCAATTTGAATACTGCAAAAATCTGTTTCGCTTATTATCCTGTTTAAAATTGGTTATTCTGGCAAGGCGGCAAGCTTAATGAAAGCAGGCTGATGAGTGATGGAAAAATAGGTAAATATGTGGAGAATATAAGGGGCTGTCTTTGATTGATCTATTAATTGCCTCTTGATGTACCTAAATCATCACTTCACACTGTGTTGCATCTTTCCTGTTGTTAAAAAATGCAAATATAAATGCAATATAATATAAATGAATTAAGTTTTGCATCAAAAGTTTGCAAGATTGTCTCAAAGATGCAGAAATCACAACCGTAACATACTGTAAATTAGCAAATGTTCAATTAATTAGCTCATTATCATTTAGACTTTAAAAATCTGTGCCTAAAACATACCTGCTGTGCATCTGAATANCTTTACTTAATTTGAGCAGTTTTGTGTATTGTAAGAATGAGAGGTCTGAAGAATAAAGACTCAGATTGTGTAAGGTTGAAGAATTAATTTTCTTCTACAAAAATGTCAATGCTTGAGCCTCATATAAAAATCTTCAATGAGCTATTTACCACAACCCCCCAAACACACACATTTATTTATTACAGTATAAGTATATAAGGAATCATGTAAAATTAAATAAATATTGTTACTCTTGCTAACATAATGATTTGTATTAAAATGGTAAAGGATATCGGTCTGCTTTCTCTGCCCAGCAAAAGATATTTGTTTGTATATGGCTAGGAAACACAGGCTGTCTCAGATGCTTCTTTTGGCAGAATGTAGTTTTGTATAACTAATTTGTCTTGTTTTTTTTTGTTTTTTTTTTATATTTGTCGTCACACTTTGTAGTTTAATTTTTGACTATGTAAAGAACAGTCTACATCATTAACCTGAAAATGAGCTTGAAATAAAAACCTCTACTGGGAAGGTTACATTACTTACCTTTTTCAATTTGAGGTTAAAAGCTTAATTTAAAAGCTTTAAAGCTTGTTAAAAGCTATATTTAAACTATGTATAAAATAACAGTTATATATTTCACTATATTTAAAACAATACTTTTTGTTTCATGACTGTAGTTCTGGGAAGCCACCCAGTGATCACGATGGAGAGATATGATAACTCAGGAGGGATTAATCTAGTGTGTGAGTCCAGAGGCTGGAAACCTGAACCTGAGGTTCTGTGGCTGGANGACACTGAGGGCTTCAGTGTGAAACGCCGCATCACTGTTTATGATTATAGCGACTCCAACAGGTTTTACTGCAGACTCCAACAAAAACATCACATGATGGAGACAAATGTTATCATTAATCGTAAGTGTCTATGAGGAAAAAAATAAATAAATAAAATAAATTTTTACATTTAGATTTAGACTGTTATATTCTACTGTAAACAGATAAGGTCATTAATAATGACCTATTACTACTTTTGTCTATCACAATTTATGAATTATTTTATTTTATGTATTGGTTCTTCTGCCACAGTTCTGTGTGTCAGAGTATGTTTTGAAGTTATTAATTCTTGCACATATTTTTATATATCTGAAAACTTTAATTTTAGGTAAAGTCTTTGATGCTTGGAAGTGGGCTGTTGGCATTTCAGTTTCAGCATGTCTTATTGCTGTCGGATTGATAGTAACAGTGGTTATCTGTTACAAGAAAGGTATTTAAATCATTTTCTTTCATAGCATGTCAAGTTTAAATTACTGCAGTTTATACCAACGCTTTAGTCCACAGATTCCCAATGCTGGTCCTGGAGAACCCCCTGTCCTTCATACTTTAGTATTTTTCCTGCACACTCACTTTGACTCAGGAAGGGCTGTTAATCAGCTGATTATCTGGATGGGTTAGAGCAGGGAAAACACTAATATGTGTACATATTACACGACCAGGGTAAGAAACCTGTGCTTTAGTTAGTAGTCCATAAGAGTCCATTTGACCTCTCTTAAACTCTCTATCTGAAAAAGTGAAAGATAAATGTCATCAATGTTATTTAATTTAACACACCTTACCCCTCCACCTCCACCCACCATCCTGATAAGTATAATGTCCATGTCGCATCTACTGTCTTGTTTGTCTTGTCTATTGTTTTTTTCTCATCTACTGTCCTGTCCATTATGTCCTACACCTACCACTCACCCATACTAACCGTTAAATACAAAGTAAAACACATTTACAAATGTAAGTGAAGTAAAATAAATAAAGTCTCAATGGTCCCCCAAAAGGATGCAGGATTCAAAAACCCAATTTAAAGCTACAGAGAGCTACAGTATGTGACTCTGACAGTGCAGCAAGCAAACAGCAGAATGGGAAAAGCCCACTGCCTCAGACACACCACCCAAAGTCGTCCCAGTGAAAACTTAGCCATGTTTAATTTTGTTCCATTCTAATGTGCACCTTTGTGATAGAAAGTATCCACAATTTACTCTGTTTGAATTCACAGAGAATGTCTGTAAGACTTCAGAAATGAGTGTGTGGTTACTGGATACAGGGTGCGATATTAAATGTGATAGTGGATTTTGCTGAACTAGCACTGACACTCACTCAGTAGTGCTTTGTCGAATCTTCCCCCTCGGTATTCATGACTTAGAGACACAGTTTATCATGGTGAAGGTTCACAGGAAGGTGTAGATCGGCGCAGAGGGTAGAAAATACAGCTCCTTCTCATGTTTATTTAAATTAATGCTACCAAATTATAGGCAGCTCAGGTCATTTATCCGGATCTGTACATTTATCAGGAAGTAAACAAGAAGGAGGGGTCTGTATGAGAGATACAAACACATCAGTCACAATATATTAAATTACTTGTTTTCTATGTGAGTGACATTGTAACATTATGTTCTACTTTGTGAAGTGTGTTTAAACATTTAACAAATATATAACATCAGGGGAAAATTAAAGGTCATAACTGCAATCTGATTTGTGTTTACTTTATTACATTATTACACTGCTTAATCTATTAATTATCACTTAATACATTTTTTAAACATTTGTTTATTAAAAACAAATTTATCTGTTTTATCATCAGAGCTTCAACAGGTGAAACAAAATACAGGTGAGAATGAACTTGTTTTGCTTTTAAAATCATATTCTGATTAATTAATTGGAGGAAACTTAACAGACAGTATAACTCTGATCACATGTAATCACAAAGGTAACTGGGAGGTTGTTACACTGTACAGGCATCTGTGTCTCAGAGATTTAACAATTTAACATGGTTCACTAGAAGATGCAGATCAGGGCAGAGGGCAGAAATTACAGCTCCTTCTCATGTTTATTTAAATGAAGACTACCAAATTATGGGCAGCTCAAGTCATGTATCCAGATTTGGACATTTATCAGGAAGGAAACAGGAACAAGGGTTCTGGAGTGAAATCAGAGTCAGCTGTACCTCATCCTCAATTTGTAATGCTTGAAAAAATTAAAAGAAAAAAAAAATGGTTAAGAAATTTATGTTAAAAATTCAAGGAGTTGAAAATTCAAGGAGTCAAAAATCCAGAGAAAACATCTGGGATACTTAGATAGATGAGCCAGACTCTAATCAAATTCTATCTTGGCCAGTCACAACAAACCTGTGAGTTCATGGACAGGGCTTTATTTAAGAGTAAGATATTCCTTTATTTGTCCCACAGTGGGGAAATTGCACTTAGCAACAGCAGGGGTACAGTACAGAAAGAGTATGCACACAAGACCAAGATAGATTAAAAACTATTCTAATAGGTAACAAAATCAAATAGACTCTATATACGCAAAAACACTATGATACAAGCAGAATTGGTTGAGAATAGTGTAGCTTGCCAGTAGTGTGACAGTATTGCACATTTAAATATTGCACACTGATATTGCACATAACTGTGAGTGTAAATACTACAATGAGAGTTTATAAATAAATGAATCAGCAGTGTTCATTATAAAGTCTTACTGCAGGTCAGGGTGTCAGATACGCAGTCCCTAGCTCTCACAAACTGCGGCCTATTTGTGAGATAGTCCAGGACCCACTCCGCCAGATGTGAGTCCACTCCAGCCCACTCCAGCCATTTATTAGTCATATTTTATGCTGATGCATGGTGCCAGGTGGAAGAGCAACTCAATGGAGCTTTCCCAGTTATTAGATGCTTGTAAGATTTCTGCTACCGTTTTTTTTCCCATACAAATTCAAATTAAATACCAGTGTTACTTGTTAATTAAGTATCATTATTAGAGGAAAGCAACTGCTTGATTTCTAGTGGACTTATTTTTTTGTCAGTGAATCCAGCCATACTTTAGTCAAGCTAGATAGAAACCTGTGATACCAGCTCTTTTTAAAAATCTTTCAGTTCAGTTATGGCCTACAGGACAAAATTCATTTAGAACACAGATATTTGTTTGATGGATTATTAGGACCTTTATCAGGCAGGTCCCAGACTGAGGGCCATATGTGTAACAACACTGCTTAACATTTTATATTTTCTGTTTTCAGAGCAGCAGAGACAGAGGTGGGAAGATGGTAATTACACTAAACTTTTTTCCTAAATATCTGAGAAACTGTGAGTAGAGAGCATATATTTCTGTCTGATTGATAAATAAATTGATATGGAATAAAACAATTTTGATATACTGTATAATTTTGATGAATAGTGCTGCACTGGCTGCAGTTTTAAACACAATGTTATAATATAGCCCTTGAGAGTTGTCGGCAGAAAATGGTGAAAGGTTGTTAGGATAGAAATTTGACCTCCTTCTCATGTTTATTTAAATGAAGACTACCAAATTATGGGCAGCTCAAGTCATGTATCCAGATTTGGACATTTATCAGGAAGGAAACAGGAACAAGGGTTCTGGAGTGAAATCAGAGTCAGCTGTACCTCAACCTCAATTTGTAATGCTTAAAAAATTTAAAGAAAATTAAAAATTTGGTTAAGAAATTTATGTTAAAAATTCAAGTAGTTGAAAATTCAAGGAATCAAAAATCCAGAAAAAACATCTGGGATACTTAGATAGATGAGCCAGACTCTAATCAAATTATATCCTGGCCAATCACAACAAACCTGTGAGCTCATGGACAGGGCTTTATTTATTAGTCATATTTTATGGTGATGCATGGTGCCAGGTGGAAGAGCAACTCAGTGGAGTTTTCCCAGTTATTAGATGCTTGCAAGATTTCCACTACTGTTTTTTCATACAAAATCAAATTAAATACCAGTGTTACTTGTTAATTAAGTGTCATTATTAGAGGAAAGTAACTGCTTGATTTCTAGTGGACTTATTTTTTGTCAGTGAATCCAGCCATACTTTAGTCAAGCTAGATAGAAACCTGTGATACCAGCTCTTTTTAAAAATCTTTCAGTTCAGTTATGGCCTACAGGACAAAATTCATTTAGAACACAGATATTTGTTTGATGGATTATTAGGACCTTTATCAGGCAGGTCCCAGACTGAGGGCCATATGTGTAACAACACTGCTTAACATTTTATATTTTCTGTTTTCAGAGCAGCAGAGACAGAGGTGGGAAGATGGTAATTACACCTAAACTTTTTTTTCCAAATATCTGACGAACTGTGAGTAGAGAGCATATATTTCTGTCTGATTGATAAATAAATAAATAAATAATTAAATAAGTATGGAATAAAACAATTTTGATATACTGTATAATTTTGATGCATAGTGCTGCACTGGCTGCACTTTTAAACACGATGTTATAATATAGCCCTTGAGAGTTGTCGGCAGAGAATGGTGAAAGGTTGTTAGGATAGAAATTTGACCACCTTCTCATGTTTATTTAAATTAATGCTACAAANGTAAAGAAAAATCTGTTAATAGAAAATAATTCAGGTTAAAACAACTCAAGCAGTCACAAATTCAGAAAGAGGAACAGATTATAAGATTATTTATATTTTTTCCTTTCTTTACATTTCTCTATTTTAGGGATAGCAATAAGCTTGTTTTTGGAATTTTAAATATAGTTTTATTTTATTTGGTTTGTACTATTGGTCTGTAGTGGACATATTTAAATATTAATTAATTTATTGCTCTGTTTATAAGAGATTAAAAAGAAGAAGTTGTTTGAAGGTAAGAACAATTCTAACTTTTTATCTTCAGTACAGTTAAATAGGGAAGCCCATTTCCACCACAGACAGAAAAAAAAGGTAACTGATACTTTTATGTCTCGCAATTCTGACTTTTTTTCAGAACTGTGAGTTTAAATCTCGCAATTCTGACTTTATTTCTTACAGTTACGAGTTTTCTTTACTGATTAATAAAATACATGTTAGAATGTGTAGTTTAGTGGTGGTGTGAGGAATGCAAAGGGTTAGGGTCCTTATTAATGTTAATAAGTTATGTACAGTGAGCTGTACATAAATGATCAACTCCCTGTGTATCATCTGATTTCTAAGACTGGCTTTACATCCTGAGTAGAAGGTGAGTGATATCTTCAGGAATCACATCTCTTTTCAGTAACACCATTGGACAGATCTTAGTTAGGGAACAGTGACACTGACGTGTTTCTTGATGGCCATTAATGGATGGAGTAGAAGAGGGCAAATTGTGCAGATCTACATATTGGTAACAGCCAGTAATTGTATACCACATTACTGAAATCTTGAGGAATTACATTTTAGAAAGCTTTCAATTTGCAATTGTGTTTGTGCATCTAACTGCATAGTACCATGATAATGACATCCGAATAAAACTATCAGACACTCATAGTAATATCACATATCTTTCTTTCTCCTCTATCGTAGATTGTCATGACACCTGAAAACATTTATTACCAATAGATTAATACCAGTTGTCGAACCGTTAAAACAGAGGTTCTCAAGTGTATTGCAGCTCCACAAACTCCCTCAGCACACATATGCGTATAATAATAATCTGGCTATTTATTGGTGCCGTAGAGCTTTTATTCTTGTACTTTCCATGCACAAATTGCATATTAGGTGCAAGTTGATGTTATACATTTACGTTCATGGCATTTGGCAGATGCCCCATGACCTTCTGATCAGCACTGAAGCACAGCACTAACCGCTGAGCTACCACTGAGCCTTATTCATAATTCTACTGTTGTTGAGTTGTTGGGGTTTGGATTAAACCCATTCAAGTGAGCTAGTATACAGGATGACCTGGTTATGGTTTGTAGATCCCACTTTGAGAATCACTGAGGTAATGCATCACCTGACATTTTTGGTTTTAGACCTAATATAAATAATGATATTAATAAATCATTTTGATTTTAAAATGGGAGGATGAGAGAGGAGTATAAGGATCAGATCACTGCCTGTACAAAATCAGTCTTCCTTTAAATAATTTGAGTTCTAATATTCTATCATCATATTCTAATCTCACCTCTTTTAAGACTGAAGTTTGTGACACTATTGAAAATTAATATTTACTTTAAATATGATAAACATGAATTGGTAAATCTAATATGCTTACATTGCAATTGCTTGTCACTTGCTATTTTAATTACTTTCTCAAGTAAAACACTTCATCTCTTTATTGTATTTCTTATCATTCATACTGTTGGGGCTTAAAGGCCATATTTTCTAAAATTAATTTTATATATTGAAGTGGGAGCTTACTGGAAAAAAAGAACGAAAAACAGAGACTGTATTAACAAAGACTTTTGTCACACCACTAAAAGTGGCACTAAAATTACTCACTTTAGAGTTTCTTCTTAAAACCAATTTACAAAGCCACTGAGAGTAACTTTTACTGAGGAATTCCTAAGCTAGGAATAATCAGTGGGGCTGACACCGTGGCTACAGAGATGGCATATTTCACAAATATGGCATATTTCACAAATATTTCACAAAGGTCTGTGGATGATGCAGTCAATATGGGATTGCACTACATCCTCCAACANTACATCCTCCAACATCTGGACAAACCAGGGGCTTATGCAAGGATCCTGTTTGTGGACTTCAGCTCTGCCTTCAACACCATCATCCCAGATACCTTTCTGAATAAACTAACACAGCTCTCTGTACCCACCTCCATCTGTCAGTGGATCACCAGTTTTCTGACAGACAGGCAGCAGCTAGTGAAGCTGGGGAAATTCACATCCAACACCCGCACCACCATCACTGGAGCGCCTCAGGGCTATGTTCTCTCCCCACTGCTCTTCTCCCTCTACACAAATGACTGCACCTCTAAAGACCCCTCTGTCAAACTCCTGAAGTTTGCAGACGACACTACGATCATCGGTCTCATCCAGGATGGAGACGAGTCTGCTTATAGACAAGAGGTTGAGCAGTTGGCTGTCTGGTGCAGCCACAACAACCTGGAGCTGAGCACGCTCAAAACTGTGGAGATAATAGTGGACTTCAGGAGAAACCCCCCTGCTCTCCCCCTTCTCACCATCATGGACAGCACTGTAGCCGCAGTGGAGTCATTCAAGTTCCTGGGCACCACCATCTCTCAGGACCTGAAGTGGGACATTCACATTGACTCCATTGTGAAAAAGGCCCAGCAGAGGTTGTTCTTCCTTCACCAACTGAAAAATTTCAACCTGCCACAGGCGCGTCTGTCACCAACCTCCTGTACTGAGTCCAGAGGACAGCCCAGGACAAAGCTGGACCTCTTGATGACCTTGTCCAGCTTTTTCCTCTCCCTCTCAGTGATGCTGCTGCTCCAACAGACCACACCATACAGGATGGCTGATGCCACCACGGAGTCATAAAAAGTCTTTAGGAGCACCCCCTGCACACCAAAGGACCGCAGACCCTTCTTGTACAGTGCGTCTGTGTTGTGAGTCCAGTCCAGTTTGTGGTTTAGGTGAACACCCAGGTATAAGAGTCCACTCTCTCAATGTCCATTCCCTGGATGTTCACCAGTGAGGGGGCAGACCAGTGTCTGCGGAAATCCACCACCATCTCCTTGGTCTTTCCTGCGTTGATGAGGAGGTGATTTGGCCGACAGCAGTCCACGAAGTCCTGCGTCAGTCTTCTGTACTCTGCATCATCATCGTCACTGATCAGGCCAACAAGAACTTGAGCAGGACACAGCTGTCCGTGTTGTGCCTGAAGTCTGCAGTGAAAAGGAAGGGCGCGAGCACCGTGCCCTGGGGGACACCCACACTGCAGGTCAGGGTGTCAGATATGCACCAATATCAGCAATGCAGCAACCTACAGTAAGGGAGAAAAAAAGTAATGATCTTATAAGCCTATACTGTATAAGCCTGTACCCTCATACAGCATGCAACACTTTTCAGCTATTCTTTACATGCTTTGTGATTGTTTTATTTGAGAATAAATCAACTGGAAATAAATACACAATAGCATATAGCATTAAACAATTTATTTACTGATTAAACTACATGTTAAAACATGTAGTTTAGTGGTGGTGTAAGGAATGCAAAGAGTCAAGAGTCTGCCCTCTGCATGGCAATCTAAGATAGGGGAGAAAGAAATATATGTGATATTACTACGAGTGTCTGACAAAGACTTTTTCTATGAATATACAGCATGGTACTATGCAGTTAGATGCACAAACACAATTGCAAACACATTGTCTAAAATGCAATTCCTCAAGATTTCAGCAATGTGGTATACAATTACTGGCTGTTACCAATATGTAGATCAACACAATGTGCCTCCTTCTACTCCATCCATTAATGTCCATCAAGAAACACACATCAGTGTCACTGTTCCCTAACTAAGATCTGTCCAGTGGTGTTCCTGAAAAGAGATGTGATTCCTGAATATATCACTCAACTTCTACCAAGGATGTAAAGCCAGTCTTAGAAATCAGGTGATACACAGGGAGTTGATCATTTATGTACAGCTCACTGTGAGGAGGAAAACACGACATATTACGAGCACTATGAGCATATTTATAATGACCTTATAATGCAATAAATATAATCCAAATGCAACCCCCATTCTGTACTATTAAATACAGTGTGTAAGCATATAGCTAACTATTCTGAATGTAAACAACTAGTGATGACAATACCACTGGTACTATATTAACTTTAATAAGCCACAATAAACTAAATACAACTAAATAAACTATTTTATGCTGCTACATGTGTCTTTACATATAGGTACCACTAACAAGATCACGATTAGCACTAAGGCCTAATTTGCACTAGCCAACATTCAATGGAGTCAGCTATCTTAGCTGTTGTAGCTAGCTAGCGCTTAACATGATTTCTGTGCTAGTTTGCTTATAAATACATATTTGTAAATAAATTACAAAGATACCATGGAGCTAAGTGTTTACATCAGTGTCTAATCAGTGTCTAATGGATTAAATATTGAGATTTCTTTTAATGACTGCCACCCCCCCCCCCCACACACACACACACACACACACACACACACACACACACACACTCCTATAGTGTTAGCATTGCTACAAACTGGAATACCTGATTTATACGTTGTCCTTTTACCATATTTCAATAATATCTACCTGATAACTGTATCCAGGTGCATATTTAGTGAAAATTATAACGTAATCACGTTATAATTCACTGTAGATTCCATGTTAGGCCCGCGGCTAATGGCGGCCATGTTTGTTGTTGGTATGTGAAGAAAACTCGTAATTGTGAGAAATAAAGTCAGAATTGCAAGATTTAAACTCACAATTCTGAGGGGGAAAAGTCAGAATTGCGAGATATAAAGTTGCAATTAACTTTAAAAAAAATAATAATAATTTCTCCGTGGCAAAAACAGGCTTCCATAGTTAAATCAGAGTCTCTACCTTATTTACTATATTCCGTATGTGTGTGTGTTTTGTGCGAGTGTTTGCGTGTTTAAAAGTGCTTGTGGGTGTGAGCATGTGTGAATGTTTTTTCTCTGAGTATGAGTGTGTGCGTATGCATGTTTGTGTGTATGAATTTGTGCATGAGAATGAGTTTGTTTATGCTTTTGAGTGTGTGTTCATTTCACTGTGTGTGTGTCTGGGTGTGTGTGAGTGTGTGTGTGTGTGTGTGTGTGTATGAGAGAGAGAGAGAGAGAGAGATTTTTTTTTTTAAAGTGTGTGTATGCTACTCCAGGGAAAAAAATTGAAGGCTGCTAGAAGACAAAACAGTAAGTAGTGATCACTGAGTGCTCAGGGCAGTGGGGTGGTTTGTAATGTCAGATCTTCCAGACAGGAACTAAAGCTCTGAGACCGAAGGACTGATCAGAAACAGAGAGGCATGTGCAGTGGAAAGGCTTAACATTATAATTAATAACCATCACAAGACTAAAGTACAATGGTGAGTAAATAATCTAATTATTTGTGTGCGTGTGCGTGTGCATGTGTGCATGTCTCTTACAGTTTTTCACATAAAAGCTGCAGTGCACACAAACACATGTACACAAAGGCACACACACAGTTTGGTTGTGTGAAAAGTGTCTGTGTGTTTCTCTCAGTGGATGTGACTCTGGATCCTGATACAGTTCATCCTTCACTCAGCCTGTCTGCTGATAGAAAACAAGTGGCACTCGGAGACGCACGACAGGATCTCCCTGATACACCACAGAGGTTTAATTATGCCAGTGTTGTAGGAAAGCAGAGTTTCTCCTCAGGGAGATTTTATTATGAGGTGCAGGTCCGACGGAAAAATGAATGGACATTAGGTGTCGTGAGAGAGGACATTAACAGAAAGGAGTGGATTCCACGGAGTCCTCAGAATGGATTCTGGACTGTGGGACTGAGGAAAGAGAATAAGTATACGGCTTATTATGGTCTAGATCATGATGTCCCCCTCAGACTGAGAGAGAAGGTGGAGAAGGTGGGGGTGTTTGTGGATTATGAGGAGGGTCTGGTCTCCTTTCATGATGTGGAGTCCAGCTCTCATATCTACTCTTTCACTGACCAGTCTTTCACTGAGAAGAAGCTCTATCCATACTTCAGTCCTCGGTACAATGAAGATGGTAAAAATTCAGCACCACTGATCATCACTGCTGTTACTGAATAAATATCTGTTTTATATTCTATAACATTTTAAACTTGTTTTTTTAAACAGCTGGCTATAATAATCACTTAAGTAAATTTTATATAAAATATACATAATAAACACTGTAAATGGTTTAAACATGTAGACTGTATAATGAAGTGTGGTTACATGAACACTAATAATACCATCATTGTCTGATTTCAGCAGTTAAAATCAGATTAAAGGCATTATTAGATGTCTAAAAAAAATTCAATAATGACACATGGCTGTTAGTCCAGTTACTGGATCATTCACTGTTTGTGTGGTGATTTCTCTTAGAAACTCTGAAAGAATGTAGATGTCTTACGAAGCTGAGTCAGACACGTCAGTGACGCCACCATCTTGGAAAGCGCAACTTTCCAGCTCTTTCACTTGAGATGAATTTAGAACGTTAACTAACATTTTCTCCACCACTAAGAATCACCACTTATTATAGAGGAGGCTCTGACATTGTGTGTGTTTTAGGAGGGATTGTATGGCAGGTATATACAGTGGGGCAAAAAAGTATTTAGTCAGCCACCAATTGTGCAAGTTCTCCCACTTAAAAAGATGAGAGAGGCCTG
>CM074948.1:7484892-7507690 GCA_037577455.1 Pangasius macronema | reverse complement strand
GTTGCTGTGGAGGATGCAGAGCAGCTGGCACAAGACCGCCAGTGCTGGAAAAAACTGGTTCATCTGGTCAGCTCAACACACCGGGACGGGACGGGTCAAATCCCCCCCCCCCCGCAGGGGTCCTAAGTAAGTAAGTAAGTAAGTAAGTAAGCGTCTGGAAGCCACTCCTTAGGAGGAGGGCTAGGTTACGATCACCAGCTGGAGTGCCCACAAACTCCACTAGAGGGCACTCCACCCTGGACTCTTGCTATTGTTCTCTGGACTCCATTTCCCATGTGTTCCTTGTCCCTCATGTGATCTTTTCATGTGCTACCCCTGTTTGTGTGTTCTGCTCTGATTGGTTCCTTGCTTACATGTGTCTTGTTCCCATTGGTTGGTTTGGTCACGTGTTCTCCTTGCCCTGTTTAAAAGTTGCTCACATCTGCTCCTAGTTTGCTGATTATTGTTTGGTTGTATTCGTGTTTGATTGTTCGTGTTTTCCAAGTTTCCGTGTTGCCTAGTTTACTTGTGTTTTGACCCTTGGACTGTTTTCCCTGTTTCTGATTGTTTGCTGCCTACCCTGACCTTTGCCTGTGTTTCTGGATTACTCTTTTGCCACTGCCTTGGATTATACTGTTTACTGGTGCTCGACCCTGCCTGTTTTTGACCACGATTGTAAATAAAGCCTTGCCTTTGGATCCGCAACTCCATTGTCACGACTCTACACATTACAAAATCAGGTTTTTGTGATGTAAAAAAAAACAAGATAAATCACGTCACAACTTTTTCCACCCTCAATGTGACATTACAATGTATAAAAAAAAACTAAGTGGAAAAACCATCAGAAACATTTTTAGGGAAAAAATACGGTGTGCATAAGTATACACAGCCTGCTTCATGTCATCCCACAGATTTTTTGTTGGATTCAGGTCTGGGCTCTGGCTATGTCATTCAAAAACATCTTTTGGTTAAGCCATTCCTTTGTTGATTTGGATGTATGCTTTGGGTCATTGTCTTGCTGAAAGGTGAAATTCCTTTTCATCTTGAGCTTATTAGCTACAAATACCAGAACCTTCAGGTGTCTGCTATTCATGATTCCCTCCACCTTGATAAAACTGAGATTGTTGTTACTGGTAAAGCAACAGCTTGATTCACTGGAGGGGAAATATGAAAACAGCATCCAGGAATTTAAGTGTTGTCTTAATTCTATTACGTCACTAGATCTGCATGTTAAAAAAGTAGTCCAAACCTGTTTTTATCAGTTAAGAAATATTTCAAAACTTAGACTTACTGTAATGCACTGTCCGCTTGTCTCAGTCAATTTAGTGGTTCAAAATGCCACTGCAGAACTTTTAACTAAACTCCCTGTAGTGTCCATATTACTCCAGTCTTGGCTGCACTTCACTGACTACCATCAAATATCTATTAGAACAGATCAAATCAGAATAGACTTTAAAATCTTACTTATTACCTACAAAGCATTGCATGGGCAAGCTTCTTCTTATATTGCTGAATTATTGATTCAATACAGACCAACAAGGACTCTATGATCATCTAATCAATACTTGTTGATCACCCCAAGGTCTAAATTAAAAACTAAGGGAGATAGTGTTTGCTGTTTTAGTGCCTAGACTTTGGAATGATTTTCCTTTGAGCATAAGATTGCCACAATCTGAGTGTTTTAAACTCTTAAAAATTCATTTTTACAAGCTGGCTTTCACCATAGCTTATATTGGATGAGAAGCTGCTGCCAAGACAGTTAAAGGTAAAGTAAATATGCTAAATAAGCAATCCACAAAATTAAATCAAAATCAGGTCAACTAATCACAAATCCCAGGGAGATAAATTTCCATTTTAAAGAATTCTACTCTGAACTGTATTCAGCAAAAGCCAAATTTAGTGCCAAGGACTATGATGCCTTCTTCAAAAAATTAGACCACTTGAAATTGAGTGATGAGGGATCTCTGTCACATTTATTCTGCTGCATGACTTCTGCCCTCTACACTAAAACAGGCCCCAATGGTTGATGATATTGCAGCCAAAAATATAATACTCTAAAATTAGAAGACTCTGGACCCTCACTGCTTTAAGAGATGGATAATTGAGATGCTTTTCATCATACAAATGGAACAGCTACATGATAATGAGCGTAAAAAAGAAAAACAGTTTCAAAGTATGTGGGGACCCTTGTTAAATACTTTAGAAGAGGCCTAAGCCCCAAATCACTGCCCACCAATAGACCCTTGAGTGATGACATCTTCAGGTTACAAAAACAGAACAGAAGTCTATAGTTATTTTTAAAAGCAAATCAAAATACCTTGTTTAAAATGTAGTGTTGTGCTGTTGCATGTCAGAATCGGAAAAGCGTGCATAAACACATTATTTTTTACCTCATACCATAGAATCAGGCACCTTTCCAAGCCATCAGAAGACTGTTGTGGGTACAGGTCATTAGGAAGTGGTCCAAGGAGCTCTGTCTTTTCAGTCAACTCAGTTAAATAGATAGCATTTAACAGGGTTAGCTTGCTAGTTAGTTACCATGCCTAATTTAAATTGCTTTAACAAGCATATGTGTACATAGCTCCCTAAAATCTACATCAAGAAACTAGCTAGCTAATGATAGATAACTAGGTCACTGTCTTACTGAAGACTTGCCTATAATGGACATGTTTAACTATCTAACTTTGTTCAGCTAAAAATAAAATGAGGTTATGGAATCTGGTTGGGCAGCATCTCAGGTTACAGGGTCACAACGTCCTTAATGTTGTAATGGTAAAACAGTCATAAAACAACTATAAAACTATTGTAAAATAAACATCAAGAGATGTGTATATGCCTTATAAATTATTTTCTATGAGATATGACCAGTCATTGCAGGATAGAGCACTGCTTAGCATCATTTAACCACTTACACCAAGCCATAAGGATCTTCTAGAGTTGCACCATTTGAGGGTGTTAAATTAGCTGAAGAGCACTACCTGTCTTTCAGTGATAATCCATAATAAGTGGATAACATTTTAGCTAATGTCAGTCCGATTCCTAAATTAAATTCTTGATGATTTCAGGCAGTTTATAATCAAGTAGCGTTGGGTTGCTTGGCTACTCTGGTCTTATTGCAGCCAGGTTGTGCATGTATCTCTTTTTGTTTATAAACACCAAGGAGGTTTAAATAAATACAGATACAGCCATCATGATTGTAGTTTTCTGTGCATAAGTCCATTATATAGTAGTGTGATCATATTGACATGTGTGAAGCAAATAAAACATAAGCAAAAAAAATAAATAAATAAAAATCTTGTTCATTCATGCCAGCTCTTCAGTGCGAGATTTTTTTTTATAGTTCTTATAGTTGCATTCTATGAAAGACACCAATCTGAGAATCTAACAGAGTGAATATGTTTAAACTGAGTGTTTTTCATCCATTTCTGTCATGAGCTCTTTTTATTTAGGACTTTTAATAGACTTGACATTCAAAAAGATGTTGGGAAGCAGGGGCACATTTTATAGAAGATGTAAAGTTATGCATGTTATAAGAGAAAATTATATTGTTTAGCATTTTACATTTTATGATTTACACTTTAGTTTCAATGTATTTGAAACTGTATTACTCTGAATTGGATAATAGTTTTCTTAATTTAATTAAACCTGCAGAAGAAATGTCACAGTCTCATCACAGCACTTCTGGACATGCATCTGGACCTCTCCACCAATCAATCAGTCTTCACCTCCAGACCAGAGCAGAGCACCACAAATACGCTTGACCCATAGTAAGCTCTGTGGTGCTATGCTTACTCAATTTGTCTTGCAAACACTAAAATACACATTAACTTAGAAGTATAAACAAGGCCTCACACTGTTACACAACACTGCTACCAAACGTGCCACGCTGCCCACACACACACACACACACACAGAGACACAGACAAACAGAATATACTAAATGCAGTATAGTCTCTGATTTGATGGTACTGAAGATAAAAATGTAAAATCATTCTTACCTGCAAACTTCTTCTTCTTTATAAACTCTGTGAAAACATGTAATTAAGAAATATTTTATATTAGTTTATCCAAAAAACAGTTTGATTTAACAAAGTATACCAATAAAATAACTATAATTCAAATAATATTTACAGGATAGACCAAAAGTACAAACCAAATAAATTAAATATTTTCTTTTTCCAAAGGGCCTTAGTGATTTTGTTGGTGAAATATTAATGTGAGTAAAATTATAAGAGAAATATAACTCTTATAATCTGTTCCTCTGTCTAAAAAATGCCAATTGAACTGGTTCCCTTGTATTTATTGATGATGTGACTGCTGATAAGAGCAGCAGGATGAATTCTACAGTGTATGATAATATATTATCTGCTGGATCAAAAAAGGCATCACCAGGGAAGAAACCCAGCATCCAGTCATATCTATGGGTTCCAGATTTCAGGCAGTCATTGACTGCAGAGGATTTGCAACCAAGTATAAAAAAGGTTAATTTAATTTATGATTGTTAGTTTGTCCAATTACAACCCCAATTCCATAAAAGTATGGTAGATGAAATAAAAACAGAAATCAGTCATTTTACTTTGACTTGTAAACCTGTAACACTTTCCAAAAAAGTGGGGACAGGGGCAATTTAGGATTCATAACGATGTGAAATAATAAGCTGATGTGAAACAGGCAATAACAGGTGAGGCAATCGTGTTATAGTATATAAGGAAAGGCTTCTAAGAAAGGCCTAGTCCTTCAAAAGTAAGGATGGGTCAAGGCCCACCAATTTGCCAACAGATATGTCAGGGAATAATCCAGCACATAGCGTTTCCTATTAGAAGATTACAAAAAAAAAAACAAATATAAGATTATTAAATCTATTTCTAGACACTATTTTACTAAGGTTTTAAGCTTGAAATAGTCTTGTTCTGACTTCTCTGCACTCGGTCTCATCTGAGATGGAAAGTAGCACAGTGGAAGTGTATGTTGTGGTCTGACATTTACATTTACATTTACATTTACGGCATTTGGCAGACGCCCTTATCCAGAGCGACTTACAATAGTGCTTTGAAGTCTATCAAAAATACATTCTGCTATTGGCAGACCAGTCTGACCAGTCAATGTTTCAAATAGTTTTTGGACAAAACAACTGTCGTATGGTCTGTCATGGTATGGGGGTATGTCAGTGCCCATGGCATGAGTAACTTGCACATCTGTGAGGGCATCACACTGCCTTCACCAGTTTGTCTTCTTCCCACAGTGAATCCTGGTGCCGTCACTTCCCCAGGTAAACTGCACCCAGCCAGCGATATGATGTAAAAGCAAATGGTACTTAGCAGACCTGGCAACCTTCTTCCATTGCTCCAAGGTCTAGTTCTGGTGCTCGCATGCCCATTGTAGGTGCTTTTGATGGTGGACAGGTATCAGCATGGGCACTCTGACCAGTCTGTGACTACACAGCCCTACATGCAGCAGGGTACCATGCATTGTGTTTTGTGACACATTCCTCCTGTAACCATCACTAAAAATTTCTGTGATTTGTGCCACAGTAGCCCTTCTTTCGTTTTGGGCCAGATGGGATAGCCTTTGATGTCCTTACGCATTGATGAGCTTTGGCCCCAATACCCTGTCACTGGTTCATGGATTGTCCTTTCTTGGACCATTGTGGGTTGATACGCACCACTGCTAACCTGGCGCACCCCTCTAGCCTTGCTGTTTTGGAGATGATTGGACCCAGTCATCTGGCAAATTTGCTCAGGTCTTCATGCCTGCACATTTTCCCACATCCAACATGTCAACTACGAGAACCGACTGTTCACTTACAGTACTACTATATCCCAGACACTGACATGTGCCATTGTAACAAGATAATCAATGTTTTCACTTCATCTGTTATTTTTATATTTTTGAACATAATCTATTTTTTATGTTTTGATGGAAAGTGTTCTTGCTTGGAAAGTGTTCTTGTGATATCATTCTTGAAAATAAATGCCACTTGGTGTACACTCACTCACTCACTCACTCACTCACTCACTCACTCACTCACTCACTCACTCACTCACTCACTCAGGCCAAAAGTTGGACACCTGAACATCACACTCATATGTGCATTTTGAATATCCTCTTCCATATTTAGTTCCCCTTTGCAGTTATAATAACCTCCACTCTTCTGGGAAGGCTGTCCACTAGATTTTAGATTGTCCAACTGGCATTAGTGAGTTCAGTCACTGATGTTGGGTGAGGAGGCCTGGAGTGCAATCTGTGTTCCAATTCATCCCAAAGGTGTTCAGTGGGGTTGAGGTCATGGCTCTGTGCAGGACACTCAAGTTCTTCCACCCCAACCTTGGCAAAACATGTCAAATTCATGGAGCTCACTTTGTGCACAGGAGCATTGTCATGCTGGAATAGGTTTGGGCCTCTTAGTTCCAGTAAAAAGAATTTGCAAAGGTACAGCATACAAAGACATTCTATACAATTGTGTGACAACAGTTTGCAGAAGACCCACACATGGGTGTGATGGTCAGGTGTCCACATACATTTGGCCATATAGTATGAAAATAAAAGTCCTAAAAGTTTTAGAAACTCAGGTGTATTTACCATCTTCTACCCTCTGTCTCTGCAGTTCTGTAAAAAGAAAAAAAAAGTTAATATTATAGACTGTAGGATGCTATTTAATACATAGGTATTATTCTATAGTCAGTAGTTGAGTGTGTTGAGTAAAACCATATACATAAGTTAACTTTCTGTTTCTACTTTTCTACTATACTGTATACTACTGTACTTTTCTAATCAGCCTGTACAGAGAGGTATGGGGTTAGAATTGTTTCATATTTCCAAATAAATAGATGACGATCCACAGATAAATGTAGAGATGCATGTAGAAATGTTCCCCAGTGTTTCCTGCATTGCTACCGATTCCATGGCAAAACCTGAGTTTGACTTTGCAGTAAACTGAGTGTGATGAGATTAAAAGTCTGTGTATCGCGAAACGATGGCATTGGCAAGAAAGTGTCTTCCACACGGAGCGTGAACTGAACCTGAAAGAGGTGAAAGCCGTGAATTATTGAGACTGTGTTTTGTGTTATTTTTATCAAAACATGCTCTGAAAGGTGCTTGGTGGAAAAAGAGAAAATACAAGGCAAAACCCGAAGCTTCATCAGAAATTGCCTGTCTCCGGAGGGACCCCCCCAACAGACATACACATTTTGTTTATTTGCATGAGGTCAGATTATTATAATAAGTATAATCACTTAATTGGGAGGTTGAACGTATACACTGTAATGATATAACAAATTACGGACAGTTTTTTGAGTGGATTTGATTTGTTTAGCTGTTCAGATTAGTAGTGAAGGAGCAATTATTTGTGCATTCACTACTATTACACTGGAGTATTGTACCTGCACTTGGCCTCCTCTAGAGGATCATCTGGTGCTACATTTGAAGTGGCTATAGACTTTAACCTGGGTTTTAGTTACAGTGTGTTAAATCAACCTGTTCATTAGATTACTAACACTGTTCAGCACTAGTGCTTATGTTATCTGTACACATGATTATTCATAGTATTTATGTGCACTTAATTTCTTTCAGAGCACACACACTACATAATAAATATAGAAGAGACTCCTGTTGTTAAAGGCATTTACTGTTTTTCTGTTCAGTCAGTCACCTGGTTTAACTGTAATGAAGATAAAAAGCTAAAATCGTTCTTACCTGCAAACTTCTCCATCATTTCAAACTCTGTCAAATATGTAATTAAGCAATAATTTATATTAGTTTATCCAAATACAGTTAGATCAAACAAAACTTAATAAAATAACATATTTAAATAATATTTACACTGTAGACCAAACCTATAGATTTAATAAACTTTTAAAATACCAAAACAAGTTTATTACCATCAATATTTGTTTATCTAAAAGACATCATTTTTTTTGCAGTTTTGTCTTTTTTGTTGAACAGTCTTAATTCTGAAAAAAAAAAAAAAACTACAAACAAAACAACAATCAGCTGTGTACTGTTACTTTAGATTTTTAGTCAAAACACTTTAATAAACACATGACTGTCTGTTCTTTACAAACAGACATACTGTGTATCATACTGTGTATAATATCTTATAATTTGTTCACCTTTCTAAATATATATCTAATTTCACTACTCACGGTAGTTCAGGGAAAAGAAGAAAAAAAGGTAAACTCATGTGTAATTACCATATTCCATCTTCTGTCTTAGCTCCTCTGAAAATAGGGAGAAAAGTTAATATTAGAGACTGTACTTAGATGTTTGTAGGATGCTGTTTAATACATTGTTATTATTTTCTATTCAAGAGTTTATGTGTTTCCCGACACACACAACACTTGAGTAGAAAATTTGCTTGACTCCAGAGTCCTGCTTTCCATACACACTGACACACACAGACCGGGGTCTATATATACATTTTATAGACAGTAGAAATGTGGTGTTTAGCACATTTTGTTTATGTGCATGAGGTCAGTAATACTATTATATATATATAAATAAATTAATCCATTAACATGAACCTCCAACTTGTGTGACCCACCAATATGTGACATTACTGTATTGTTTAATGGTGTTTTTTTGCAGCCCAACATAATTTTTTTTGTGGATTTGATTTGTTTAGCTGTTCAGATTAGTAGTGATGGAGAAATTATTTGTACATTCACTACTATTACACTGGAGTATTGTATCTGCACATGGCCTCCTCTAGATGATCATCTGGTGTTACATTTTAAGTGGCTATAGACTTTAACCTGGGTTTTAGTTACAGTGTGTTAAATCAACCTGTTCATTAGATTACTAACACTGTTCAGCACTAGTGCTAATGTCAATTATCACCTAAACATGAGAATTCATATCAGTAATTTAATGTTTCTGTATTTAATTCCTTTCAAACCACACACACACACACACAAATATAATGCTCAGGTGTGATGGTGCTTTTGTAACTTTTAATCAATCTGAAATTCATTTCATTATAACCTGAATCCTGTTTCAAACAACTTAGTTTTGGGGTGAATACTACATGACTACTGCCTATACAGTCTAACAAGCCTCCCAGATACCTTTGTGAGTATATTAGATGAGTGTAAAGCCTCAGACACCCTTCACTGTTTAAAACATTTTATTCATCTCTCTCTAGTTTGGAGGTTGTCTGTTGATTGTTTCACAGATATTACCTCTTTAGTTTGCTTAGTTAAATAAGCATTATGATCTTAAATGCACAAAAGGTTCATTCTCACCCGCGCTTTGCTTCTCCTTTTGCATATCTGAGGAAAAAAGGACAATTTGTATTTGTGTAAATTATATATAAATATATGAATAGATTATGCAATGTAATATGGTGATAATGGTAAATTTACCAGATAAATCAAAAATTTTTTATTACCAGAATAGTACCAGATTAATGAATATAGATGCAATACCAGTTACCTAATGTATTCGCACTAACAATAAATAGATGGCTAAGCTTAAAGTATATTTTTTTAGTTAGTCTGTAAGTAGGCAGGGAAATAATTAGAGTTATGTAAATAGTTAATAGTGAACTAGCCCGATCATTACTTTAATATTACATACTAAATAATCAACTAGCACTCATCAGTAGTTATAACTGTTAATGTAGCACCAACCATTCATCTCTGCTAAGTTCCAGCATAGTTTTCTATTAACCATTAAACAGTATTTCCTAAAATATTAGATGGCACTTCAAGTAGACTTCTAGTTTTATCTAATTTTATGTACATATAATGGCATGTACTGTCACTAAATTAAAAATTATCACACCCTCACACATGTCATCAGGAAAAAAAAGAGGATGGGCTACAAAGCCTGATGAACTGGTGGCTGTGCTGCTGTGTTTTCATCGTTTGCACTAGACAGCTACAAAACACAGGAAGTAAAACACAATCAAATAACACTTTGGAGACCAAGAGATTATATAAAGTAAAAGTTTTTCTCCTCACATCATCCACGTTTTCTATCCACGGAGATGTATGTTGAGACTTATGCTAATAATTGTATATATTTTATTTATATAGTTAGGTCACTCTAAAGCTGTTACTGCAATTACCAGTGCTATCACACTATTGTCACACCAGCCACACAACATACTACCTCCCTGTCATAGCCCCTAATTAGTCTGAGGTAAAGGTATAGCTTGTTCACTAAGCTCCTTCACAACAGACTTCTTATAACCACAATCATTCCTTGTGAAGTTTTGCTGAAATTCTCAGTACATTTGACCTGGTTAAGTCATAGTTCCCTTCTGCAATGTCAGACTGTTCTACTGTTTTGTGTTTTGCCCTCATATGATTGTGTTCTGAACATCATAGTCTTGTATTTGTCTGCTTATAGAGCTTTAATAAATCTGAAGTACTACAGCCACAATCTCTTTGGCCACATCACCCCTGGGCAGCAACACTGTGATTGCTGTGCTGAGAAGCCTCAGAGCTGCACAATGTTACCACAGCTAGGCTATGTGGAGCCATAGTGTGGAGACCTCTTGCACCAATCAACACAAAGAGCAGAAAATCATATGAATTTATAGCCTCATTTTATAGCATATCAATTTATAGCCTCAGTCTTTTCTCAGAAACACATGCTCTCTACTCACAGTTCTTCAGATATATCAAAAAATATTAAACAAGTTCAGGTTTAATTACCGGCTTCCAGCTTCTGTCTCTGCTGCTCTGAAAGCAGACAAGATTAAAATATGAATATTAGAGACATTGCATTGCTGATGTAAAGAACAAAAAAGCCAATCACAATTAATCATACTAGTGATGTAATCTGCAGTGCAATTAATTTAGTAGAAGGTGTTTGTAAGATACTGTTTAATACTAGATTATAATTTTTCAGAGCTGCTTATGTTTAATAAAACCTTACATTGCTTTTTTACTTAACTTTATAAACATGTATAGTCGAAGAGATGACAGCAGAAATGTGGTGTCTAAAACATTTTGTTTACCTGCATGAGGTCAGTAAGTCTCTAACTTGCTTATTTGTGTCGTGTCCACTCCAGAATCTGCACTGAACTCCACTTCCCACAATGCACCTTCACCTACAAACTTGGACATCTTGGACTACGACACGCACATGCCACATTCATTGGCTATCAATATTTGATATTAATTGGAATTTGGCAATATTCTAATTAGTACGGAGTCATGTAAATGCCACAATTTGATTGCCCAATTCAGATTAAGACAATATTCTGATTCCCCACATTCTGATTTTCACCCCTGGAATATGTCTGTTTTAATTGGAAATTTGTTGCATGTAAACACCTTATTCGGAAAATCCACTGAAAGGAGATATATACACATGCTCAGTCTACAAGGAATTGTGGGTGCTAACAGATGCTTAGCTGTAGGCTAGGTATTTAGGAATGGCAAATCAGGTATACTTATAGCAACCATGTATACAGGAATATTCCCCTTTATAGTCACCCTTTGCTGCTATAACAGCCCCCACTCTTCTGGGAAGGCTTTCCTCTAGATTTTGGAACATGGCTGTAGGGAATTGCTAAGCTACAAGAGCAATAGTGAGGTGAGTCACTGATGTCAGTTCTGTGCAGGCCACTCAAGTTCTTCCACACCAACTTTGGCAAACCATGTCTTCATGGAGCTCACTTTGTACACAGGGGCACTGTCCTGTTGGAGCAGGTTTGGGCCTCTTTGTTCCAGTGATGGGAAATCTTAATGCTACAGCATACAAAGACATTTTAGACAATTGTGTGCTTCCAACTTTGTGGCAACAGAAAGCTCACATATAGGTGTGATGGTCAGGTGTCCACATATTTTTTGGCAATATAGTGTAAATGTACTAAAAAGTGAAATAACCTATGAACCTGCAAATTCATTCATGCTTGCTCTAATATTGTTCCGATATGTCAAATCCTTCTTAATGAAATACCTTTTCATATTTTCAGAAAGGTCTTGTGGTAATGAAACTGAATGGATGACGAGAGAGTGGTGATAGACAGGACTAAATTAAACTTGTGTTCTTCCACACCAACTTTGCCAAGAGCACAGACAATTGGGCTCCTGACTATAGATGGAGTATAAACTATAGTATTATTTAAGCCTGTGGTGTTAAAGAAAAGAAAATTAGAAAATAATTTTAAAGAAAATTATTTAAGTTTTACCTTTCTTGTAACAAATAACTGCAGATACTATCAATCCAAAAGCAATAAGACATGCTGAAACTGAAATGCTGACAATCCCCCTCCAAGCATCAAAGACTTTACCTAAAATTCAAGCACATTTACCATGTTACAAATATTTTTAAAAAATGAGCAAGAATGAATTTAAACCATACTTTTACTGTAGCAGTATCAGTAATAGATAGAAAAAAGTTCATGTGCATAATTAATTACTGATTTCCTAATCTCTTATGATTATAGTAGTGTGTTCAGTCTCAATCTGTACAGTCTAAAAGTGTAAGAGTTTATTTTTTAATCATTGACGCTTACTATTAATGATGACCTCTGCCTCCATCATATGATCAGTTTGTTGAAATCTGCAGTAAAACCTGTTGGAGTCGCTATAATCATAAACAGTGATGCGGCGTTTGAGACTGAAGCCCTCAGTGTCTCTGTGTGTCTGTGTATCTTCAGCAAGCAGAGCGGCTCCTTCTCTGTCCAGCCACAGAACCTCAGGTTCAGGGTTCCAGCCTCTGGACTCACACACTAGATTAATCCCTCCTGAGTTATCATAACTCTCCATCATGATCACCGGGTGGCTTCCCTGAGCTACAATCAATAAACAGAAAGTTAAATATAGTGAAATCAAATAAAGCTTTTGACAAAATGAAAAAAGTAATGTTTAAGTGTTTCAAACTTTTATGACTGTGGAAATATAAGTAGTAGCATTTCAAAACTTCTGGAGCTATACTGAAAATTGGCAGCAAATACAGCTCACAATCGCTGCAGCATCCCTCAATGCACAAATAATTCAAGCAAACGTTGATATTTGAGCTTTCACTCATTTCCAACAATTTCTTGTGAGAAAGAAATGGCTGAGCATTTTAAGAGGCAGCATGACTGTAGCCAGCATGTCAAATAATCTGACTACTCAAAATCTATATCCTCTTAGTTCAGAAAGATGTTGTCCAACAAATATTTTTGACAAACTCAGAAAAGCGAGCAGTGCGTGTGGGACCTAGTTAGTAGAGGCATGTTTTTAAGTAGTCTGCGAATCCGTCCAAGATTCTCATTAGCGTGATATACATTATATTGCCAAAAGTATGTGGACACCTGACCAGTCACACCCATATGGGCTTGTTGAACATCCCATTCAACATTTAGACTTCCCTTGCTGTTATAATAACCTCCGCTCTTAAAAGGGATTGAATGATTCCACTCAGTGCCTTCTGCTCTTTAGCTGCTCAGACATGGTTATCACCTGAGGCATGCTCCATGGTAAACTGTAAAATCTATGTTCATTGTCAGGGACAGGACCATAACCTGTCTCACATTCACACCTGTACCTATGCACACTCTTGTGATTCACACGAGAACTTGCATTGGAAGACATAAGCATAAGAACCATGCAAACTGGTCTCTGTTTTCAGGGCAATGATGATGTGTAACTTCACATTTTTGTGAAACTGATTTGATTTTATTCACTAGTATATTTTCCTTACCACTATGAAGACTAAGGGTACACTATATGACCAAAAGTGGACAGCTGACCATCACACCCATATGTGGTTCTTCCCCAAAATATTAGTGCAAAGTTGGAAGCAGACAATTGTATAGGATGTCTTTGTGTGCTGTAGCATTATAATTGCTCACTGGGACTAAGTTGCCCAAACCTGTTCCAACATGACAATGCCCCTGTGCACAAAGCATGTGAAGAATGAAGACATGCTTTGCAAAAGTTAGAGTGGAAGAACTTGAGGGGCATGCACAGAGCCATGACATCAACCCCACTCAACCCCATGGAATTAAGTTTCAACCGATGAGCTGCCATCAATGATAAGATATCTGCCAGACATGTTGAGATCTGTGCAGAGGGAGGAAATGAAAGAATAAGTAAAGTGTCATCAGCATAGCAGTGGTATGAAAACCCATGTGGGGATATGACCTCACCAAGAGGGTGGATAGAAGGAGAACAGAAGAGGAACAAGCACTGATCCTTGCGGAACATCAGTAGAGAGTCTGCATGGAGCAGATATGGATCCCCTCCATGTCACCTTATATGACCGTCACTCCGGGTAGGAAGCAAAGCAAAGGATGAGGATTGATGACAGTTTGGCATCAAACCAGATGAAGCTTCTCAGTGATGGCCACAAGGGCAGTTTTTGTGGACTGTGCTGCTTTGAAGCCAGACTGGATAGGATCTTGGAGGTTGTTCTGGGTGAGATAGAGAGACAATTGATTGTAGACATGTCCTCCACACCAAACTTGACATACCCTGTGTTTATGGACTCATTTACACAGGGGCACAGACATGCTGGAACAGGGAATGGCCATCCTCAAACTGTTGCCACGAATTTGGAAGCATACAATTGTCTAAAATGTCTTGTATGCTGTAGCATTAACATTACCCTATCCAGCTACTAAGGGGCCCAAACTCTGAAAACAGTTTGAATGGAAGGACAGAGTTTCCATTTTTGGGGCACAGCTCAACAACAACAATCAGAACTCGTCAGTGTGTTAAACATTGTTGTGCATAAAATTGCTAAACACTGATGAACCAGTTTGGTGACCATTCCGATGACTAGCAGTGATAATGCTAGCCTGATTGTGGAAGGAGATGTTAGTGGAGTAGAGAGGAAGATGGTTGGTGAAGCAGTGGGCCCACACAAACATCAGAAAAAGACTCTCTTTAAAATTAAGCAAATGCATTATACTTGGCTAATGATGGTTAATTTAAACCTTGGCTGTACACCATGTAAAAAAAGGGTCTTTATGGACAGAGAAGACAATGAAGTTAGCAAAAGAATGGGTATCATGCACAGTAATTTCCACAGCAAAGTCAGGTGTTAAGTATAAGCCAGGCTTCATACCTCCGGCATGGATTATTTTCTTATAACAACACAACACGTCATGCAGGGAATACTCCTTTGATTTTTAGTCACTTACATTACACATACCTATGTTACTGACATAATAAAATGTTCAAATGTTACAGTAGTCATTTGTTATAATGTAGGGAGGTCAAGGTTTGGGGTTACCGAATTTGGGCTTGTTTGCTCAAAAAGTTAGAGATTTTAGTTAACATATTCTCTCAATAAATAAGTAATAAGTTTAAGTAATAAACAATTCATGCGTAGAAAGTTTGGCCTGTTTTAGTTCTCATAATTAATTTAGTAAATAGTTAAATATAACTTAATGGCTTCTCAGGGGCCTGTGACAAAATAACTAAATTCTGAGAAACAGAAATCACACAACTCCCCACACAACTTTTCTAAAATATGAATAACATTTGTCAAGGTATTGGTTATTTTAGACAATTGAGTGAACAATGACACAACCAATCATGATTAAGCTGCGTGGAACCCAACTACAACAAATACACTGCATGTACTCACAGCAGTTTTAAGAAAAGATAGGGATTTTCTTGTGATGTTTTGAGGAAGGGAATTAGCTAAATTAGCTTGCAGAATGGACTTGACAAGAACCAAAAAACTTTGCATTTGGATTATCCACATTACTTCCACTGAAAGGCAAATTCCAAGTTGAAGTCAATTAACCATGTTCTGTGTGATTGATGGTAACTCAGGTTCTCTGCTGAGGTACAACACTGCAGTGGAACTTGAAATTCTACAAATACTCAATGCAGTGTCTGGCCAATCGCCTGAAGTCTGCTCTGTGAATCAACTGCTTAAAGAGTACAAAGACCTCTTTCAGGGCATTGGTAAATTGAAAGATTTTCAAGTAAAATTACACATTGATGAGTCTGTAAAGCCAGCAGTGCAGCCACACAGAAGAATTCCAATCCACATAAGAAAAAAGGTTGAGCAAGAACTCAAAAAGCTTGAACAACAAGCTATCATTGAGAAGGTCAGTGGTCTAATACCCTGGGTCTCACCAATAGTCAGTAGGTACCAAAAACCAAAAATCCTCACAGTGTGTGCATATGCATAGATATGCACATGCCAAATTATGCCATCCAGAGAGAACATCACCCCAACTGTGGACGAATTGATACATGACTTAAATGGTGCTGTCCTCTTCACAAAACTATATCTAAATGCTGGATATTCATCCAAACTTCATCCGGATTCAAGGTACATCACAACATTCACAACTCATGCAGGCTTCTGGAGGTACACTCGCCTGGATTTTGGTATTAATTCAGCTGCCGAGGTGTTTCAAAACACAATTCCTTCATGACATTCCACACATTAAAATCGTGAGTGATGATATCATAGTCTACGGAAAACCACATGATGAATATAGAATCAACCTGCAAGCTGTGTTCAAAAGGCAGAGAGAGAAAAATCTCACCCTCAATGGAGACAATGTGTGTACAGCAAAACAGACCTAGATTTCTTTGGCTATGTGTTTTCAGACAAAGGCATCTCTGTCAGATACAAAGAAAATAATTGCCATCAAAAACCTTACAGCCCCAGAAAACGTTTCTGAGGTGCGCATACTGCTAGGCATAATGACATACTACTCCCATTTCATACAAAACAACCTCAAAGCTGCTGCATGAACTCATTCGAAAAGATCACACATGGTATTGGGGGCTAGAGCAACAGTCAGCACTAGACAAGCTGAAATCATAACTAATTCAGACCCAAAGAAGAAATCCACACTACTGGTTAACGCAAGCCCAGGTGGCCTTGGTCCCATACTAAGTCAGCCCAGCCCAGACAGTTCTTGTGACAACATCATTGAGTATGCTAGCAGAGCACTCACAGCTATAGAACAAGGCCACTCTCAAACAGAGAGAGGCTCTAGTGATAATCTGGGAAGTCTGTATCTGTATGGCTCACACTTCACAGTTGTTACAAACCACAAACCACTGGAGCTCATTTTCAACAACCCTAGAGCTTCACCACCTGACTTGAATGCTGGAGACTGAGACTCCAATCGTACACTTTCACAGAGCAGTACAAGGCCGGTAAAGACAACCACACTAACTACATGTTGAGGCATCCCCTCAAAGAACACAACACTGAGAAGTCTTCTTAAAACACTGAAAACTTTGTCAACTTCATCATTGACAATAAAGTCCCAAAAGCAATGACATTGGAAGAAGTACAAGAGGAAACAAAGAAAGATTTCATTCTCCAAATAGCGACAAAGGACAAAGGAAAAGCCTGGATGCAGGTACAAAAAAACATGACAGATCCAGACCAAGCAAAGCTGAAAGCATTTCACCATCTATGACATGAACTCATGGTCAGTGTATCACAAAACATTGTCCTCAGAGGAAATAGACTTGTCCTACCTGCCTCATTATACGAGAAGGCAATCTGACTTGCACACGTAGGGCACATGGGCATCATCAAGACCAGGCAACTGACAAGGGAGAAGGTATGGTCTCCCAGTATCGAAGAAGTGGAAAAAGTTGTACAAAAATGCATTCCGTGTCAAGCAGCCTCACCACAAAATCACACAGAACCCCTCAAGCTGTCTGATCTGCCAACAGATCCATGGCTTGAAGTCTCTGTAGATTTTACTGGTCTGTTTCTTTCTGGTGATTATTTGCTGGTAGTTGTTGATGAGTATTCCAGATTTCCAGAAGTAGAGATAGTCAAATAAACAACAGGCAACGCTGTGATTCCCAAACTAGGCAAAATATTCTTGACATTTGGCATACCACGCATGGTCAAAACTGACAATGGACCACAGTTTAACAGTCCTTTCCTTTGAAGACTTCAGTTTGTATCTTGGTTTCAAGCACAGAAAGATAACTCCATACTGGCTGAAGGCAAATGGTGAAGCAGAGTGCTTCATGAGAACACTCAAGAAAACAATCATGGCTAAAAATGTTGAAGGTAAGCCATGAAAGCAGTGTCTGTATGGTTTCCTGAGAAATTCTGGAGCAACACCCCATGGAATCACACAACAAACACCAGCAGAACTACTTTTCAGAAGAAAAATCAACACCACTCTACCTTTGATGTCACAAAGCAAGCCAAAAACTGAACTCTGTTACACTGATCGTAATGCAAAGCAGCATATGAAGAAACATTCATATCACCACAACAGAGCACAAGAATCTGAGATCAGAACAGGAGTTGCACTCTGTTGACAGCCATCCACAGGAAAATTGACAACTCCATACAAGGCCAAACCTTATAAAGCAATCAAGATGAAAGGATCCATGGTGAAACTCTTCATTCTTCAAAAAACTCTGAATCATCTGACAAAGAGGATGACACCCAAGGGAGAACTCCAGACTCAGACAACACATTCCAGGACAGCACAGTCGAAAACACACAACACTGACCAAAGACACTCTGAACGTTCACACACACCTCACTATTCCCTGAGACCAAGTTGCAAGATACCAAGGTATTTGATTGATGAGATGTAAGACATTTGTGCAACATATTTACCATTTATGTTCCACAAATGCATCTGTTCTTCTGGTTAATGTTTTCCCTTTTTCAGGCAAATAAGGTTTTGATTATAACGAATTGAACTATACTACAGACCTTTATTATGTTTGTTCTTTATAGATTAATTTGGATATTGTGTGGACTACAGTCTTAATTTGTGTTATAGCTACATTTTCTGTCTGAAATAGGGGAGGGATGTAGTGTCTCCAGACAACTCCAGTTCCATGTTTTTGGTTTGGTTTCTGTTGTGTTACGTACTGTAATCATGTACGCATGCAGGAGAAGCATAACAGAAAATGTTGTATTGCAAACCCCATCTTGAAACTGCCTTTCCTATCTATGTTGTCTTCAATTATTTTAATATTATCACATGATATAAAAAGTTGTCATCGAGACATTATATAGACACATGAAAATGAGTGTCAACAAGGCATGGATTAACACTTAATGTGATTATGTAAAAAATGAGAGAATTTTTTTATGTTTATCAGAATAAAATAGCTGTGTTTGGGAAAACACCACTATGTATCAGCCTAGTTCTGCATTGGTGTAATACGAACATTTCTAAAAAAAATTCTTGTTACTACTGCTTACAAAAATAAATAAAATTAAAAAAATTACATTCATTGAGCAATCAATTTTAGACAGTTACTGTAAATGTATTCTATTTAAAATAATGTTACAAAATCAATTGCTAAAAGTATGAATTGATAAATACTGGGGCACTTTTTGACTTTCCACATTGTCTAAGCTCTCCTGCCATTAATAAAAGAAAATATCCAACACATGCTGTGTTTCTGAAATCTGCAAGCTGCGGATCTACATGTGGAGGAAAAAGTTTATATCTTATTGTGATGGCTTGACCTACCATTTTAAGACTAACTGAAAGCTATTTTTAAAAGCATTTGGTAATTTGGGAAGCACGTTTTCATTCATTTAGGCTTTTGCAGTGGAACGAATTTCACAGTGCACCTAAGAAGTTTCAAAGCTTTGTTGATTTATAACATTCTCAAGTTGTCTTTATAACATTCTCAAGTTTTTATTTCACCTAACAACTTCATCTTGAAGTTAATGTTAGTACAAATCATGTACAGATGTTTATAATTTAACACAATGTCCCAAATTACCAAACATGGTTCAGATTAATTATGACAGTCTTAAAATACAGTAAGTGGAGAGAGGTGACAGGATATAATGGATGCATGAACCACCCACAACTGTAGTTAAATGAGGCCCTGATGGATTCTATGTGCATTAAATGGTCTTTTTATGAAGAATCTTATAAAGAAGACTGGAAATAGAACATTACTCAGGCCTATCTCGGAGTGTGCAGAGACATTTACTTAGTGTAATGTGTTCATATCATTTTAGAGATGATGTTAAGATTGATGTTTATCTTTTGTTTAAATCCTGTGTTTTGGTGTTACTAATAGAAATAAATAATAAAATTTTACAAACCTTTTGGTTGTGTTTTTCACTTTCTACTTTTTTACTTAATCTGTTCATACTTAATTTTAGAAAATACTAGTTGGGAATATGGAAAATACTGATATTTTCTAAGCTCTGTTATTGTTGTAATTGTCTCAATAAATGAATTATAGAATGTTACTTATGCAAACGTCTACTTATGTAATCAATTTTACTTAGTCTGTTGTGTTTATATAATATTAGAATATGTTTCTGATGATTATGGATAAGTTTTTTTAATGCTGTTATTGAAATGTGATTTATTGATGCATGAATAATTGTGCTACAACAAATAATGTTTAAATATGTGATTGTACTGGAAGTCCAAATTATTTTTAATAATGTAAAGTCCAAAAACTGCATAATTGACACCCCACATTCTTTTAGCAATCTAAATTAAAATTAGTATTTAATTTTTGAGCGCTCACAATAAATATGTACAGGGTACAATTGTGTTCATTTTAAATCCACCAACTGTGTCCAACTGTATGTTTGCATAATACATATCTGTGACTTTGGGATATCTCACAGCTAAAATGGCAGATCAGTTCAGTCCTGCTGTCATGAGGACCAAGGAACTCCAGCACAGGAGCAAACACAGTACTTCAGCAGAAGCTTTTCACAGGGCATCAAAGTAAAAATAAAATGGTCTATGCATGTCCAAACAATAAACAATGTTAAGAGAATATACACTGTAGTATATAATATTTTCACTGTATAAACCTTCAACATAGAAATAGATCTTACCCTTGACTAAGACTTGAACAATGATGTCATCAGACCAAGATTTGTCCTCAATAAGACACTTATATTCTCCTTCATCAGAAACTCGGAGAGCTGAAAGTTTGAGTGAAGCGTTGCCTTTCTGTAGCTCCTCTTTAAACAGTGAGGTTCTTCTTCTGTAGGACTGAGCCTGATTTTCATTTCTGTCTTCATTATCTTTATACAAATGCACTAATGGGAACCCTGCATCTAGCTTGAACCACTCCACTGTCAGGTCCACAGCGCTGATGTTGGGTTTGATAAAACAGGGCAGAACCAGATCTTCACCAGCTACAGCAACAAGAGGAGCTTCTGGACCAACCACCTTTAAACTCTCTGTATTGTGGGAAAAATTACAGCAACAAATACTGTATATCAGTATAGTTTGTGTCTGTAACAAGACAAGCCTTAGTTAACTGATCTGTACAGTGCTGTGAAAAAATATTTGACTTATGCAAAAACATCATGCAAAAACATGATTTCCTGTTTTTGCATATGACAGTAAATGGTTTCAGATCCTCATACAAATGTAATATAAGAGAAGAATGACATGAGAAACCACAAAACAGTTTTTAATTGAACATTTTATTATTTACTGAAGGAAAAAGGTTATGCAACACATATATCACCCATGTGAAAGGTGATTGCCCCTAAACTTAATAAACGGTTGTGCCAACTTTAGCAGCAACAACTGCAACCGAATGTTTCTGATAACTGGAGATCAGTCTTTCACATCGCTGTGAAGGGATTTTGGTCAATTCTTCTTGGTTAGTTGGTTGACTGAGTAACTGAGAGGGCAATTACTTTTAACACAGGGCCAGCTGATGTGTTGGATAACCTTTTTTCTTTTAATAAATGAAATGATCATTATTTTTGTGTTTACCAAGATTGTCTTTGTCTTATATTAAAGTTTGTTTGAAAATCTGAAACAATTATGTGTGACAAATATGCAAAGTAGAAGAAATCCAGAAGGATCTTATCAGAAAAGAAATAAAGTTCAGCTTATTTTCACCTATTTTGGAAATAACATTTTCAGATTCAATTGAAAGACATCCTAAAGTTTAATATTTGTAAGTATTTCTTTTCCAGCAAGCACAGATTGGAGCCATGCTGTTCCAGTGCGTTAATCTCAAATGATTTCCTATATGATTTATAGCACTATATAGTGTCACAACATCACTCAATAAATATACACAGGAATATGTTTTTGTAATGTAAAGATATACAAACGAAATAAAAACTGACAAAAAAAAAAAGTGGGTGAATACATAATCCAAATTTAAAACATTAAAGTAATATAATAAAATAACTCATTATAAGATATAATTTATAAAATTAATATAATTAATAAATAAAATAATTAAATTTTTATAAAATTATATCTTTTTGACTCCTCGTGACTTTGTTGCATAGTGTAGCTCCTAGTGCTTCTCTTTAACATACAGTGCATCTAATTAGTAAATCTTAAAAGCAATTAAAATTCAAATGACATTTAAATGAATTTTAAATTCTTAGTGTATGTACATATGCAGAGTTCTAAAAAACTGTTTGTTGTAACCCAATTTCTAGTTGTAAATTAACTTTATTACTAACTAACTAAAGGATTCAGCATTTTGAACTTCTGAGATGAAAATAGGACAGTCAACTAAACTGAAGTGGCTGACCGGAAGTTTTAAACAAAATATCTTAAACATACAGAGTAGCTCAGCTGAAATTAATGTGACATTTTCTATTCACATAAACACAAGTTAATTAGTTAAAGCTATAATTATAATGATGTCTTTTGTATGGCTAACATGCATTTATGGCTAACATGGCTGACAACAGGTACAGGTTAATTGTATATCGTATGTATTTTATCAGGTACATCTGCATATTCATTCATTTATCCAATCAGCCAATCATGTGGCAGCAGGCCAATGCATACAATCATGCAGATACAGGTCAAGAGCTTCAGGTAATGTTCACATCAAACATCAGAATGGGGAAAAATTGTGTTCTTTGTGACATTAACCGTATATATATATATATATATATATATATCAGACTCAGAATCAGAAACAGTTTA
>CM074948.1:7415781-7464173 GCA_037577455.1 Pangasius macronema | reverse complement strand
CACGAGAGAGAGAGAGAGAGAGAGAGAGAGAGAGAGAGAGAGAGAGAGAGACTTGTCTTACCCTCAACAAGGCTCAATACACTCCCAGACAGGTAAATAGTGAACTAATGATTGCAAACTGTGCTGTTTTATAACCACTTTTAAAATCACAGGTATCACACTGGGCATCACAGCAGGTTTACCACCTAATATATTAGTGTATGGTATTATTGGCTTGTGCAACAACAGTGAAAAAGAAAAAAGTCAAAAAGAGAATGAAAAAGAGTTCATTACATGAGTTCACTATATGAGTGTGAAATGAGCATATGTTCAGTGTGGTGGTGAGCTACCTGGATAACATATGATAGCAATTTAAGAGACAGACCAGAGCTGTGTGAGTTTTGTTTTCTACACTATCTAATAAAAACAGCTGCTCTCTCTGAAAATCATTTACAGGGACGGACATCCAAGACAACAGGAATTATAGAATTATAGAAAATATCTTTACTGCATGCTGCCTGATATCCTGTCTGATAACATTACACACATTAAAAGACGGTGTAATGACTTTACATTCTGATTTTTCTCTCCTGTACTCAGTATGCTGTCGGTCTTTCTCTCACCTGTACTCTGCTACTCCTCCTGCGTGCTTTTTCATGGCCGTATCAGAGCTCATGCCGTAGTTTGTACTTTTTGCCGTTTTTCTCAATGGTCTCACCCCCGCTCTCAGAATGACCTGCCAACATTCCACCCAGCATCACGAAGTCCGCTCCTGCACCTGTCCATCACGCAACACAGCCAATCAAATACAGTGCAGAGAATATTACACATATGGAGCACAGAAAACATGAGAATAGGCAGGTAAATGTATGCGTTACTTGTCCTTGGCTTTGGTAGTTTTGCACAGTTGTCACTTAGTGATTGTAATCTCACAGTAGATAACCTATACGTCCACTATGACATCTCGTTTATTATCAAATGCATTGCTGGTCCTCCACTTAGCTGGAGAATCGGTTACCTTTGTAACCTCCCATTATATATTCTTATTACTTTTATATTCTTATTTGGTATTTGAGAGGACAGTTGTGCGCCACATTCATACTGGTCCAGAGTACCTGCCCCCTCCCTGTTCCTTAACCACAGTCTACAGCAAGTTGGTAATGCACCAGTCCCCAGCTCTAGGGCAATTCTGAGTTTGTAAACCCTTTATCCAGTTTCAACAGTCTAGAAACAGAAGATAGGCATCCATCCAGTTCTACTGTTTGCGTTTGCTCAGCGTTTTCCAAGACCTTTTACCCACTTTGGTTATAAATGTCAGATGCCAGTGAATATCTGTGTGCTGTGCAGATCAGCATGTAGTGTTTCATCCCAAGCAATGGTACTGGTGTCTCCATTAGAGGAACTGGAGCCAAGCCCAGTGGCCCCCCATCCACCACTGACACAAAGATATCATCACATTTTCTATCAATAAATATGGTGGACCGTGATTACACTGTGGAACCATTATCCCATGCACACTGGTAGACCCTCAAGCCTTGGCTGTATCGCAGCAGAATAAGCCCTTACTTTTTTCTTCATTGAAGGCAAAACAGCAATCAAACATGATGATGTAGTGGACTTTTACAGACAACCTACCAACACAAGTATAAAGGCAACTTTAAAGATAGTGTCTATATTCTGATCTTTCTGAAGCGTTAGGATGCATATCATAGAACACAAAATCTATCCCGTTTACAGTAATATTTTAATAGTAGCATTTTGAGATAAATTTATTTTAATAACTGCAAGTAAAATGCTAGTACTGTGTAATAAACAGATCACGTCATATTCCAGAACAGTGAAACATACCAAAAGCCTTAGAGACATCACCAGGGCAGGTACATCCTCCATCCTGGGTGAGAAACCATAAAGAAAACGATTACAATCTAGCAAAAACATCTGTTCTCCCACATAAATGCCATGGTTCACTAATGTGGACTAAGCAGATAACTGTAGCTCACAGAGATGATGTGTCCACCCAGGCCATGTGCAGCATCAGCACACTCAATTACAGCACTCAGCTGAGGGTAGCCCACACCTGTCTTCTTACGGGTCGTACACACTGAGCCTACACAGAAACACCAGCATATATGATGTACGTCAGATAAATTTTACATGTTATAAATGATAAATGTCTGGTAAATTAAGGCACATATATGATAAACGACAACACTCAGATACCAGTGGATGATGTTTATATGACATTAACCAAAGCTGTTTAACCCAAAACCACTTGTTCTATCTTCATAAGAATTGAGTGGAATGATTTTGTGTTATCACCTGGACCGATGCCCACTTTAATGATGTCGGCACCAGCGAGAATCAGCTCCTCCACCATCTCTCCCGTGACCACATTACCAGCCTTGACAGAAGATTACAACTATGTTTACAACAATCCCACTGTCTTATCAACCATACACATACACTCTACCTCACTATCTGTCTCTATAAACAATGTGCTGTGTTTGCCTGACAGGGTGAACCACTGACCATGATGGTGTGTGAAGGGAACTTCTGCCGCACGTCCTTGACAAAATGCACAAAGTGTTCTGAATATCCATTCGCTACGTCGACACAAATGTACTGTATCTGTGGCACAGCTGCCAAAATAGCAGAGAGTCTCTCAAAATCAGTCTCGCCTGTTCCAGTGCTGACAGCCACGCTCTGAAGACAGACAGACAGAGACACAGACAGAAGGAGGGAATGGGACCTGCAGAGCAGCATTATAGTGTAATCATGACAAGGTGCTGTGATGAGGCCCACTTCAAAATAGAATTACTGTTATCATCCAGTAATTACTGTTATCATCCGTTTTTAAACAAACGATATATGTCATACTTTTTATCCATTTATAGTTACATATAATGTTGTGGCATGTCCAAATGTCCATGTCAAATAAGTTATTTACTGTTATCACTCATGTTATAACAGATAGACAGTCCCCAAACAGTTCCCTCACTTTCTCTTGAAAAAGACAAAACAATCATTAAAATAAGCTTCTTATCAACAGTCGGTAAAATGCAACATCCCCTGTCCCTTACCGTGGAAAACTTACAGGGAGTTTTATCTCCAACTGTTACAAAGTACTGACACTGGGGACTCCTTCCATAAATGCTGCATAAATGTCTTCTTACAGAAAGCGTCAGGATATAAACAATTATAGATTCTTCTACGTTAAATAATATGTTTTTCATTTATTTATTATTAGACTTAAATTACATCTAGCGTCCACCATACAAGTCACCATGAATGAGCTGTTACTATAGAAATGACAATCTGACAAATCATATTTGAGAATTTGTCAGTGGTATAATATAGAAATAAACTGCACTGTTCTAGGCAAAGAAGCCAAACATGATTTTTATTTTTTACCTCTAGGCATTCTGGGTGCTTAGCTGCAAACTCTTTCCAGTCGTCTATGCAGTAATGTTTGTGGATGGCAGTGAAAAGTGAGAACTGAAGGAAAACAGTGGATTAGTTAACCTTCTTACTGAAGTTCATGAGATTAAGTGTGCTTTAACCCAGAACAAGTAAATTACTTTCTTTAATAACAATGATCTTATTGTATAGCATTGAATTCAAACATTGTAGGTTGCACACAGGAAGTGTGACAACACTCCTACCGAATGCAGAGCCACGGCCATCTCAAAGGTTCCAACCGTGTCCATGTTAGCAGCGATGATGGGAATACCTCTGTAACTGCCTTTTGAGTTTCGGAAAGTAAAGCTGCGCATCAGATCCACCTTACAACCAAGACCATAAAAGAAAGAAGATATAGGATGTGAGAGAAGGGAAAAGGCTTAACGTATGATGAAAAATCAGCCATTTTAAATGCATTTATAATTTAAACTATTAAGGCAATATGCTATCTCAAATTTACAATAATTAAACAGACATCTTTGTACCTCACTACGGGACTTGAGAGTGCTGCGTTTGGGACGGAGCAGCACATCCTTGAAGTCGAGTTTGATGTCGTTCTCGATGCGAGGCATGGCTGGGGCTGTTACTGTATCTCTGTGTGTGTGAAAACAGTATCTCTGCTCTGTGTAGCAGTGTGTTCTTTGTACCTTCTGTTTGTTTAACCAGATAGGAAAACTGTCTCACACTCCTGCAGAATGAGAAGTGGAAATATATCATGTTTCGCACATGTCAATAAGCAAAAAAGTCTAAAGCTTGCTGTCCATTCAAAAATAAATTCTTTGAAATGTTTATAATACTTCATATTGGGATGCATAAAAATATCATCATAATATACTATATGTATCATGAAATTGAGATTTCCTGAGGGTTTGCTAACAAAACAGTGGAGCCATATTACAAGAAAATGAAACGACTGGTACAATATTAAACTTTAATTTCCACTTTGTAACTTGTAACAGTAACAATAAAGTTATAAAAGCACTCTCACTTCATACCAGCATTACTCAGAGATGTGCCTCATTATGATAATAAACTTCTATATCAATATAGTATCATCGTGTAATAACTAGGCTATAAAAAGCTGTGTGTGTGTGTGTGTGTGTGTCTGAGTGTGTAGGAATGTGTTCTTGTACCTTAAACGTTCTCCAAAAACTGTCTCACACTTCAGCTGGGGGAAAGAAAGAGAGTTGGGAATAAATTCAAAATTACATGTATAGCATTTTTACAGCAGTCACAAAGCAGCTTTACAGAAATCCAGATGTAGATTTAGATCCCTGATGATCCCTGTGGCATTTAGTGAATTAAACCTCCATACTTCATGTCAGGCATTATGTCAGACACCAAAGATAAACCTTTTGATTAATGCAAAAACCAGTTCTTAGAAGTTTCCTATAATAATGAAGCTACTGCTGGACTTGCATTAAAACTCTGACCCTGTAGGTACTGTTGGAGCTCTGGGAATTGCTGATGTTAAGACATATATCATTGTGTTCCTGTAAGTAGAGCTGATATGATAGCTGTAGCTCTGCTCATTGTTATACCGGCAACTGAAGGGCATGTCCTGGTATGAAATACACAGTTCACTTTAAAAGAGAACACGTGTAACATACATGTACATACATATATAAGCAGTGTGTGCACGAGTAACGCGTTACCTTGTGCTGCTGTTAGTGTCACTGGAGAATGTGATGAAGAATAAAAAAAAAGCCACCGTTTTTTTTCAGGAAGCGACATGAAAAAGGCGGTATTTGTGCCTTGAACATTTACAGCGATGTAAGCAGTGTAGTTTTATAACCCAAAATGTCCTCCCTAACTCGCTGGGAGGTCTCTCTACACGGACTACAAAGCGAAGGCATGTTTAACGACAACGTGTCGCGGGTTCTCTCGGTGTTGCCAAGTTCGCTGTTTTCACCCTCTTTTAACCAATGCCTCTCTGAATTAAGATATTTTTTTTAGCTAGCATGCATGCGTTATAGCAAGCATGTCAAACATACATCTTGGAAAAGGTTGTAAACATATATCTAGAATATGTTCTAAATTAAAATGGTCTTGTGAACTGTAGCTGAATTTAAATATTTGAGGAAAAAAAAAGCTAGTCTCTGTTGTTCCACTAGGGGGAGAAAGAAAGCAACAAACTCAGCCACTGAGTAAATGGCCTCAGGATAACTATTTTCAGCATATATTATTTAGCATTAATAATTAAAAATATATATATAATTTGCATTTGGCTTCTGGGGGCCCAAGGCGGTTGCCTACCTTTGTCTGGTGCTAAGTCCACCCCTGGTTATTTGCTAATATCAAGCAAATAAATAGTACATTACGGTATCAGACAAGAATTCTATACCCAGAGTACTTCAAAATGTCAAAATGTGCCTGAGGCTTATAGTTGTATAGGTATCTATATAAACATACAAACCATATCCAGGCTAGCATTAAACTAACATGTGTCCAAAACATGTCATTCATTAAAATGTTCTTTGGATCTATGGCACTATTGTCTAGAGAACAAGACAAGCTACCATCAGCCAATTAACTTTTGAGAAAAAAAAAACAGATTGGTAACATATATATTGTAGGTTCAGCTATAAGATTGTTAATCACTTAAAAGGATAACTTGTCTATATCAAGCTACTACGAGGTCACTATGTGGAGGCGAGTCCAAAGCTTTGGAGCCGAGTCTCGATTCCCAAATGCCTGGACTCGAGGAATCGATTCTTTCTGGGATCGACTCCCGGTCCTGTTCAGCAACAAGCTGCTGTACGCTGATGCTGTGCGCCTCTATATATTTTGCAAACTATATTGATTTTATATAAAATAAGAAATATTCATAAAAACATATAATAAAATAAAGTCTTTGAAATGTTTATAATATTGAGATGCATAAAAATATCCTCACAATATACTATATGTATCATGAAACTGAGATTTCCTGAGGTTTTTCTAACAAAACAGTGGAGCCATATTACAAGAAAATGAAAGAAGTGGTACAATATTAGACTTTAATTTCCACTTTGTAACTTTAACAATAAAGTTAGAGCATTGTGTATGTGTCATGTGTAGCGTCCCAATTTGGAAAATGTGAGGGGGTTTGAGAGCGAATTTAAGTCTGTTCATCTGTTTTGGAAGTGAAAATGCCAAATACAGATAAATTAACACATTAAAGTGATGGGTCTACTATAATTACTTTTTTGTCTTCCTGTTCCACTAAATTTTGGATTAGGTGTAATGTGGAGTATATATCTGTAGTTATTACTGGTGCATATTTTCTGATACGTGAGCAATTTACTTGTTCTTCGTCATCAAGTAAAATGTAGTACAGAACCGTATGACACGTTTACTATTGACCTCATAACAAAGAAATAGACATTGTAGCTTCTTCTACTTCGAAATTTAGTGCTGAAGTTTCGAAAAGGGTTTTAGAGGACAGATTTGTAGTTTTTTGTGTTGGGTTGATTTTATCACGCAGACCTGGCAACCCTTGTTAACCCGCTATTTTGCTTTTAGTTCCGTCCCAAAGTTAACCACAGACTGTTTGCATATTTGTCGAATTACATATGAAAATAATTACTTATTAATTATATTGTCGTATCTACTTGTCGTTATAACTGTTTGATTTCCAAGAAAATTAATTTAGTCTCGTAGTTTCTGTCGGAACTCTTAATTCAGACTAGTGGATGGTAGGAATTATTTGCGAGTTACTCAGGAACTTCAATTGAATGCAAAAGATAAATCCAAGGAATTATTGATAGAGGGATATTCTGTCTTTTTTCTTGCTTTATTGGTTTTACTTTTTGCGTTTATTCACCGCGGGTGTTTAAGCAACACAGAAGCCACAATGCTGATTAAAGTTAAGGTAAGAAATCGGAAATATGTCGCCATTTCATTCACGCTGCCGGTTAGCTAGCGAAGTTAGCCGAGCACTTTAGCAGGCTGTAACGTTACTTCAGTTCATTTTAATTTCTGTCTCTGTGGACATGGTAGCTTTTTAAAAACAAGCCGAGTAGATTTCTGTATATTCTGCGCGTTATAACTATATGAATTAAAGTGCGTGGTTTGATCATACAGTTATTTTTTGGATAATGAGAGAACTCGCGCTAAGCTGGATGTTAAGGTAGCTAATCAGCCGCTGTGCACTGTTCTTACCTCATCTAGACCCTGACTGGTAAAGAAATAGAAATCGACATCGAGCCCACAGACAAGGTATGTTTCCTTCTCTCATATTACATCATACAGATAGCTAGCTTTATTATTATTATTTGCGTGATGCCTTATATCTGCTTATATTTATATATTATATTTTATAAATAGTGTCCTATGTGAGTGGTAGCTCGGTGGTTAAGACTGAGCTAAGTGTTAGACTACTGATCAGAAGGTTGTGAGTTCAAATCCCAGCACTGCCAATGCTGGGCCCTTAAGCAAGGCCCTTAATCCTCCACTGCTCAGTTGTATAAATGAGTTGCTCTGGATAAGGGCGTCTGCCAAAGGCCTTACATTTATATAATATAAAGCAGAGTTCGTTCTTCAGCAGGGCAGATTTGTGCTTTTGATATAACTAGGATGATGTGTGCTGTGTTTGCATGCTTTGATTTTTATGTGTGTTTAGGTGGAAAGAATAAAAGAAAGAGTGGAGGAAAAGGAGGGAATTCCACCCCAGCAACAGCGACTCATCTACAGTGGAAAACAGATGTAAGAGAAGTCCAGACACTCACAGGCTTTTGGGTATTTTTTTAAACCAAGCTGTTTACGTATTATGACCTCTAATGATGAGGTTATTCGTACACCTCATATTCATATTCCCATTTATATTTTCCATATTATGTCACCATATTCATGAGTAAGGGGTGCTGGGGTTAGAAATTTTCACAGTATGATAAAGCTGTGAGGAAGGGAGGCATGCTGAGCCAAAAAAAGAGAGGGGGGGGGGACATTTAAATAACGCAGCAGTATGCAGCACTTCTTAGCCAAAAATGAATGTTTGTTTAGTTCTGGTCAGCAATGCCATGTTGTTGTTTTTTTGTGCATTTGATAATTGTCATGTATGATCAAGTTATGAATGTATAGATGGCAATGCAGCATCTTTACAACAGTAGCAGTACACAGCCAAAGGGTAATTGTCAGTGATGTCTGTGTCCCCAACTGGTGAGAATGGAGAAGGGAATGGTTACAGTTTTGGGGGGGAATCACAGCCAAGATGTCAAAGTCAATGGTAAGATAATTGACTGATCATTCAGTGTGACTACCCATGGAAATGTGATGCCATAACAACCCTAATAACAAGTAATAGAGAATATTTTTAAAAATTTTATGCCAGATTGGAGACATGATACACATTTTGCATAGTTTACCTAGTTTCACTAGTTACAGTAAAGTCCCAACCTCCCCAATCAGTACAATACTGCTGATCACCAAATTATAAAATTCACCTTGTACATCATAAGCTATATGCTTTACGCATTAAAGAGACCCAATTCACTTTTACATAGTGCGCTGGTGCTCTTGCTTCTATGATAAGTGTTTGAAAAGTTTAAACCTCAGCACCCTGTGATGGATCTGCCCCTTCTCTATACAGGAAAACACACTTTCCAGCAGTACATCAGTAACTTTCTATGCTGTGCAATGATGCAGGCTTTACCTGAAGATCAGCCTCACCATGCAACATGTAATTCTGAAAATCCAAAGTTTTGACAGCATACATAGCTGCTACATTATCTATTGTTAAAAATGTAAATCCTGGTATTGGGAGCTATCAAACCATTTTAACGTATTTATTAAAATAATTGTCATATGTCTTTGTATGCTCTGATTTTCAATGCTACTGGAAAACCAGCATTGCCCTCATTTCATCTCCATGAATATCACGCTCTCACCCTTTTTTCAGTCACAAATACATTATAACATTCCAAGTATAAATATTCCTCTGCTTGTTTTCAGGAATGATGAGAAAACAGCAGCAGACTATAAAATCCAGGGTGGCTCTGTATTGCATCTGGTCCTTGCGCTAAGAGGAGGGCGAGTGCACCAACACCCCAACAACCTCCTGCAGGCCTTATAAACACCAGACCTGCCTTCACAGGTGACCTGGCAGCCTCAACACACACACCACTCTTCCCTAAATGATCATCTGACCCAAACTCCACGGCGGCGACTCTGCTGGCTATTGTGTAACAAAGTCTCTATGTTCTGTAGCAAACTACAGCATCTTCCTGTCCACATCCCTCTTCCCCTAATTTATCCTTCTTAGAGAACTGTCACGCTTGATTTGTTAAGTTCACAATGAGTGATGCTGAAAAATCATTGTTAAAGTGAAATTGATGCAATAGGATCATTTGTCAATAAAACACAGTATTGACATTTTTTCTCCCCGAGTTTTCGTGTCTGTCATTATTACAGAGGATGTACAGTAAAATTGCTCGGTTACTATTTTTACAGGAAAAATCCACTTTGACTTGCTAATCAATATTTAAAGTCTGTTGCTTAAGAGTTCACCCTCTTTAACTTTTCCACATTTTATGGAAATACATCTACATGAATTTAACTGGGATCGTTTGTAATGACTCTACACAAAATAGCCCAAAACATTTTGGTGGTGGGGAAAAAAGCCAATATAATTTGCAAAATTATCTACAAATAAAACAAATTATGAAGCCCTGAAACCCTAGTTTAACCAGTTGCTATCAGAAATCACGTATTTAGTTGAATGGAGTCACCTTTGTGCAATTAATGTCATGTGATCTCAGAATATATGCTCCTGTTCCTGGAAGTTCTGGTAAGGTATCTTTCCAGACTTCCTGCAGACTTTGAACATGCTGCAGAGGACTGTTAAATCTGTTATTTAAAAATGGGAACAATATGGCACAAGTATGACTGCCTAGAGGAAGCCGTCCACTAAAAGCCTTGGTAAGGAGGGTGTTATTGGGAAAGGGCTCAACTTTTCTTTGAACCATTTTGCAGTAAAGTATTTTTTACTTGAATAATGATTGGGTACTTTATGCTAACTATCTCAAACTGGTTTCATGAACATGAGAATGAGATCAGTGTTCTTCAGTGGCCTTCCCAGTCACCGGACCTGAATCCAGTGGAACAGCTTTTTTGGAAGATTCACAGCCTGAAAGCACACCTGAAAAATCTGCAGGAATTACATGATGCAATCATGTCAACATGGACCAGAATCTCAAAGGAATGTTTCGAAGAGCTTGTGGAATCCATGCCATGAAGAATTGAGGCTGTTTTGAGAGCAAAGGGAGGCCTTACCCAGTATTGGCATAGAGTTCCACATAAAGTGTTTGCTGAGTGTAAAATTAAATTGGAAAAATGGCTCAGTGACGCAGTGGGTAGTGCTGCTGCCTAACAGCTACAAGTTCGATCCTGAGCTCAGGTTACTGTCCGTGCAGGTTCACATGTTTACATTTACAGCATTTGGCAGACACCCTTATCGTCTCGCTGAATGTAAAATAGAATAAATATGTTGACTCGTTAACTCCCAATTCCCGGAACGAGTTCCCGGGTCGTCACCCAGCTTGGTGGTGCTGGAACTCATGACCTTCCGATCAGTAGCCCAACACCCTAACCACTGAGCTACCACTGCCCGTGTTTCTGCTGGTGCCCAGTGGCTTTCCTTGTGGTTCTCCAGCTTCCTCCCATCTCCCAAAAACATGCTGCTAGGTGAACTGGCTACTCCAACTTGCTTCCAGGTGTGGATGAGTGTGTGAACATGTGTGTGCATGGTGTCCTGTGAGGGACTGGTGTCCTAGTCAGCGTGCATCCTGGCACTTTGAGTCCTGTGTCACTGTTCTCAGGATGGCTTCCAGATCTACCACAACCCTGACCAGGATAAAAACAGTTACTGAATAAATAAATGTCCTTAAATTATTTATGAATCCATGGGTGATGACAAAGATGATGTTACATCACCCATTTATCCCTGCAGGTGGTGCCATTTTACAACAAAATGTTTTAGCCATGCCCCATGAACCAAACCACTCCATGTATTTATTTTTTTGGGTGTACAGATTTATTTGACTTCAATACACAGCTGAAACACATACAAAATCTATAAGAAACGAGCTCAATAGAAACTTCATCTGGAAGTAATGTTTGTTGGATGACTTTAGATTTTTACTGAATTTATCAAACTTTTCATGTCAAAAACATCTAACCACAACCGTAAAGAACAACTGAAACATAACATGACAAAGACATTTAAAATATCACAAACATCAATCACGTGTCGCTGATGGTGGGCACAGTCATATTCTACAGACACATCTAAAGAGCTCAGTCATGGGTTACACCAACATTTTGCATGGCTTTCAGTGACCTATCTTCAAAAGTCTGTGGGAATGAACAGCGTGTATATGCACCGAGTGCTTGTAGTGAATGGGATGTGGAACACTGCAGCGCAAAATGTTGAGATTTCCTTTAAGATTTAAGATATCACATGAAATATGAAAGATCTAGTAAGGTCTAAAGCTCTTGCAAAATGATGTGCATAGAATTATAAATATGCTTAGAAATCAAACAAATGTATAAGCATGGATAAAGTTGTTTTAATGGCGTTTCTTTCTTTGACTATGAGAAGATGTGTCCTGAAAGTCACTAAACATTCTATTGCTTGTTTATACAGCACTTACACACATTTACTATGTACATAAGGGGAACAATTGGCACTCGTTTTAGTTTTTCAAGAGTATTAATTAGGTAAGAGTGTGACATCACGACATAGGCACATAGACAAAGACCCTGTGACCACGAACATCACGACATTTTTACACACAGCAGCAGACTTTGAACCTTTCTGTCCACTTTTGCTATTGTTAGGAAGTACATCTGAATGATTGCACCTCTGTCATATTATTATTATTTATTTTTTTTAAAAAAAGTAAAAAATCTGTGAAATCATGAAAAAGTGTGTCTCATGTTATCTCTATCACTCGTTAGAAACGTTTTTGATTTACACAGTCCGATGTCATTCTGACTTGCCTCAAAACCCCTCGTTTTACATATATAATTCTATTAAAGATTTTGGACATGGGCGAATATAATCCTACATGAAACCCTGTTAAACAAATGGCATCTCTCAATAGCAAACATGGACAATATAAGCACAGTCAACTGTGTATACCTTCATGTTTTATTTACAGTGGCAGCACAGATATAATGACAGAAGGTGAAGAGAAGGGCTAGCTTGGTCAGGTAAAGTTAGTCAAGTTATTGCACCTACATTAACACCTATAATACATCTATATTATTTTAGACTAATATGAATATTATGATTTATCTGACTCTGAATACATGTTTAGTACTCAAGTACTCATTTATACAGTCCTCTATTTTGTTTTTATATATTCGTGTCTTTTCCACATTCGGGTCAAGAACAAAAATATAGCACTCCCTTACTCTTGTCATTTTCCTTTTTTCGAAAAAATAAACTGAAGAGAAACTACTTCACATGAAATTACTTAAAACATATTTAGTTCATTTAATTTACAACTGAACACATGCATACGAGTGTTTAGATTGTGACTTATACTTCAGGGTGTGTGAATATAAAAGAAAATCAGCAGTAAAATTATGTATGCGGTTATTAATTGAGTTAATTCTATTAAGCAGGTCAGCAGTTAGCATAGAATTTCAGAGCCTTTTTTTGTTTTTTTGTAAACTGTTTTATCTTCAAAAAAAATCAGAAAAAAATAATTATTGTTCAGTGGTGATAAAAAAAAAATAAAATAGTGATAACATGAATGCCAAAATACAGGCATATTATCCAAGTATTATAATTAAGGCCATTAAAAGCGTTAGAATTGTACTCACACCAGACAAAGACTCTGGTAGAAAACTACTCTAAGCCACAAAATGTGGTTCTTAAATATATATATTTTATAGATACTATCTCAAAGCTTAAAAAAGAAAATTCCCAGAGTTATCAATTGGATAAAAAACGAAATAAAAGCATTGACTGAAAATGACACAAGGTAATAATAACAATAATAACAAAACGTCATAATTATGGATAAAAAAAAGAACATTTTGGAATTAAAACAAAAAAATCTAAAATCAAAAAACAGTTCTTAGTGTATTGTGCAGCTGAATCTCATAAGAAATATTGGAATCAAAATACTCATATAGCAGGTTCATACTACAGTAAAGATGATTTTGTAGAATGTGAAACTGATTATGACGTGATTCGCCTGTGAGACACCTCGACCTGCACCGTATATATTTATATATAAATATCACACAAAAAATTTTTGTGTGTGTGTGTGTGTGTGTGTGTGTGGATGAAGAGCTGTAGTACATTTACATAGACTACATCTGCATTAAAAAAAAGGTGGAGGAGTACTTGAGGTCAGAGGATGAGAGGTACAATGCTAGACTATGGATTTAAATCTGTATTACAAATCAGACTTTACCAAAATAGCAGTGTCTTATGTACAGTTTTTAGTTTTGATGGTTTAAGATCTTAACTTGACTTAAATCTCAAAATGTAGCTGGATTCTTTACAGAGGCTCACTTTTACATCTCTCACCTCTAACCTCTACCTCAGTGCACCTCACTCCGTTCGAAAATGACAACCCTGTAGATGTGCAAAGGCAGATGCAGCAATCGAAAAAAGGCTTATTAGTGTGTGCTTTATGAGTTCACACCCATTTTACTAGTGTGGATCTGTATCAGTTGGGCACTGTGTGTGTGTCTGCATTCTTGTGTTCAGCAATTGGCTGAGTTTGGTGTTGTGCTGTCTGCTGCAGACAGAGGAGCAGACTCCTCCTTCATCTCTATCCCGTCTCCCTCATAGCCGTCTTCAGGTTTCTCGTCCTCTGCTGGATAGACCACCACACAGAACTTCTGGCCCAGGTACGTCATCTTATCTGCGGGAAAATACAAAGCATACTGTAAATATTGTCTTATATTGTATATATTACTAATTGTCTACAATTTCATTAGGACAGGGATCAGATAAAGACATCAGCCAAGTCTGTTCCACTTACCCACAAATGTGTTGAAGCACTGGGGCTTGTTGTCCCAGTAGACGCCCAGGAAGTAGACGGGCACACCAGTGAGCATAATGGCCAAGCCAATGCCACAAACCACAGGTTCAGAGTACAGAGAGAAGACCAGCAGGAAGGCCCAGAACAGCAGATAGATCACTGGCCACACTAGGCTGATCTGAGATCAAAGTACAAGTGTGTTACTAGATGTTTCTGAGAAAACCCAATTAGCTGTAATGTTTTAGTTAACAGGGAGCTCAGTTCTCATATTTAAATTATTGTGGCTCATGAATCAGCTCAATGTGTGAAAGTGCAAAACAAACAAACAAACAAACAAAAAAACTGCACAGTCTATCTTTGAGAGGGTTTAATGTCACCCTAAATTTTATTAAACCACAGACTGGTCCAAACCCAAAAACTGATGTCACATTCTTGATTCAGAATACCTGCAACATGGCTGAATATTTCATCAGCAAAAAAAAATCGAGCTAGTCTTAAACAGTGTTGCACCATGAAATATAACAGCCTATTATGTCTCAGTATGGAAATGTAGGCTGTGCCACACCGGTTTCCCAGGGAGGGGTGTGTAGGGCCAAGGGCTATTTCTAATTTACATAACAATAGAACATGTATTTCTGGATGAAATGAAAAGGGTAGGATCTCTTTTCTTTTTCAAAGTACAATTGACATTATGGAACTTTAAGCAGTATATTATTCATTAAAAAATTATGATTTGGGGTAACTTTAATAGCTAGCCAACTAATTTAATCAAAACATCATCTGAATAATTAAAGTAAAAAAAGAACAAAATTACTTGCGTTCTTCCCTATATACTAATGAGATTTTTTATTTTTTTATTTTTCAAAACACACTCACTTTGATTGGTCGTGGCATGTCAGGCTGTTTGATGCGCAGGACAATCTGCCCGGCGACTGTGACACCATAGAAGAGGTAGTTGATGAAGCCCACATAGTTGATAAGTGTGTACATGTCACTAGTGCACAGCATCAGAAGGGTTGAGATACACTGAGAAAGAAAAGACAGTCACAAAGAGAATAAGAAACAATTAAATTTAGCAGAGTTCAATGATTGGTAGGAGTTATTCTTCAGATACTGGTAGATCCCTAAGAATTATATTTAGTAAACCAGTGAGGATGAGAGTGGAAGCAAAAAGGAGTGTGCATGTGACTCACAGTAAAGAGTAGAGCACCTTATCCACACGTGGCGAAGTGTACCTAGTATCGATCGTCCGACCCCTCTACCGGGAGAGACCGTGGTCGCTTCTTCAACCTGATAGAAAATGGTGCATGTAGCAATTTAGAACATTCAATTCAATAGCAGACATCAGACAGTGAGTGAAAGAGAGAATGACAACCGAAGACGACAGACAGAGACCAGGAGAAAGGAACAGAGACCATTTTGCACAACATGACATATTTATGAGCCAGAGGACATATCTGCACTGATAGGTCAGTGTTTGGGAGACATAGACACTGACTCTGTGTAGAATGTCAACATGTGGAAGAACATAACACGAAACAAGATGAACAGTGAGCCCAAGGTGAAAGACTGTGTTTACATGTAATCACAAATCATGAATGGATAAGATGGATGGATGGCAAGACTGACCGAGAGGAGGTGAAGAGGGAGCCGTTGACCCCCCCAAAGGTGGACAGAGCCACCGAGATGGGCATGATCCATGACATCACTCCCAACAGCTTCTCACCAAACGTCTGGGAGAGAGCAAAAGAGTGGTGAATGAGAGCTCGAGCACGAGAGAAACAGAGAAATAGTGGAGGGGAAGGGCCTGGAAAGTTGAAAAATTTGAACAATTCAAGTGGTATGGTTTGTCAACCTGAATTTACAAATTATGTTGTTTCTCATATTGGAGTATGCCATAAGTATCAATTGGGAGAAATTGGGAGAACAATTGATACTTAGATATGTCACAAAATATTAAGCAAAACAACAATTAATCAACTTAATTATCAGTTAGATACAATCTAAAGTATTTATATAAATCAATACTAATTTAAGCTCAGCTCAGCTATGTGTTGAGCTGTAAACTGGTGAATGGTTCAAGCCAAGTCAATCTTGAGACAGAATACTCACCACAGCAACAGCATTGGAGGCCAGCAGCTCCTGAGGGCTCATGGCAGTGACGTAGGCAATGTTAGCAAACACATAAACAAAAGTCACGTCTCCCTACCTCTACTTCTAACGTGCTCCGTCCAAAGACATGTCTCTCTCTACTTTTTACTCTTTCTACTTTTCTTCGAAGCAGAAGAGGTTTCTTCTGCCTGCCATGTCACTGTTTCCTTGTCAGTGTGTTGAATTGGACTGCCATTATTATTTTATTTCTAGTTCTATTAAATAGTTTGTACTGTTTATCCAAAAAGTATTGATGAGTAGTGCTAGTAAACCAAATCCCAAAACCAAAGGACTACTTAAGGCTTTATGTTGTCAACTATCAGAAACTACTACAGAACACTGCATAAGTATTCACCCCCTTGAACTTTTCCACATTTTCTAGTGTTACAACCTGGAACTGCAAAGGTCTTACTTGGGATTATATGTCATGAATCTATACAAAACAGACAATAATGTTGAGGTAGGGGCAAGAAAACAATATAGTGTGCAAAAGTATTTACAAAAAAAAAAAAAAAAAGTGATTGCAAAAGTATTCACCCCCACTGCTGTGAAACCCATATATTAGTTCTTATGCAAGCAGTTATCATCAGAAGTGATATAAATAGTTGAATGGAGCCTATCTGTCATGTGATCTCAATATAAATAAACTGCGTCTTGGAAGACCCAAGAGTTTGTTGGAGAACATACCTAAACAAACATCATGAAGACCAAGGAGCTATCAAAGCAAGTCTGTGATATATATAGCCATTACTAGGGCATGGGAGAAGCTAGACAAATTAGTTTTTCCTGTTACACACTATAACGACTTTTCAAATATTCCAGACATAACATTTGGTTAGTTAGCATTAATCTGTGTCTATGATTGGAGACTTACACATAGGGATCGACCAGCTCTTCTGTCACATAGTTAAGGAAGTTCCAACCTCCATAAGCAAAAGATCCTTGAAGAAAGGCTAGAGCTATCAGACCGACATCATAGTCCTGAAACGGCTCGAACGCATTGACTGGCTCCAGCCAATAATAGTCGCCTGTACAGAGAGACAGAAAAAGATCAAAGAATAATCAGAAACCTAAACTTCCTGTCTTAATGCACTAATGGGCTCAAAGGTCTGAGCCGTGACCTCTCAGTTCTTCTGCACAGATTGAATTCATCCTCACACATGAGTGAGCAACAAGAAAGCCATACACTCACAGTGGCAGTGTTAAAGATCCATTACAAACACATAGCATTCCTGTTTGCTTTCTGTATTCAGAGGTTGATAACAGCTGTCACTGCAGTCATATCAGAACAGTCTGTGGAATAAACCCTTTTATAACATTCCCCTCTGTACTGCAATCCCGTCTAATCCTCGACAATGCTTTGGCTGAGAAAACAGAATTATCATAGCTTTGCTTCCATAGTGCTTTTGAACTCAATGACTTCTCTTCAGACAACAAGGGGAAGAAGTAGCAATAAAAACACACACACACACACACACACACACACACACACACACACACACACACTCCCACATGGACAATCTGTCACACACGACTACAAAGAGACACATTTAGGCAGATGGCTCTTACCCTTGCAGATCTGTACAATGCCCATGATGATGATAAGAATGAGGGCCAGCAGTTTCCCAGCCGTGAACACGTCCTGTACACGTGTGGCCCAGCGCACGCTCGCACAGTTCACCCAAGTCAGCAGCACTGAAACAGGCAGAGATCAGAAGGGAGACATCAGTATACTGAACACATACTTAAAGCAAATTCATGTGCTTTTCTACTATTTCTCCCATAGTAAAACCTGGAACAATACTGAATAAAAAAGAAGCATGTTATAATAAAGAACATTAAGAACAGAGGACTTTGTGTTTTGTTACTAGCTGCATTTTTGTATTATTAACTTCAAGAAAGAAATAACAGAGGCTAGTGAGGGAATGTCTGGTTATAGTTAGTATAAATGATAACAGGAACTACTTTGTTTCATGTATGTTATACAACATTAAATGTAAGTATTGACAGAGCCTTTAAATAAACAATGTTCTTCTCCACTTGTATTTATGAAGCTATTCAAACTAACAGTGCTGATCCTGGATCAGACGGTGCCCAGTGGATGTAATCATATTGTGTACTGAGATGAAACACTGAGATGAAAAACATAGGCCTTGATTTTATCAGGCCATTTGAATTTAAAACTGAAAAAACAGGGATACATGCTCATCTGTGATTCAGGATTCAGGTTCTGAATCAAGCTGCATGTTAGTTTAGTTGCAAGCTTAGTTGCATGTTTCTGCTTGTGTCATATTTTATGTGAGTCAGATGAAAGACTTGCAAGGGTTTCACATACACACATACATTCACACACACGACTTAACTCCTGCAGTGACTAAAGTACACTTTTAGGTCATAAACTGAAAGGTTGTGGCACTCTTTCTTTCCAGCTTACTTGTAGAAGCCTTGATGAACTTTAACCCCTGGACTTCGGGATTATGCTGAATGCTTATAGTTTCAGTCAAACATGTGGAGATACAATGTAGAAAAACCTAAATCCCACCTCTCACATGCATGAAGTGCTCACTGAGGATACCATAAAGGTCTTTGCTTTTACCATATCAGTTCTATGTTTTTAGATGGAGCTTGTTCAAGGTGCCTCAGTTCTCGCTATGGTGCTAATAGCATTGGAGTTAGGAATATAGTGTTCCAAATCAGTCAACAATGAGCCAGTGTTGACGAAGTCCGGTAAGCTGATCATCTGAGGAAAGATAATCGGAGCCCTAAACACCCTGATAATTACAATCAAACATAAAATTCTTTCATGGTACTCTGAGAAAAGAACATTGTGACTTAATCATCATAATTTATCACATCATCCAGCCCTGTTCTCAGGGTCTGGAAACATAAACAGAAAAGCGATACCTCGACTGGGTTATGTGACATTAGGTGGTGAAAATGTGAAGGGTGTTCTGTTCCATGTAAGCAGAAGCGGTGGCTTTATCTTTTTATTGACTACCTCGGTATAAACAGCTTTTCATGGTAGCTGGCATCTACACCAGTTCAAACAAGTAAACAGCTAAAAAAAGAAGTTGCACTCAGTGATACTACATCTCTGAACATCAACCAAACAAGTGCAGACATTTTCGTCTATGCATAGTTTTGAAAACTACAGACTTTCCTGAACTGAAATGTGTTTTTATTTTGCATGTATCTCAAACACAAGTAAAGTAATTTAAAATATGGTTACACTCAAAATTTTCATTTATAGATTTAATTCTGACTCGATGTATAAGCATCATGAACATTTTATCAGCTTCTATCTGATTACAATCTGAATTGATTAGGCTTAAATCACTTTATGTTTATCATGTAACATGTTATATCATGTAACTATTCAACAACTTAATCAAAGCTGTTGACACTCACTGTGTGAGGAAATTACATTTAGCTAGCAAGGTTCTAGACATCTTTAGGTAGACTGATTGTTTTTACCACCATGTTTGTTAAACTGACTCTTTACACAACATAATCTTCATGCTGTGTAATCAACACTTCATAAAAAAAATATGTAATTTTGGTAAAATATAAATTAAAAAATAAACTAAAATATGGTTTCTTTAAAGTAGAAATGTCAAAGTATGTTATAGACAGACATGATATATTACAGACGTGATATTTCATGTCACATCAAACAGATTATTAATGTATTTGCAAGTGCAGGTAAATACACTAGGCATTCTGGTAAATAAATGAGATTAATCCAGGGGTTGAGTCCATGTATGGAGAAAACCAGTAAATATCAAATATCTCCTGAAGTCATATTTTCAGATAAAAGCAATAGAAACTGGGTAGTAAGCACTATGTTGTAAAGAGGAGAGGAAAATAAATGTGCATAAGACCTTGATTGAAAATTTACACAAATTTAATTTGAAAAATGAGTGAAATATATATATGAATTCTAACTGCATCCCAATGATAACTACAACTTTTACGGACAAGATGCAGAAATATATACAAAGCCATAGGAACTCCCAGAATTCCTTGCACTAATAAGAAAAGCTCATTTTGCCCAGAGCCAAAATGCCTCACTCAACAGCTTTCCTTAAAATGTTAGTGTGTCATGTAAGTAGGATAAAGTAGAAGAGTACATGGCTAGCAATCCCCTGAAACAGTGTGTTCTTTGTAACTTTTCCTTCTTTTATCCTTACTGGACCAAAATAAAAAAAGAAACATTAGTATGCAAAAACAAAGAAAAGCCCTTCCTTCAACTTTTCCTTTCTAATCAACCATTAAATCTAGCACAGAGTCCTGAGGGCATTCCTTTTATCTGATGACACCATTCTGAGAAACACAAGACAAAAACAGAGGTTCTGGGACAGCCCTCTATCCTCCTGTAGATCCTCTTACAGGAGCTCTAGATAAACAGGTAAAACCAGGTCAGCGCCTCTTCTCCATACAGATAATACTCCTGAATACAGCGCCTAAAATGGGATCAAGTTGTTCTTCAAAAACACAAAATGTTTTTTTTTCTGATATAGTTCTGTAACCTGATCTGATACTGTTTAAAAAATGTATATGTATATGTATATGTATAACAGATTCTGATTCTCTGTATCTCTATTTTTCCTGGCTCTGTGATCTCCACACATCCTGTAGTATTTGGTATGTGGGTGTGAGGTTTGTCAAATGGCTCCAGGACTGCTCATTCATCCATCTTTCTTCAACACTTCTCTTTTTCCCCCACGCTCCGTCTGTTCTCTATCCCTTCATACTTTACACATCTATCTATCTATCTATCTATCTATCTATCTATCTNTCTGTCTGTCTGTCTGTCTGTCTGTCTGTCTGTCTGTCTCTGATAATCCCCTCATTTGATTTTTTAATCAATGTTGGATCTTTAAAATCACCTGGGAAAACCCTTCAGAGTGAATTTTTGATTTTCTACTATATATATTTCTGAAAGGCATAGGCTTTCCTGAACTGAAATGTGTTTCTCTTTAGCATGAATCTTATCCACAAGTATTTTGCATTTTAAAGCCTAGTTAAGCGTAAGGGAGACTGTGGTGAGAGAGCAGCTTTTAACATTCTGTATCTCATTAGAAGCTGAATTGTTTAGGCGTAAGTATTTAACGACATGTCGATACCCAACACCCTGAATAAAAGCATGGCATTCACTGTGGGAGGAAATCACACATAGCTAGCAAGATTTTAGACATCTTCAGGCAGACTGACTGCATTAACCATTGAGGTTGCTAAACTGGCTTTGCATGAAGACAGCCTAAGCAAGATTAGCAAGTATGCTGTACAGAGAAAACCCCAAACCCTAAAACTCAACTTTTTTGGTTGTTTTCCAGAATTCAGCTACAGCAGCATGTTTTCACAGATCACCACATAAATAGTAGTGGTAGAATTACAGAATTCATCCAGAATTTCTGGATTTCAAGGGCAACTTTTAATTACCACTCTCTGTGATTTTCCACAAGATTTTCAAGGCAAACAAATTTAGTTGGACTGATGTAAATATTGCATGAACTGACTGTTCATTGACACATTTCCAATGTGCATTGAATCACAATACCACATAGAAAAATGGTCCAAATAGGAACTACAAATATCAGGTTCAATGCCAATTTGCTACTCACACTGTCATGGATAAACAAATAAGATGGTAGCTCAGTTTTTAAGACGTTGGACTACTGATTGGAAAGTCATAAGTTCAATCCCCAGCACTTGCTGGGCCCTTGAGCAAGGCCCTTAACCCTCAACTGCTCAGTTCTATAAATGAGATAAATGTAAGTTGCTCTGGAAAAAAGGCGTCTGCCAAATGCCATAAATGTAAAATGTATTTGGTCCAGTTTTACTTGCAGTGTTAAACAGGAAATAAACATGTTTATATAATTCTCAGAGACTGTTTGTCTCTGGTACAATTGGCAATCTGATTATAAGAAGTGCCTCATGAATCATCACTCATCCTCCGTGAGCCTCTCATAAGCCCAGCCTTGATCCAGTAGCAGTTCTGATCTGGTGTCGGTTTTTGTTCTGGCACGCCACTGCACTAAAAATCAGATCTGTTCCTAGATCAGCTCTATAGTGCTGATATTGTATTACTACAGCCCCCGTGATTGTCGTCATGGCGAGGCAAGTTGTTATGGCAACCTCTTTATGAGAAAAGGCTGCACACGCACCATGACTGAATACATGCTGGTATGTATAAGAGGCATAAAGCAGCAAGAAAATCACAAACAGATGAGAAAGCAATACGTTTACATAAGCTGTTGTTTCCTTTGCAATGGGTTGGTGGAGGTCAATAGGAAATGCTCTTCAACTGTTGCTTAAATGTGCTAAAATATACACAGGTATAGATGTACAGAGCTTTAACATCACTTTTAAAGATAAAGGATACAAAAAAGGTTCTTAGCATAAATAACTATAATTAACTGAAGAATTGTTTCTCACCATAAATGTTTACATTCTTTGTAGTGAGAAATAAAATCAGGTTCATTATGTCTATGACTAAATATGGTGAAAGGATCTGCACTGAAAGGTTTTTTAGGAAACCAGAAATGCTCTGAAAAACCATTTTTATTTTAAGAGAGTGCCCTGAGCTTGGCATAAAGTAAAATTCATAATGTGTAGTAGATATGTGCATATGGTTTTGTTTGTGGCCTCTTACCACAGTCTTTCTCTTTTCTTCCTCTCTCTATCATTTATTTCCTGTCTATCTACCTCGCACTTTCTTTTTGTCTCTCTCCCCTCCCCCATTTTGTACTGAGTACTTACAGAGACAGAGGGCTGCGAGTAGGCGAAGGCCGTTCTCTGGTGGGAAGCAGGTGGGGAAGAGAGGTTGCAGAACATAGTTGGAGAAGGTGAGAGCAATGACTGCTTGGTTGGTGGGGTAGATCACCAAGACAGCAATCCATAATCTCAGGAACCTGAAACACACAAGAACATGGAATACACAAACATGATCACACAGTCATGTGGATCACAGTCTGTAAATAGCCTCATGCACATCTAAATGTCTATATCTATTACATGTACCATCAATACTAAAACCACTATCGCACTCTCTGTAGAAGCCATTGGTTATCATTTGCGACACATTTGTAAATTTGAAACCCATTCTCACACAGGGTGACACAATGTGAGTGTGGGGCTCAAAAGCATTGATTATACTCTCTGGTATGTGAATAATGCATAAGCCTATTATAAGCTCTGTATTAGCATTGGGAAATGACCACTTTTTGTACTAAATCACCTTAATTAAGGTGAAGGTCAGGATATATTTGGAAAACTGGTAATAAAAATCTAATGGTTCACATAGAAAATGATGTTTGCTAGTTTAAGAAAAGGCCAAAAGGAGATCAGGTGGGATGAGATTTATCCATGTGGAAGGAATGGAAACACCAGGACTTTGTTTTCCAATTTTCATCTGCTATAAGAGGAGCTCATACAGTTTCTGCTTTGATAACCTTGTTAGCTTGTTAGTGCCTGCAATTCATTAAGCCATGAAATTCAGTATAACAAAATCAATTCAAAAGGCATTAGTGAATGCTCAGAGAATATTTAACAAATACACTTTATTGACTGTCATTAAGACTAAGAATCATTCTAATTGTTTTATCATGTAATAATAATAATAATAATAATAATAATAATAATAATATGTCCCTTTTATTTATATAGCACCTTCCTCCCATTCAGGAGGGCCTTAGCTGGTTTGGTTTCTAACTGGTCTTAGATGATGGCAGATAAGAGCAGTCAACCAGAATATTGTGGAGTTTTGATCCCAAGCCAGAGAGCCACCATAAAAAAACAATTTAAAAGCCAGTCTAGTGTTAAGAAGCACCACTGGTACTGAAGCACCTGAGTGTGTGAGCTGTGTCTGAATTGTCTCATGTAAAGTCATTCTCACCCTGCCAGTCCACCGAAGATGTCCTTGACATAAGAGTAATCACCACCAGACTTAGGGATGGTGACCCCCAGCTCAGCATAGCAGAGAGCGCCGATAGCAGTGATGACACCCGTAATGATCCAGACGATGAGCGCTAGCCCCACGGAGCTAGCATTCTCCAGCACACCCTTAGGACTGACGAAGATCCCAGAGCCAATGATGTTACCTGAGACACACAGACCATTGAATGGAATAGTTATGATGTAAAATAGGCAGTTATGCAGATAGGTGTCATATGTGTGATTTACTGGCTTACTGGATTACTGCATATATAAATGCTTCATTAGTTATAGTTATTTACAAGAGCCAATCATTGTTCATTATTGTGGATGTTTTTTGCAGTCTTGGGCCCTGTATGGCTGACACGAAAGCATTTCAGCTTCAGATAAGGGTGTAACACGTAGCAGCCAAAGGTCACAAAGTGACAATGCACCGTCAGCAAATATAACCATCCTGAAGATACAAACAAGGCAGAAGAGGCTAAAATGAAGACAGAGAGACAGACAGACAGAGAACCTGGAAATAAAGATGCTCTGAAATAGAAGCAGGACCGACGGAAACATATCACATAGAGAGGAGAGATTAATGTCAACTGACGTGGAAGAGACAAATGGGATCTTATAAAGAAACCAGCAAAGCAGAAAAATGCATCGACCCAGCTGTATGAATAAAAGGAAAATGAGGATGTCAGGATAGAGGAAGAAAAAACACAAGGCCAGCGGACAGACAGAGTAGTTTGCTGAGTCAGTACCAAGGAGACACAGACTGGGGTTACTGGGTACAGCTTGTCCAAGTGTGTGTGTGTGTTTGTGTTTTATATAAGGCATGCCTGATTCTGGGTGATCTGAGTGACTCCAACAGCTCGTGAACGTGCGAGCGAGTTGCTACATGCATGCATGCACACGTGTGTGTTTTAAACCAAACAGTGCTCCGTTCCCAGTGGACTGTTCATGCTAACTCAGAAGACTCTCCAGGAACAAAGGGGAAAGAAAATAACCATGTAGTCCACATGAAATTCCCTGTGTGACCTTCGAAAAGCACAATGTGACCTTATGCTAGGACATCTTTACAGTCCTTTTGATGATCAGCTTATCTAACCTGTCTCCTACTTTCAAGTCTGACAAGAAAAACCATGACACAGCAAATAAATCCTCAAGACCTCATAAATTAAGAATTTCATATTGTCAGATATAACAAACAAGAGCCAGCTGGGTAAAAGCTCCAGAGCAGTACTCAGGCTCAAATCTTAAATGGATAAGTAGGCCAAAGTTCACACATGAGCTAAAGATAATTATCCATACCTGATGAGGATAAATATGAGGGAAGTTATTACCTGATCATTAATAAACTTTTTTGATGTAGTATCAGTACATAAAGCTCTGACTGGTCCATATATGCACAGAACTGAGAATCATAAGGTAACCACTGATCACTGACCATACTCAATTCCTATTTTGTAGTTTGGATATGCATTTCAAATTTCAGCATGCTTAATACCAGCCACCTGCAGATTACACAACTTTATATGATCTCTGGCATCACATGCCATCTTGTTTGTGCAAGACCTGGGCAGCGTCTTCAATAATCTGGTTCCAGCTAGCTCACATTGCAACTTCAGTAACATAGCAGTCTGGTATTAATTGACTTAAGCACACCTGACTCGAGGACTGGTTAGAACCAGTTTCTCTCTGTGGCTCTTGCACAAAGTGTTATGCAGCTCACGTGCAGCTGCAGCGCAAATGGGTCCTTCGTGCAGTGCTGACTCCAGTGGAATAGCCAGGCATGAGAGCTTCCTGTGAATGTACTACTTCCTCTCACTATCTCTTTTGCTGTGTGTATGTGTTTGCTAAAGCAGAGTCAGTCATATGACCTTCCAATCCTCCCTGAGTGCTCACAAGCATCTCACATTGTCAGATATTAATAATATTACCGGCTTATTCATGGTGAGGTTCTTTTAAAAGTTGGATTTAAATCCATCAGTCTAAACTGTTTTTAATCCGTGTTCATATTATTGTATTGAGGCCTGGACGTTGGTCGCTCTAACTTGGTATTATAAGCACAGAATATGTAGCTGATAATTCACACTACCACTAGCTTTGGACTATAAGCTCATAATTATGACTCATTTACCATTCCAGTGCAAATGAAAGCTTTTATTTAGAGGATCTGGTAGGGACCAGTTAATGAGCCCAATGAACACAATGGGGTGAAGTATTTAACTAGAACAGCATGATTTATTCTTCGTATACTACAATGATTTTGAACTGTTTATAATTATGTTTAATGTTGTGGAACACCCACAAAACACGTTACATTCTGTAAATACTTATGTCCTAGCAGCTATAAACAGTCCTTCATGAGCCTCTCTTTTTTCTCTCTCTTTTGAATTTAATAAGAAAAAAACGAGGATTCTGATGGTACAGAGAAACTGGAAGTGCAAATTGCTGTCCTGAAGATGGCGGAAAACTTACTGACCGTTAAAAAGCACTGACAGTGGAGACTCCTTCCTTACAGAACACTTCACCAAGTCAAAGATTATACATTTTTGTTTGTTAAATAAAAACACTTTTTATCCATTTATCATTAGCCTGTATGTGCCGGTCCCAAGCCTGGATAAAATTGGGGAGGATTGCATCAGGAAGGGTACCAAATCAAATATGCGGACCAGTGATCTGCTGTTGTGACCCCTAAAGGGATCAGTTGAAAGAACAACAACAACATTAGCCTGTATCAGAATTATATCAAAATTTTCTAACCAATCAGAATTGAAAACACAGCTTTGTTGTATAAACTCTCATAACAAAATAAACTCCAGGGGCATTTTAGTGCACTATCACCATCCCAATGATGTTATCATGCATTGCTGTTTATAAATCACCCAAACAGGCGATCTGCCACTAATCTCCTCCAACCCCCTGTATTGATTCTCCTCTGTTGCTCTATTGAACTGGCTGTATTTCTGTGTCCTGCTAGCGGGAACCACTGAGAGTGAAAGAGAACAAGCAGGAAAAGAGAGTAATTTCCAGCACTGGGGCGTTTTATCTATTTAGAGATAAAGTCTATTTAATCACCAGTTCTGAAGGACACCCATTTAGCAAGAGTGCACATTGAAAGGATTATTTATTGTGATTATCAGTGTGTACAGCACCAGTACAAGACTGAGGCCACATTGCATCATGTGGAACAGGAAGTTAACTAAGGCCTCCATATTGTCCAGGGCTTCCACATCATTGCTCTGCATCACTAGAAACAATAAATGAACATTAATAGTCTCAGGATGCCTACAGAACATGAGCTGCCTTTATTTTCCAATGGATCAAGCTGTGCTGCTTTACTTATATAATAGCTTGAGCATCACACATTTGAATTCTAGCCATTCAAAATCAACCTTGTCCTTGTCTGTCGCTGAGCATTTAAGAGCACAGCCACTGAGATGAACGCAGCACGAAGCAACTTAGAGACATGGAGGAGAAACTAAAGCTTATATTTGTACTTTAAACATTTAAACTTTAAACACTTGCCATGTCTCTGAGGGGGAAAAAACAGTGCATGGAGACAGTCAGCAGCAAGACAGCTTTTTTTTTCTCTTAAATTAAAAGTTTCCAAAAAAAACCAAAAAAACACTTGCAAGGTAACAATGTATGGTAGATGTCGTTTAACTTAAATTAATTACAATAGGTGCAATGTGATGACATGAAAAAAAGTGCAAAACACATAAAAAGCCTGTCTCAATGACAAAACGAAAAAGAGAAAACTAGAAAAACAGCTTGAATATTAGAAACATTATTTTATAACACTTACTATATGAACATATTGACACAAATGTTCATGTTCACTACACTGTGACTGTGTTTTTTAGTAATAATGTTAACAATACTGTATAATTAGGCCTGTGAGGTTTTTTTTCTAGTAGTCTGATTTTTGGGAGTTTAGTGATTTAAAAATAACTGATAGTCAGACTAGGACTTCCTATAGTCCTGAGCCTGCTGTGGTTCACATATACAGCTCTTTGAACATTCTGTGGAAGGAATTTTATACACAAACATAAAATATCCTGTTTACAACTATTGTAATCATGTTAACATTATGCACTAACAATAGATACTAAACTTGTCTCCTACAACAGACTTTAAAAATCTCTTCAGTGAAATGAAACCAGAATCATGCTTTTTCAGTTTCTCAAAGAAGCAGATTTTACTTCCGCTTGCAAACCACACACGACTGAGCAGAACTATGAAAGCAGTCACGATTGCATTTCAAATTTCAAGAAGTGAGGCCATCAACTAGCTTTTTTATCTTTACTTGCTTATCTCTTTTTTGAATTACAATCAGCACCACCCTCAATAGAGTCATGATTAAACTGCTACTCTGGCACCAAACATTAGCTAGAAAATAACCTCCACAACCCCAGTCCCACATACCCAGCAGGCAGCTACTGGACGTAGACACTTCGTGCTTGGATCTACTCCAACTAGGCCAGTAGTAAATCCATCAGCGCCCCTAACCTGCGTTTGAGTCTAACTATCTCCAAGTATAACTGAGATGAAGAATGTGTAACATTAAAGACTACCAATCCTTCAGTCAGCTTGACTGCATCATGTTGCTTAACCACCTCACACCTTCCCTTTTACAGGATTCAACAGAGCAAGAGCACTAGGATTTGAACCACTACCTCAACCTTGAACTACAAACAACCTTTACCTTGTACTGTTTATGAACCCTGTCGTTTCTACCTGAAACTAGAATATATAACCCAGCTGGAGCAATGCCGACTTGCTAATATAGAATTATTAAATGGATTCATTAAATTGGATTAAATGAATTGAATTAAAGTGGTGTTTCTGACACATTCTGAGAAATTTAGTGAAGCGAGCACAGAACAAAGGGCGACTGGTAGGCATGCAGGAGATCCAATATGACAGTTAGCTTTTAATAATAATCATGTGATTAGCATGTGGATAAGCAGCAATACCAAGGCCAAAGGGCTACTTAAAGGAAAAATCCACCCTGAAACACAGAGACTTTCAATGTCATATTAATGAGAAATTTAACTTATAAGTAGTGGAAAGAGCAAACCCTGGACTTATAATGCAAAGCAGCTATGTAGTCGTGCTGAGTTACAACAGAGACTTGGGATGGCTAGTTAGCGATCTATAAGATGATGAGCGTGATGGTGCTGACAGTGGTATTAGCATGAAATTTGAAGCTTTGAAATCTGTGCTGATGAACCTGTGCAGATTCACTGGACAGAGTAAAGGACTAAAGCGCTGCTGCACTGCTACACTGCATTTCTTTAGGTAGAGATGAAGGGTTAATTCTCACTGGCACCACTGTTCACATGTAGGCGAATAGAACTATGAGTATCTAGGAAACCGTTAGCCAAAGTGAAAATAGACCAACATGTCAGTGACAGAACTTTAAGCATGAGTGTATGTGAGTGTATATGAGTGTATATTGGATGCCATTGAAGATCACATGTAAATAATAAGATTAATGTGCAAGTCATTTAAGGTAGATTTTTCCTTTAACCCACTGTTAATTAGACTTATATTTCTAAAACTATGTGACAGAGATGGACTCTAATTTACAGAGTCAAGAAATAAGGCTAATACTGCTGTCACAGCTGTAACTGGAAGGCAACCTCTGGACTGAGAATACAGTTCAGGTTTACTTCCTGTTTACTTCCTGTTTGTCTCTTCTTCCTGCACTGAGCAGAATCTGATCTAGTGACAGATTCTCCCCACACAAGATCTAAATGTATACATTATTAGAGATCAGAGCATTGAAAAGTCTGATTCCACTAACACTGCTCGTGCGACTAGTGTTGTGCTTCTCTGTCTCAGAAGACTCTCAGAAGAGTCATTGAACAGGCCCAGACTATTCTGTTTCCATAGAAACCTTATGGTCATGCTCCTGTTCAAGGTCACAGCTCCTCCTCCGCTCTCTCACCTGGCTCGCTGAATCCCAGCAGAAGAACAGACAATCTTATAACATGAGAGCAGTGCTCTTGGCCCAAATATAAACCTGAGACATGATGTCATATGCAAAGCTGCTTCCAGATCAATAGGAAAGAACAAGTGGTTTGTTGACATGTGCTTTGCTTCTGTGTTCTGTGTTTTTCAATGTCAAACAAGGTTTAGCAAGCTGGTTGTTTTAACAGTGGGGGGCTTAACAGCGGTGTGCAGGTACTATCTTTGAAGGAAACTATCGGATAAGGACCTTTAAACTTCTGTCTTAAAATGGACCTTAGACTTAGATACTTAGATACTACAACCAATATCTGTTAAGGAATGGACTCTCATTGGTCACTTGAGTAGTATGACTAATATGTGTGCGTTTTTTTTTAATTTTTTTTTTTACTTTTATTCTGCCTTAGAAATTGACTTGAGTGAGCTCTGAAAAAGATTAATTCAAATCCCAGCACTGTCACAGAACCAAAGTAAGAACCTTGAACAAAAAAAACCTCAACTGATCAACCCAGTTTTAGACGAAAGTGTGTGCCAGAGGAACAAATGGAAATACACTCTCAGTGATTTGAATAGTTTGGGTCATATCTGTGCAGTTTGCATAGATGCATTGCTCACAGCACTTTTCAGATGCGCTTATGCACTTAAGTGCAGCATACATCTCTCTTAAAGCTTGATTACAGAAAGGAATGCTTTCTTACTAACCGACAATAATCCCGCAGGCGCTCACAAGCCCGATCTCCTTCTTCAGAGCCACGGATGATTGTCCTTCTGCTTTCCCGGCTTGTGTCGCTTCTTCCCCGGCGGCAGAAGCCGCGCTTCCTCGGTGTCTCGGTCCGTCTGTCATGTCCACTTCAGTCTAGGTGGAGAAAGGGCTTGGAGAAGACTGTGTTGGTGAAGTCTGGGTTTCGAGCGCACTGTGATTTGCAGCCTTGGCGAGAAAGGCAAACGAGAGCAGAATTGTCGGCGGGGAGGGACGACAGCAGATTTGTCTCTGTTTAAGAGGGCTTAAATAACCGGGACGGGGTTTTACTCAGTGGAGCAGCAGAAGCACAGAGATGATCAGCATCCCCTGCGTCTTTCACCCAGATAGGTGGAGATTATAATAACAAATACAGAGAGCATAGGCGATGGAAATGTGAAATATGAAAGTCCAGCTTTCAATTTCGATTATTTTAATAAAACTAGTCAATGTGACTGCACAGTTTTATAATAAACTAAGAACATTCATATCCCAATAGGAATGAAAATAGCAGTTCAGTGGAGCGGCTCAGTGGTATTTATTATTTCCAGTCTAACAATATTTGTAATTTAGGTTTCCGCCTTACCCTGAGACTCCACCAAAATTGCAAAAACAACACCACCAACAAAAAAAATACTAAAAAAGAATTACAGCCTCCTCCAGCGCTTTATGTAGACCTGAACTGAATGTCCTCACTGAGCCCATGTGCTACAAGGCTTCCTTGTTTTCAGGTGCAGTATCCAAAGCGCATCCTCCGGGCGCAGGGAATTCTCTCACAGCACCCTGATGCAATAGCACTGATGATGAAGATGATGACGAAGTGCGTGTGTAAGCGTGTGTGAGAGCTTAGTCGGCCTTTAAAACCCTTAAAGCAGTGACGTCATAACGACTAGGCAACCTGGAACTAAACACTGTCTACAGTGGCTCCTCCTCTTTAAGCCTAACACCCGCCTCAGCACACGCACACACACGCACACACACGCAAATCCTGTTTTTCTGCCCACAGTGAGTCTTTTATGCTTGACGATACAAATAAGTTCCTAATTAAGCTCTACTGTATTCTGCAGAGATGTCATGAAATTTGCATACTCTTGGTGTGGCTCAAGTGCATGTGTATGCATGCAATAGACATGGCTATATGTGCTATTTTCCCCAGAGGAATGTCTGATATACAATGATTCTGTGATATTAGGTATCTTGAAGTTGAATTTTTGTGTGCTTTTAAAGCAGTAGTTTTCCCAGATGTAGTGAATCAGTCAACACACGTTGGTGGCTGAAGTTTGTTTCTTTGGTTTTGCACAAGAGCTACGAGACAAATGTAGATAGAAAGAATTATATCAAATCACTCAGTCTTTAAAATGGACAATTATGGTGTGATACACTGCTGTCTGTTAAAACAAAATAAAAAAAAATGCAGTAACTCATATATAACAGGAATTTAGCCTTATGGTGTTCTTAGGCCATAGCCTATCAGCACTAATACACTATGCGGCCAAAAGTATGTGGACCTTGACCCTCACAGCCATCTGAGGTCCTTCCCCAAACTGTTGCCACAATGTTGGAAGCACACATTTGTCTAGAATGTCTTTATATCGTAGCGACCTACAGCGACTGGGGGGGAGGTTTGAACACCAGCAATCAGAATGCCTGTGTTCTATACACGTCAGGTACTGATGGTTGATGACAAAGTGGTTGGTGGGTGAAATCGCTGGGGGGGAGGGGTTGTGATATAAAAAGTTAGAATTACAGTTCTGTGGAGGAGTTGCTGGGGGGGGTGGAAAGAAGACAGAGGTTTCAGGCTGGAAGTGGAGGAGAGGGTCCTTTTTTGTTCTGTTTTTTTTTTTTTTCTCCTAATCTGGCGTGGCTGTGTCCCTGGTTCAATAAACCTTACGCAAGAAACTCACTTCAGTGTCCCTGTGGAGAAGACATTACAGTTAGCTGTAGCATTAACATTTCCTTTCACTGGAACTAAGAGGCCCAAACCTTTTCAGCATGACAATGCCCCTGTTCACAAAGTCAGATGCATGAAGACATGGTCTGCAAAGTTGGAGTGGAAGAACCTGAGTGTCCTGCACAGAGCCCTGACCTCGACCCCACTGAACACCTTTGGGATAAATTGGATTGACAGCTGTGCACCAGGTCTTCTCACCCGGCATCAGTATCCAACCTCTTGCGCTTTTGTGGCTAAATGGGCAAAATCCCCACAGCCACGTTCCAAAATCTAGTGGAAAGCCTTCCCAGAAGAGTGGAGGCTGTTACAACAGCAAAAGGGGCAACTCAACATTAATGCCCATGGTTTGGAATGGGCATTTTAAAAATAGCCATCTTGAAACCAGAATCACTTACAATGAAAGATTGGTATAACACCACACAAGCCTCACAATCAGACTGGTTTGTTATTTAAGATGCTAAAATTAGTTTAAAATTTAACTGGCTGGTTGATGAATCTGTTTTTGTGTGAATGAGATTACTGAGCCAAATATTTGACCAACATCTTTTAAAGTGGGAGTGTGATCATTCAATTTGCACATGGCTAAACTAGGCTTACTTATTTGTTAACTACATTAACTTCACACCTCCCGTGCAAAACTAACAAAACCTCAGATGACCAACATTTCTGAAAAACTAAAGAAAATTTATGGTAAATGGAAAATTGTGTAAATATCATTTTTGGTTCCCTTAACAATGCTGATGCAGTGTTGATAATAGGAACAACGTAGTATATCACACTAGGTGTAACTTTGTTGATCAAAGGCCATTTTGTTCCGCGATAGAGACAATGAGAGAGAGGGAGGGAGAGGACATTAACTGATATGATACGCATACAAGATTTCCTCATTGATAAAAGAGAAAAGAATGAATAGCCCAAGAAATGAAGCCATCAAAGAAAGTTCTTTACTTGGCAGTCCCATACACATAGTCTAAATCTTGCCATTCTTATCCTCATCACCTTCACATTTTCACATACGGACACAACTGGACATGTTCGGGTCTTATCTTTTACCTGCATGATACTAGATATGCAATAAATCAGCATTATAGCTTATTTACAGAGGTCTGTATTTGAACAGCTGTGTCCTGCTCATGATATGATGACAAACGATAGACTAATATTTTACCCAGTCACATACTTGTACATGAGTATAAGTGCTAGTCAGGTGAGACGCACTCTGTCCCATTATCCATTAGTTCCTCTTCATCCTAGTCAAGGTCATGGTGGATACAGAGCAAAATCCCGGAATCCTGGGCATGAACATTTGAACAGTGGAAAAATGTCACTTGGATCTTCAGTTGCTCAGTAAGCCTGTGCCAGCTGTAGACTCTGATTCCTGTTCTTGGATGACAGAAGCGGAACCCAGTGTGGTCTTCTGCTGGTATAGCCCATCTGCCTCAAGGTTCAATGGATTGTGTGTTCTGAGATGCTTTTCTGCTCACTACAGTTGTAAAGAGTATTTATTTGAGTTACTGTAGCCTTGACTCCTTGAACCAGTCTGGCCATTCTTTTCTGACCTCTCTCATCAGCAAGACATTTCCTTTTGCAGATCCACCACTCATGAGATTTGTCTTTTGCACAATCCTGAGTAAACACTTGAGACAGTTGTGCGTGAAAATCCTAGGAGTTCAATAGTTTCTCAAATACTCAAACCAGCACATCTGGCTGAGATCATGTTTTTTCCCCATTCTGATGTTTGATGTGAACATTAACTGAAGCTCTTGACCTGTATTTGCATGATTTCATGCATTGCACTGTTGTCACATTATTGCTTGATTATATATTATATATTCTATTATAACTCCTTTTTAAAACCATGCACATGCTGCACTCATGACTTCCTTCCATAAGGTCATTAGGTCAAAGATAAACAAGATAAATGCCAGCTCAGCAAGCAGCAGTTAGCCATGGCAAACTCAGAGTCATCGCTCAAATAGATAGTTTCATGGTACCATACCACCATTAAATATTTAATCTGGGATTGAGAATGGTGTATAGAAATTATGCCACTTCTGTAATATTATTGCTTTCTGCCAGATCTGGAATTGCCACATCTGAATTACAAAAGTGAGACATTAGCATGACGGAATCGTAAGAAAGACTGATAGGCACAAAGCCAACAAATTGAAGGAGTTTTGTAGGGCAGATTGTGAAGCAGTAGAGTCATGAATGTTGAAGTCAGACATGCTGCCCTACCTTGGGTTTAAACTCCACCACATTGTCACTGATCAGCAACTCTTAGAGGTGTAGATAAGTGAGTTACTCAGACTGATTATGACCCTGGTCTATATTCTCTCTCTGTCTCTCTGTTTCTCTCTTTCTCTCTCTCAGATTAATGCTGTGCTTTCTTGGTAATAACAGGGCAGTGAAAGGTGCAGAGATTTGCAGAAGAGATATGGGGTTAATAAATAACTAAAGCTTTTAAGCCCATTTGCTGCCCAGTGGCTGGAAAATAGGGGCCAATAACCACCTAAAAGCAGATTGAATTTTAGACACCTTCTGAAAGAATATCAGTCTTAGCAGTCTTTCTGATGACAGAAGTCTGGAATGGTTTGCATATTTATTTAGTGACTCTAACTAATGCCCTAATAACACCCAAGGTTGCTGTAAAAGAGATTGGGGTGTGTAACACAAAGTAACATACATTTAATTTGTGGAAACTAAAAAAGAATACTGAGTGGAGAGAAAGGTTTTAAGATTTGAATGAACCAGTAGAAGTCACAGAGAGATTGGGGTAGGGCATTCCACAGTTTATGGGACATTTAGAAATTGAGGAAGGCCTGGTGTGGGGTACTGCATGTAGTCTGCTGCCAGAGAACTTGTGGTGCAAAACGGGATGCAAGGATGGAGAAGCGAAGTTTGTTAGCATAGTTTATCCATGTTTTAGACAAATCTGCTGGCATCCTGGTTGAGAAACTACCAAGTGCAGCTTTTCTTGTTTTGCATGTTTTGATGGAGAATGTTCTACAGCTGCAAAGTTATTTTCCTTGAATCAAGCACCACTGCTAGGAAGAGGCTTAGTTTCCAGACATACAGTACAGTCCAGGCAGTATAAATTCCAACTGCAGGGGGGGGTGTTGGGGCTAGAGAGAGAGAGTGCTGTTGACCATGTACAGGAGTACAGGATGATGTGACCGGCTCTCACTTGGGTACCTCATTTAGAGCAAAAGGAGAGGACTGATTTCTCAGTGAGTTGCGCAACATACCCAGAATTGCTAAGCAGAGACAGATGGATGGAGAGGAATAAGGGAATGAAGAAATGAGGGAAAATATGAAATGTGACATGACAACTAAAGGGGTGCTTGTCTGTGTGTAAGAGAAGAAAACATTTTAATGGAGTGCATTTTGTGACCTCAGCATGGGAAAGAGGAATGTGTATATTTACAGAAAGAACATGGGACCAAATTGCAAGATGAGTAAAGAGAAAGAAGGGCCAAACTGAGAAGCAGAGAAGGAGGTTGAAAGGGGGCGTGAGTGTTTTGCAGGGAGTGTAATTTGAGAAGTATGTTTACCATGCACAGAGACACGTGCTCTAGGAACAATGTTTCCAGGAAGACTTCTCTCCCCAGCGAATTTGTATTTAACTTAATCCTACGATGCACGTCTGGCCAAAGGCAATATTGATGATACATGTGCTTCCCTGTTTCTATATTTGTGTTAGTGTGTGTATTTGTGTGCTGGACAATTCTGATATGTTATATTATTAGTAAGTAATATGTTCTGTTGCAGCCGTCCAGATCTGGATAAATCCGCCGCACTCCTGTTCCTCTTTAGCTTGTGTGTGTGAGTGATTTTGTTTATGAGTTGGAGGATGATGTAGTGTGGCTTTCTGTTTGTGTGTATGTGTGTTTGCATGCCTGAGGTCCACCAGAGAGTTGGTATGGCATTAATCCCAGCAATAATCTCTGATTAAGGTGAATATGTGTGTTTATTTGTAAGCATTTGTATGACTAAGCCTTTGATGGCCATTCACACAGACTATAATTATTGTGTCAAAGCCCTTGGCTTTGTTTGTCCACACCTCCTTCTGTGTCTGTGTTTACCTAGCTTCTTTTTTTTGGCTAAATTTGTACACTCTTAGATCAGAACATTGTGTCTCAGAGTTGTTTTAATCTAAGAATAGCTTCTCACATTGTTTCCTAGTCATTATTGTGCAGTCCAACTGTGTTGCTTTCCTTTAATGTGACCACAGGCTGCTGTTTCACTGTTTCTCAGATTGATCACTGCAGGTCAGTGATGGCTCTGTGAATGGGTGTGAATGCTTTCATCACAAACTCAATGTGTAAGATGTCTTCAACACAACAGCCAGTTGGAAATGATTGATTTGCCCTTTGTTTATTTTCATTAGGCTGATGGTGATATGATAGCTTAATAGGTTCGATTGATTGCAGAGTGTAAATGGGATTTTCGGGGGGTGGGGGGTGGGGGGTTGTGTTGGGGCTCAATCATATGGACCGTAACAATATTTTGTAAATTATACAATATACAGTATACATCATAATTGTGATGTCTTGCAGAAATATAATCAGTGTTGGGTGGTGTGATGTGGCCACAGGTAAAGTGGATATTTTCCAAGCCTGGCAGAAGTGTTTTATTCCTGTTATATCTCAGCAATCTGCCAACAATTTGCTTTTTTATTAATTAAAGAACAACATATAAACTATTTATCAGTCTCTAGTTATATTTAATGTAAAATGAAACAAGTTAGTTCCTGTTTATCATTTATGTTACAGCAGCTACAAACAGTCTTTCCAAAACTGTAGCACCAAGAGCAGCACTAAAATCTTACCAGAAACTAGTGTCTCCTGTTTGTGAACAGTTCAGGAACAATGTAAAAGCATTTTCTAATATCTGGAGTCTTCAGTGAGGAAATGGAAATGAAACATGAAACAGCGTGGCAAATTATAATTTCTTTTGTTATTTGCCATACTTTGTGCTAGCTGGTCATTATGATCATCATTGCAGCTACTAAACTCTTGTTCATAAGAGAAAACTAGAAGTGCATGGTAACATTTGTGGAACAACTATACTTTAGAAATAAAAAGACAGCACAACTAATTGACCCATGATCATATTATACAGATCACCAAAGTGGTTTCTGAAGGAAAAATAGCATTACCATTAGATACCAACCAACGGATTGCTATGAGGTAATGTTAAAATAATGTATTTTGCTTTGATATATTCTCAGTTGCAATATTCTGTTGATTAGTTTGACACATTTTCATTTCATTTTATTTTAGATTATGTCTCAAAACACATTTTTACATATTTTTGCCAAACCTGCCGGGGATCTACACTTGTTTGTGGACTTCAGATCAGCATTCAAACATAATCTACTTAATTCCAAGCAGTCCCACTTCACTGTCCTGCTCGTCATTGCTTCACCTTCATTGCTTCACCTTCATTGCTCTTCTCCCTGTACATCAGTGACAGCATCTCCAGACCCCTCTGTGGTGTACACAGATTCATCAGGAATACTGACAGGCCTGCATATGGGAAGTTTACCAGCTCTGGTGCAGCTACAACAATCTGGAGCTGAAAAAAACCCAAGACTGTGGAGTTCAAAACACTGAGGTCAACCTCAATTCCAGCGAATTTCTCTCAGATAATCTGGAGCACATACACATACAACTAAGTTTACATATGCCTTGTAGAATCTGCAAAAATGTTAATAATTTTAAAAAAAAGAGGGATCATAAAAGTCACATTTTTAAAGACATTTTAATCAATGACTGTTTTTATGTTTTGTGATAGTTGTTCATGAGTCCATTGTTTGTCCTGAACAGTTAAACTGCTCAGTGTTCCTTTAGGAAAATGCTCCAGGTACTGCACATTATTTGGTTTTCCAGCATCTTCTGCATATTTGACCCCTTTCCTACAGTGGCTATATGATTTTGAGATCCATTTTTTCACACTGAGGACAACTGAGGGACTTGTACATTATAGACTATCATGTACATTACATTACAAACTATTAGAAAAGATGCAAACATTCACTGATGCTCTAAAAGGCAACACACTACGTTAAGAGTTGGGGGGTGTAAAATTTCGAACAGGATGATCTGTGTAAATTGTTATAATCTTGTTTAAAGATCTTATTTTTTCATTTAGTACTGCCCTTCAGAAGATACATAAGATATTTACATGTTTATCAGAAGACAAAATAATAACAATTTACACCGATCATCCTGTTCAAAGGTTTACTTTTGTCTCTTAATGTATTGTGTTGCCTTCTTGAGAATCAGTAAATATTTGTACCTTTTGTTAAAGCTGTGTATGAGTCCCTCAGTTGCCCTCAGTGTGAAAAGATGGATGTCATACAGCCACTGTAGGAAAGGGGTCAAATATACAGAAGACACTGGAAAAGCAAATAACATGCAGTACCTCGAGAATTTTTCTGAAGAACAGTGAGCAGTTTAACTGCTCAGGACAAACAAGGGCCTCAAGAACAACTATCACAAAACATAAAAACAGTCGTTGATCATCCAGGTAACACACACAGTATTAAGAATCAAGCGTATGTAAACTTTTGAACTGGTTCATTTGTGTAAATTCAGTTATTATTGTATGTTGTGGACTATATGTAAACACCTGCTATGTGAAATAGCTTATTCAGGGCAGTACTAAATAAAAACAAAATGCAATTTTTATGGTCCCTTTCTTATTTTCTTAAAATTATTAACATTTTGCAGATTCCTCAAGGCATATGTAAACCTATGACCCCAAATGTAACATACAACAACCCAGACAATGATAAGGCCTAAGAGTAAAACCTGGTAAAGGCTTTAATACGTTTGTCAAAATATTTTTCCTGTGGTCTTCAGTAGGAGTGGTTCAACTCCTTCACACATCTGATATGGATGGAAGCTAATATTGATTTCATTGTGAATGTGTAATGCCCACACACATGTAATATTACTATCAGCATTGTATTCAATCTACAATAGCTGGATATGGGGTGGAATGATTTTTGTAAAACAGCTTAATTAGATAGCTTAATTAGTTTAATTAAGCTGTGTAAAAATGAGTACCATCTTTGACCCATATATTCCTACCTAACTATTACTGTTTTATTTTAATTAAACTAAATTAAAATAAGTACTATTTCTGTTACAACACAGGTTTTGTTTATAATTTTTTGTGACTTCGTTTTTAACATTGATGTTAGATATATAAATCAGTTCGTTATTCTGAATGGCAATTTTACATTATACATCTTTGTTTCTAGCATAATATATACAATCCTAAACAAAACCCAAAAACATTTATGAGACAAGAGAGAATTAAGAGTTAAACGATATGCGACATTTAGGGCAGGCATATTGATGATTTAAGTGAAATTTAAGAATTATATTAAATATATCAACTATTATTGTTTTAATAAAATAAAGTAAAATAATTATTTTGTCATAATTCAAGAAAAAATTTCTCTGTAGGCTTTGCTGAATGGTTGCTGAATAAACAAATCTTAAGAGATGAGGTTTTGAATAATGGCAGTTTGCTTGGCCTGTATAGCCAGAGACTGTTCTAGTTAAGAAATCCAGCTTACTGAAAAATTTCACTGAGGTTATGCCAGGGGTTCATACTGCAGTCCTGTGGCTTATCCATCTTCAAATGCCCAAAGATAGCTATAGTGCATGCTACATTCTGTAGCATGAGAAGGTCACCGCAGATTATATATTGGCTGTTAGTTTTCCTTCATTTCATGAACATGATTGGATGCTAAACAGACAGAAGTGAATGCTAAACTGAGCCCATTCGACTGATGTGTAGCGTACAGTCATTGACTAGATGAGAGATAACAAGACCTTCCAGATTTTTAACTTTGCACTTTGAAGGTCTAAATAAAAATGTAAGGTGTGAAAACACTGGAAATGTAATTAAGTAAGAGTACAAGTATTCAACTTCAATAATATTCAGGCAAAGCATAAATGCACCAAAATAAAATTTAAGTGTACTAAGTTCAGTTGCTTAACTATTTTCCACCCCTGACTGTGGTGCTATTCCTGGGTCACACCCAGTGTTTCTGGGATCGGGTCCAGATCCACTGCAGCCCCCAAGGATTAAACGGTTACTGAAGATGGGTGAATGAATGAATTAAAATAAAATAAAATAATTATTCTTGCTATCCAACAGCTTTTGTTTATATTTTTTGTGACTTCTTGCTTCTTCTTATGTTGATATTAGATGTTAGAATTGTAATGCAGTTCATTATTCTGAATGACAACTTTGCACTTTAGATATTTACTTCTCTGTTCACATGTACATTTTAACTAAAAACATTATGAGACAACAGAGAGCTGAATGGTACTGTGTGATATTTACATTACACATTCACAATTCTCTGTGAAATTAATATTCTATTAAAAAGGCACTTCACATATGCTCATATAACATTATTATATTATAATTGCATTATAATTTCTACTCATTTAGCAACCATGTGTCTGTTGGTGCTGTTTTTAATTTTTAATGTCACCTTTTTAATTTTTGTATGTACAAGTGTTTTGGTGCATTGCAGCTTGATTTATATCAATTAATTCAGTTTATATTTCTGAATTAGGAGGATTAATATGTTGCATGTGAACTGGATTCTGAGTTACAGTTTCCTGTGAGTGTATGTGTATATGCTGTGTGTCAGTGTGATTTTATGTGCATGCATATTAAACTGTACTGTATATCTGCAGCTGTGGTCAGCGTGAATCTCCTAACCCAGCTGTTACCCTCAATAGGTCATGTAGTAGTTTGACCTCATATGCTTTTGAACATGGTGTACATACTATCTCTCTATGTTTTCACCTTCCACTGCATGTTCCTTTGGTGACTGGCTCATTCCAGTTCCCTCTGCTTCTTCCCTTTCCTCAGGCATGCCACAACCCCTCCACCCCTGACTCTCCTGTCTGTCTGACTGTCTGGCTGAATGTGTGATAATTCTGTAGTCAGCAAACTGACAAACCTCAGAAGTTAGTATATGACTCTGACCTTATTTTGTCTATACACAAGGTTGTGTGTGTGTGTGTGTGTGTGTGTGTGTGTGTGTGTGTGTGTGTGTGTGTGTGAAGAATATTTATGTCATTTTTATGTGGAATGTTTCACAGTGTATCAGTGTTGAAGCTTCCCATGCTGCCCCTCTCCTGAATTTTTAACACACAGGGTTTTTATATAGTCTTTTACTCTCACAAGTGTAGTTTTGTAAAGGAATGGGTTCTTTTGTGTGTGTGTGTGTGTGTGTGTGTGTGTGTGTGTGTGTGTGTGTGTGTGTGTGTGTGTGTGTGTGTGTGTGTCTGTGGATATATTTAATCTCATCAACATCTTTCACCTACTCATTTTCAGTAACACCTTTAAGAAAGCCAGGGTCAAGGCGAATCTGGAGCCTATCCCAGGAACACCATGTGAGAATATATATCCCCTTGCTGATGCATTCTGTCTTTGGTCAGTGCCATGCTACAGCATCAGGGTGTGGGCGTGGACCTTCATCCATCCGCAGAGCTAATGAAATATTCATACACACACGTCACACTGCTCTGAACTACCTCTAGCAGTCCAACATTATCAGCAGAAGATACTCACACACATTATGCAAACATGTAAAGCGCTGTGTTAATGGAAGTACTGTATCAGTGTAAACTTTTGTATGGCTTGCATAATGTGTGTGATGGCAGTGTGTGTTTCCTTCCCGTTTTAATTCCAAGCCCAGTAACTTAACTATAAATTGCAATGCTTCTACTAATCTAAGACTAATCTTATACTACTCAATCCAGGAAAAAAATGCTTTACATGAGCCCTATTTCAAAAGGCCTTATTTTCAAAAACCATGTCATACACATATCATTGAAAATGCCATACGCTGTCATGAGTTGCCATGACAATTTTCATTCAGTGATATGAGTGATGTGTTACAATGATACCAGGAATGTCACGTCAGTTACAACGAAATAATATTAATACAAATATTAGTAATATTAGTAAGTAAAACACATGCAAAGGCTCCATATTTCAAATGCTGGTAATTAGCCACAGAAACATTTACTGTAATATCTCCATAGCAGAACATATCTTGGGTGTTTATGACTAGCTTGTTATTTTTTTCTTTCTCTGTCAGTTCTGGGACCATTTTTTCTTTTTAATATCACATGTTCAAAAGGCACTAATGAGGCTTGTTAGCTCAAATGTCATGACAAGGCATTAATAAATTTGCTATAGATAAAGCAAGGACATGTCATGAAAGACCTCATAAATCTTTTATGCATTCATCTAACTGTAGTAAACACCATATCCTGGCCAGGCTCTTGATGGATCTGGAGCATATCTCAGGAACTCAGGCCACAAGACTAGAATACACCATGCACAAATACACATGTAAAACACGTCTGTTAAGTGATATGTTTTATAGGTTCAAAATGAATGTATCACTTACGCTATGTGGCTATACGTTCATGGATACCTGACCATCACAACCATATGTGCTTTTTGAACATCCCATTCTAGATTTAATCTCCTCTTTGCTGTTATACATAGTAACCTCCACTCTTCTGGGAAGGCTTCCCACTAGATTTTGGAGCATGGCTGTGGGGATTTGTGATCATTCAGCCAGAAGAGCATTAGTGTGGTCAAGCACTGATGTCGAGTGAGGAGGCCTGGGGTGCAGTCAGCATTTCAATTCAACACAAAGGTGTTGAGTGGGGTTGAGGTCAGGGTTCTGTGCAGGCCACTCTGTAGTTCTAGTGAAGGGAAGTTTGAATGCTACAGCATATAGAGACATCCTATACAATTGTGTGCTTCCTCTTTTGTGGCAACAGTTTTGGTAAGACCCTCATACAGCTGTGATGGTCAGGTCTCCACATACTTTTGTCCATATGGTGTATTTCATCAAGCTGGCATGTGCGTGGCATGGTAGTGTAGTGGGTAGCATTGCCACAGTTCAATCCTGATCTCAGCTTACTGTCTGTGTGAGCCTCCATTTTTTATTCTGTCCTCCATTTTTTATTCTGCAAAAATATACCAGAAGGCAGAGTGGCTTCACTGTGAATGAGTGTGAATGTGTGTGTTCATGGTGCCCTGTGATGGACTGGAATAAGATCTGGATTCACCATGACCTTGACTAGGATAAAACACTTCCTGATGATGAGTGAATGAATGAATGAATGAATGAATGAATCTACACTGTCATGACATTAAATATAAGAGCTCTTACTAAGAGTTTCCAGTGATAGTAATATGACAGCTATACAACTGGACATAAACCATAATGGCAACTACTCACAGCTTATTATACCTGCCATGACACACTGATGGCATAGTTATTTCAATGCTATAAGTGTTACTCACTTAACTGTAAGGTCCTGTTTGTTCAGATGAGTTGAGAGTGTTTGAGACATCCAGCAGATGGCGCCAGTGAAATGCAAATATTACACTATTAAACAAGCTTAAACATAGACCTAGACAATAGAGCAAATTTCTCTGTAATTCTCTATACTATCAGTAAATCCATATAAATATGGTGATTTAAAAAAAAAGAGGGGAAAAAAATAATACAGACTGTTTGAACAATTGCAGTATGCAGTATTTCATCTACCTAGGATGTTTAATAAGTTGATTGCTTTTTTAAAATAAACCCAATAAAGTGAATATCACAGTCTTCAGCTATGTGTATGGATGCATTTTGTGCATTAACATTCATAAAGTTGTGGGTTTATTAATATATTATTAATATATTATCATCATGCTGCACAGAGGACAGAGGCAATGTAACCTGCATCAGAAAAAGACCGGTTATGAAAATAATAACGTCTCCATGAAACAAGGTGTAGTAAAAGAGCAAAGGTGGCTCACCATGCTGTAATTTCAACTCTTTATAACTCAATGAAATTCCATTTTTATGACCATATAAAGGTTGTATAAAACAACTTACTCAAGCATAAATTACAAAGGGTTGTATAAATACGCTAAGTTACCTGAGTGATTAGTGACCTGTGGATCTTTTATCAAATCGTAATTTTTTTTTGCGTAGGCTTTGCTGAATGGTTGCTGAGTAAATAATTCATGGGAGATGAGGTTATTCCTATGATTTGTTTAATTACTCAGCAAACCATTTAAAGAAGGATTATGAACCACAGCTAAAACACATGCAGTACAATTAATAAGGTACAAATTATTAAACTTAAACTGCAAGATAATTTGTATATTTTTGAAGGTCTAAATAAAAATGTAAGGCATTAAAACATTTTTTTTTTCTTGGAAATGTAATTAAGTAAAAGTACAAGTACTCAACTTCAATAATACTCAGGCAAAGCATAAATGCACCAAAATAAAATTGAAGTACACCATTGATGTTCAATTACTCAAGTATTTTCCACCCCTGACTGTGGTGCTATTCCTGCCTCACATCCAGTGTTTCTGGGATAGACTCCAGATCCACTGCAGCCCTCTAGGATTAAACGGTGAGTGAATGAATGAATCATCAGTTTTTCCTGTGAAGGTTTAATTAAAACTACAGCTAGGTCTTGATGAACTCTGTCAGAGAGGATTGCAACTTTATTTCCCAAGATTTGGACACAGTTATGAAGTATGTGGGTATGCAAGATTACAAATTATTTATATCACATTTAGACAGTAAATGGTAACTAGTGAAATTGTTTATACTGTTGCTAATAATTAGATTTTTATATCTTTATCTTCTATATCTATCTTTGCTTTCTCCTAAGGCTAAGCAAACCTTTGCCCTTGATTATATGAGGAGAAATAAAGGTGATTGTGGATATAATGACTGTTAAGGGCAGGTGAAGATCATGCTGTGTCCATGGCTGTGTGGTAGAAATCACTGATTAAACTTGTCACGACAGCTTAAAGGCTAGTTTTTATAAGCATTGCTTCAGTACAGAATTTTTAGTGGATGATGGATAAACTTGACAAGAACATCAGGCTCTAATGAGGACTAATGTAGCCAATAAGTTCCCTGAGTTGCGTGTGAGCCGAAAAAGTGCTGACTGTGTAAACTTGTGTTCCAACAACAACCTCTTCAGCTATTTCCTCCCATGGCGTTGTGGTGGAAGGCAAATAAAATGAAGAGCTGACAACAGCATTGATGATTAAGGGCTGATGGTCTTTCTTTAATTACTTTTTTTTTTCTTTTCTGGAACAATGACAAACTTATACCTGCATTATGAATGACTGTGAACTGAATGAATAACAGTGTTGGATCTTGCCTGAATAAATTGGAAGAGGTTGATGTAATTAACACCAAATTGGATGAACATCTTCTGGACTTCACCCATGAATGTGCTGTATTATTTTGCAGTGTATCTCTCTAGAGGAGAGTGACAAATTAATTGCAAAAAAAAAAAGCCACATCAAACAAAGATAACTGACCACATGAGCTTAACTCTAAGAAGACCTCTGCAAATGTCTAAAAAGGGAAGAGAAAACTGTTTGCATTCCTCAATAAACTGTACAGTCATCTCAGTCAATGTCTCTGAGGAAGTGATGCTTTAAAAATTATGCTTCCATCAAACCTGACCATATCTAACTGACTACTGAACATGAAGGACTGTGTCTCTGTACAAATGAAACCCCTCTGGAGTGTTAAACTGCATACCAGAAATGACTATGAATAAACAAATAATCATTCAGCTGTTACAGTCACGTGGATCATAGTGAGATTCGGTACTTATAATACCGGTTAAAATGCAAATCTCTGTCAGGCTGTTCTAGAGATATTTTAACTGCTGTCTAGTTTGCCACATAGAGCTTTTGAGTAAAGGAATTCATGCAGTATTCCTTTAAAGTGGGATGTGCTTTACATTGTCAGGAAAGAGTTGTGCGTGAGAATAAAGATGCTTAAAAGAACTAAAGACTATCCCAAGGGATAATATACTTTCTTAAAAACAGTGATGGACTTCTTGTCCTTTTCAGATTCAGTAACCCTTTTGGGTTCTTTGGGCCAAAGACACCAAAAAGGGAGCTAGTCAGCTAAAGAGAAGACCTGGTGATGACAGCCCTCATATAAATCAGCACTTTCCAACCTCTTTGTAGCCAGGGATGCCTTTAACTCTAAAATAAACTCCAATGACCCAGAGTAAAGATATATTTTATGAACAAAATCCTATTCAAATATTAGGGTAGTTATTAGAGCCATAGAGCTTTCTATTCCTGAACTTTCCACTGCCAGAAAATATTGCATTAAAGTTGATATGATTTATTGGCAGATTTATTTTATTATTATCATTGTTGTTTTGGATTAAACCCATTTAAATTAAGTGATTGGTCAAACAGGCTGAAAAACAGAACTAAATAATAAATCACAAAAAATAATAATAAAAATAGAAATCACAGAGCTCCTGGCTATGCTTTACAGACCCCACTTTGAGAACCACTGATAAAGTATTCTTACAATGAGCAGTGTATAGCTAGAGTACCATGGTCCACCAGTTGGAGACATGACCAGGCCTATTACCATTCATGTATAATCTAAATGTTACAAGAGGAATTGCAGGACTTAAATGAAAGCAACAAATCTCCAGTATGGTTGTTCTCTATTATAGACAAATGTTCTATACTTGTGAACTCCTTTATATACAATGGGGTCCAAAAGTCTGAGACCACCCTGAAAATCTAGGATATTTTTTATTTAAAATTGGAAATAAATAAAAGGTTTGAGAATTTTGAAATATGTAAAACAAAGAAAGTAAATGTTCCACATCTTGAATATTTAATATTCAAGATTCTGCACTATTTCTAGGTCCCTATTTAAATGTAAGCAAATGTGTGACACTGACCGTGTTAAAGGCATTGTACACATAGTCAGATTTTCCTCATGTCTAATCTCTTGTGTATTGAAGCATGTGTTCAGACGACACTCCAATGGATTTGATCTAAATTGGATCATAAGGTTTTGCACAAACTTGTGGAGTCCATGCCAGCTCGAGTGCACACTGTCATTAAAGCAAAAAACAGGAACAAACCAAATACTCTGAAACTCATGTAAATATTTCAAATATTGTACTTTTCATTGAAGTCGTTGTTAATAATATAATTTATAATGAAAATTGTTGTATTAAATTAGAAAAGAATGCAAAATATAAACATTTTCACTAGGATGGTCCAGAAGTGCAACATTATTGTCCTGGAAGAAGTCCTTCGTCAGGCGGGCGTTGTGAACTGCAGCGTTGTCCTGTTGAAA
>CM074948.1:7358455-7408041 GCA_037577455.1 Pangasius macronema | reverse complement strand
ATATATATATATATATATATATATATATATATATATATATATATATATACACTACTGTGCAAAATTATATATATGCACGTATTGTTAAAAATGATATGGTTAATGGGTTCTTCATTCCTTCTTATCTAGAACCCTACAAAAGTGTTTCTCTATCGGAGATGGTTCCATATAGGACCCTTTTATGAAGCCAAGGACCCTTAACTATCCAAAGAACCCTTAAGGAACCTCCTAAGTGTATGCACAGATATTTTTTTTAGCAGTAAGCATCTCAAATCTTCAACCTTTCTGAAAAAATTTTAATCTGATATTCTGTGGTTTGTATAAGCACTCAGCTGAGTAAAATGTAGCTCCATGGTTCTCTGTGATGGTGGGATAAAGGTTAAAGTTAGTGGATTAGATGATGGAATGAAAGTCCCAGCGATTACAAAATTCCACACAGTCAGCTCTTTAAGGCCTTATGTGCTATTTCCTAAACTGTATAAATGTGGAACTTTATTCCTTTAAAGCAGTCAGGTTCTTTCTTCTCTGATGATTTGCTCTTTGTATGATTTGCCAGCTTTCTACAGATTACCATTCACTGCCAAAGTCTCTAGTCTTTCCCCCAGAGAACACCAGAGCCAAAACAACTTCATGCTCCCCCCTCTGTTTGTGTGTGTCTGGGTGTGTGTCTGAATTCTTTCCTATGTTCTCCAGACTTTTCACCTGGCCACTTTTCTGATTAACGTCACAAAGGATATATAATAGGTTGAGGTTGAATGGATTTAGACTTTAGCATTCGGGGGTCTTTAGCATTCGGGGGTTTCACATACATACACACAAATGAGAGCAGCTGAGTCTTCTCAAATCGTAAGCAATGGACAGCCTTGTCAATTTTTTTCATTCCGTGCGGGCAGTACAAGTTTTGTGGAGGAGGGGTGAAAAGGATTCTTGCATAATAATACTGTCTTCCTCTTGAAAACCTCCTTTCCCAGCAGAAATTCCAGAGAGAGGTGTTTTGAGTGCCATTGACCCTTCCAACATGGTTTCTGAACCCAGGCCTGTGGGAGAAAGATTGTTGCTGGATGTAAACAGATCAGCTAGTCCTAATTTCACTAGATATGCAAAACCATCTGTCAGTAAGTCTCTTTCTACACTGAGGCCCTGATTTACTGGGATCCAAAATAATGAACGCTAATTTGCATCTGCAAGGGGTTAAATTGCACATGCAAAAAGTGGGTGTGTTTGCTAAGAATAATTGCTTGAATGATGTCACTTGCAAAGTAGGCATAGAAAACAATATGTAAATTAGGTTTTTGCATGAAACTTTTTGATCGTTTTACGATACGGAGGCATACTTAATATGCTTTCTCATTAAAACCTAGTCAATGTTCTTCACTGTTCGAAATGGACTCTGCAAATTTAATACATGGTCTCTAGATGAATTCATTTGTGCGTGCAGTAACTGTTCCCATAGAAATGGCCCAAATTGCATATTTAATAAGGCAAACACTAACCCTGTTAGTAAATCAGCTTGTATGGTTGTTACAGGTGTTAGCAAGTTTGCATGGGTTCTTACACAACCCAATCATGATCTTACTCAACCCTGAGCATGTCTCTGTTTTACTGAGCAAAGAAGCAGAAAAGCAGTGATGTGTACTGGCAAATCAAAGATTTTTTTTATACTCTGGTGATATTTACACATACATGCGCACACACAATATATAAATGTGCTGACACTCTTCTGCTCTGATCTACAAGTGTAAGTGCAAATGAATGGAAAAAACAGTGGGTTTAGTAGAGATGTTTAAAAGATAAAAAGGAAAGAGATTTTGTTGCATCGTTAAGGCAAAGCAGAGCAGCACAAACCAAATATGTTAATTACAGAACAAATAAAAAGTAGTGAGATGAAAAGGAAAGATGAAAGGTCAGAGAATTAGGAAAGGAAGACAAATGAGAAACAGCAAACAGCTCTGGTATTCCCTCCATCCCTGCTGGGATGATAAGGGAGGATTGTGTTTCTACAGCGAAACCTTGCTGCTTCCTGCACACGTGTTTGTGCTGCTAATAGGGATTGATGAGAGAGATCAATACGAGAAGTGGGCCTCTCTCCCCCACAGCCAGATAAGGCAGCCAGGAATTTCTTTAAAGCACCCTGAAAGCCTGAGATATGCCTGGAGACAGAGAGAGATAAGACCCAGAGGCCTCTGTCGACCCCCAGTAGACTACAGTATATCATGTACAGAGGATGAATGAGTCGTCTGACATGTCTATGTTGAAAAGAATTGGCTGTGGTTTTGTAGTAACAAATGAGTTGCAGTAGGGAGTATTGTGTGTAATGCATCTAAGCGAACTTTGGGTCTGATTTGCACCTGGCTCCTATCATCAATAAAATTTGGGTTTTCAATGCGCATTCAAAAACAAGAAGAGAACTCAAGGTTCTAGGTTGGGCCAACTGGAACAGTCATAGTGATGGCAGTACACACATCCATAGCATCATTTACGCGTGCAGCAATGTTGTCATAGCACACTGCTTCAAGATTGAAGAAGTGCTTAGACTAAACAGTCACAGGTTTCTGAAATGTTGTTTTAAAAATGGACGCTCTCTTGTTTGTCTGTGTATGTGGAATTGAATATTATATTCATGGCATGTGTAATTGATCAGAAAAAATCAATGCTAAACTCAGGTCCAAGAGTCAATAGTTCGATTCGGTTTTGGTATATTGACACTGTCACAAAGCAGCTTTACAGAAATCCATATGTAGAAATAGATCCTTGAGACAACAGAAACCAGACTCAAAAGGGAGCACATCCTCTCTAGGTGATACCGGATAAAGGCAAACAGTACTAACTGTGCTGAAAGGATGTTCAGTATGTACATACTGTAAATGAGCACAGGGCATTCTATATGATTATAGCAGCAGCTCTTTGGTACAAATCTACAGTATCCAAAGGGGGAAAAAAACTACACAACTGTTATCTTTGAACGCTGAAAAAGCACAGCTTTTCTGGTGCAAAAAAGTACTTTGCAAAGTTGAAGAAGACCTAGTAAGCAAATTAAAACTTGAAAATGAACAGAACAAAACAGCCTTCAGATATGTGGAGACAAATTACAGTGTGGAATCTTCAGTGGTGTTCAAATCAGTTAAATGCCTATGTGTTTAGGGAGCTAATATCTCACGGAACATTAGATTTTTCTAAAAGGTACAATTAGAAAAAACATTAAAAAAAGTCTCTTAAAAGAAATAACTAGCTTTAAAAATGATAAACCAAAATAAAATTGTTCCTCTGAGTAAACCCTTAAACATACTATGCAGAACTATGTAGAATACAGTGGCCTGTTTCTCTGTCAGAAAGGTTTCTATGTGGAAAGCTTTTTTTTTTTAAAAAAAAAAGAGTGTAGTACCTGAGAGCCCTGAAAATTGACCGATAAGGTAACACAGAGTTTTGAAAGATTAAGTCAGATCATTTGGTCCTATAGTAGCTGTTTCCCGTCTTCTCACCCCCTGTGGTCTCTGTTTTCCTTCAGCTGTTATGAACAGAGCAAATAATGAACTCTCTTCAGAACAGACGGCAGTGGTAGCTCAGTGGTTAAGATGTTGGGCTACTAATCAGACGGTCATGAGTTCAGTTATTTAAATGAGATATATATAAGTTGCTCTGGAATATATAAGACACTCTGGGTGTCTGCCAAATGCCTTAAATGTAAATAAAAGGATCAAAGCTGAAGAAACAGTGTTTTCTTGCCATTCTGTGTATGGAACTGGGTCTGTTTAACACTCTCCCAACTCCTATCAAACTTCACTTTTTTTAAGTGCAAGTCTTTGAACTTTTCAACTTCAGTGAACATCTCTGAGTAAATGAATGCTGCAGGCCATACATCAAAAGTCATTTCTATGATTTTAAACACCATGCTGCAGGTTTGTCCCATTCATCAATTCTTTCTTTCTTTATAATTGCAACTGTCATCACCATTTTAACAGTTCAGTGCCTGGTTTTTGCCAACTCTGTGAGGCGTGTGATGGAAAATTCAACAAGGCAAATAAGGTTTCAGTATAGCGAGTGAGAGAATGTGGGGAGAGTGGTGGTGAGGTTGATGAAAGCTGAGCTTAGAGGACTGTTTCGAGAGCTTGGGTACAAAAACTGAGCAGGGTACAAAGAATGTGTAAGACAAAATATCAATGTAATTGGTTTAAGCATTTATAAATGTTTCTGTGAGGGGCAGAAGAGAAAATATGGAGAGATAGGGCACACAGAAAGAAGCAGAGGGTTAGAGGATGACAACAAACAGAGAGAGACTGAAAAGGTGAAAAAAACTGAAAAATCTATTACTTCCTGTTATTTTTTTGGAACATACCAGTAAATCGGGCTCAGTAATTATATGACTGTGAAGGTTAATATTCATGTTAATCCTAATTGTTTAGTACAGAGGTGGCACATCTTCACTGCAGGTTTTCATTCTGGAGTTTATTGGATGCAATGGGTTGCTTATATGATACATGCCAACACATTTACCATGTTTATTCATTCCTCTCCAGTAAATGCTTTATTTTGGCTGTGGATTACACTACTTATTTCATCGCATATCCCAGCTTGTTAGGAATTTGGGGTACGTTGGGCTGTCCTGCACACAGGTGGGCCTGTGGTAAAACCTCTAATTGAAGTTCAAGAAAATTTAATTAAGCAAGTAAAAATCTGAAGCCACACCAGCCCTTTAATTATTGGATTGGATTAATCATTTAGTGAAGTGACGTGTAGCCAAGTATGGTGACCCATACTTGGAGTTTGTGCTCTGCCTTTAACCCATCCAAGTGCGCACACACACACACACACAGAGCAGTGGGCAGCCTTTTTTGCTGTAGCAGTTGGGGTTCAGTGCCTTGCTCAAGGGTCTCACCTCAGTCGTGGTACTGAGGGTGGAAGAGAGCACTGGTCATTCACTCCCCCCACCTACAATACCTACCAGACCCGAGACTCGAACCCACGACCTTAAGGTTACAAGTCTGACTCGCTAACCATTAGGCTGAGGGGCCTCATCAGTGGACAATTCCTTAAAAAAACTTTTTGGATAATTGGTTAAATAACTTAAAAAGGGATCCTCAAGTCTTCCTCAAATTCCTCAAATGGTTTAGACAAACTAAAGAAACCTTTAGGCCAGTGGTTCTCAAATCAGTCCTCAGGGCCCTCAGACTGTCTACATTTTTGCTGTATCCCAACTTACAGCACACAGGGATAGAGCCATCTAGGGGGCCCTGTGGAGTGGGATGAAAACCACTGCTTTTAAGGTGCAATATTTTGCAAGTCCATTTGTTTTGCTTCAATATTATTCAGAATTCATTTATTAATTCATCTTCAGTAACTGCTGGTCAGAGTCAATGTGGATCTTGAGCCTATCCTGTGGGAATACACCCTGGATGGGGCCCCAGTTCATCACAGGGCACCATGTAGTAACCAAAGCTCAGGATCAAACCTGGGACCCAGGAGCTGTGAGGTGGCAATACAAACCCTCTGTGCCACTATAATCTGTACTGCTACGGACAGAACTCAGAGGAGCAGATTTAATTTTTTCCAGCTTCGTTTGAACAGCAGCGATTGCCTTTGGCACTGGAAACAGTTATGGTGTCATTGGCTTTTGTAGGAAATAAACAAAGCTGTTGTTTACACTTTTGCAAGCTCAGAACTTCATCCTTCAACCCCACGCTCAATGTGCCATACTTATCACACAAAAACGGAAATGTGTGTGTGTGTGTGTGTGTGTGTGTGTGTGTGTGTGTGTGTGTGTGTGTGTGTGTGTGTGTGTGTGTGTGTTTGTGTGTGTGGGTGTGTATGTGTGTGTGTGTGTGTGTGTGTGTTCAAAACATTTCCTCATTCCTTCACAAAAATATTTCCTAACTGGTCCTGAAAGAACACTTTTTTGGGGCTACTTTATTTCCAGAGGAGCATTTTTAAACGCTTGCTGAATTTTTTCCTCTCTGAAAATGACCTGTTTGAAATGAGCTCAGGATATGAAGATGGAAAGCAATCTTGCTGATGCAAATGTATGAAGGTTAGAGTGCAGCCAAGCATGAAAGCCCCAGACTGCAATACAGGAACCTACAGTGTAACTCTATCCAGAACCTGGCAGTGCCTCACATTGTGTTTAACATTGTGTGATATTTTTCCTTTTGGCTGTTGGTTTGAGACAGTAAAATTCTCAAACAGGCAAAAGTCTATAACACTGTTAACATTGCAGAAGCAGTGGAACACAACCATCCCTACACAAGCTCTACAAATATAAACCATTATATTTTTTATACCACAGTGCTGTTGAATTCTCCAGTCTGATTGGTCATATGTTTAGAAGAAGCACTGACAATAGTGCTGGCTCTAATTCATATCAGAGCCTTATATCGATGTGCCATTTCTTATACATTACTGTATTTATGTTCATTCACAGGGACTTGTATGGATGCGCCACATAATATATGCTTAATAATAAAAGGATTTAAAAACATGTTGTTATTTAACAAACATGTATAATCAGTGATATGTGGAAATGTTGTGTGAGGAGATGTTTATTTGACATTTATGGAAGGAGTTTCCAGTGTCAGATTTTTTTTTTTTCAGTCAGTAAGATTTCCCCTACTGGAAAGTTTTAGTTCTCTCATTTGCTGATAACATGACAAGCTGTTTTTTTGTCTAATTAAATTAGAAAAAAAGAGAGAGAAAAAAATAGACTGGAGAGGGAATGACTGTTTATATCTTCTATAACTTAAGTTCTAACAGGAACTAACTTATCTCACAGATGTTTCAGAACATTAAATATAACTGTAAATGAAAAAAAAAAAAATTATAATTGGCAAATTGCAGTGGTATATGAGGAATACAACACTGTGCTGTTTGATGTGCTGTTTTTGGAAATGTTCAGCCTTGGGGGTGGGAACACCACCCCATTATTGTTAAGTTTCCTATGACAGCACGCCCCATGGAGTTTTATTATGTATATATTTTACCAAGTGTGTGTTTTGGAATCTCCACAGCACGGCTACGAGAGCTCTTACTTTAAATAGCTTACATCCCAGCATTCATTAAAGTTTAGCATGAGTTAACACTTTGAATGAGATACAGAAGGTGCTACTGACACCACTGTGTGTGTCTGTGTGTGAGTGGTGACTGATAAGAAAGTGAACGGTCATACCAAATTGGAGTAACACTTTATAGGAGTGTTCACATTACTGGCCTGCTTCTTAACTGTCACAGTTCTTGCAGACAGGAGTGCAAGTCACACTACACCTTTTACACACACACTACACCTTTTACAACATGGTTAATAATGATTAAATCCTTTTGCAGTGTGCAGACTCAAAAGTACAAAAAGTGTCAATGTAATTTTTTTTGGTATTTTATAAATAGTATATGTACATATAATATTCTATAAGTATTATATGTAAAATATTTCTGTATTCCAGTATGCAAATGCAAACCATGAAAAAGTTGGCATGGGGTTGATCCTGTGGTGTTTCTGTGGTGTGTGGTGGCATTTCTAATTGGCATGTTTATTAATCTCATCTTGTATGTAGGGCACCTCCTTTTTTACCAAGTAAGGACATTTTTGTGGGAGCACCACAAAAACAAACAAAGGTTAGCCAGATGGGTCTCAAAATATGAAAATACAAATACTATACCAAGAAAAAACAAGAAGCAATGCCACAGCTCCAGACTCTCCTTAATCCTCAGTTTAGGTGCCTTATATCCAATATTCCTGGGATAAGCTCTGGATTCACTGCCATCCTGGCCATGCTAAAGCGATTACTGTAAATGAATGAATAAATGAATGAATGAATTTGTGTGTTTAATCCCAAAAAAGACAGACTTCCAATACCAGACATCATCAGTAGGACCCCATGCCAGTTTAAAAAACAAAACAAATCAAGATCGGGAATTCAGTATGACAAACATTCCCCAGAAAGATGCAAGATTTTATATACTACTGAGCCAACACATGTTTTAGCTTCTTGTTTGCTGAAAATGATTATGTTTGTGTTGACCAGATGGATAACTACATGTGTATCTTTTTACAACACTGGAAAATGGAGTACTATAACGCATCAATAGCCCAACTTGTCAAGCTAATGTCTACTAATTACTGTTTTATACGTAGATTATAGGCTTTGTGGGTTTTGTAAATCCAGTAAACTTTGCAGCCCTGTAATTTTAAAAATCTTATAATCAAGCTTGGGAAGCCTAATCAAGTTACTCTTCTTTCCCTGTGTGTTTCTCTGTCTGTCTATCTTTTGTCTCCTCAATCCATTTTGCCAAGATCAATGTCATAGTGTTACCCTTGTGCCAGATGCTCTCAATCAGGTCCAGATGGGAAGTCACAAGCCATGGTGGTATTTGTAGTTCCCCTGAATAGATTCTTCTCACCCACTCAAAAAAGGATATATAGGATTGGAAATGGGCTAGAGAGATCAGAGTTAAGACACCGGAGAAAGGTTCAACTTAACCTCAGGGCAAACAGCTTCAGCCCTGGAGGCTTAGACTAGAGGAAGCAGAGTATTGGGCTCCTCTAGCTGACATTTGAGCTGAAAAATGTGGGTGCTTAAAAGGTAAAGAACTCTTGAGATGAGTCCGGAGAAGCATAAGCCCATGAGGAACTGAGAGGAAGAGTGAATGGTGAGGAGTTTGTAGCCTGGTATTCTAAGTAACTAGAATCTAAGGGCACTTTCACACCTACATTATATGGCCAATATGTGGACCCACTTGTGGGTCTTCCCCAAACTGTTGCCACAAATCTGAAAGTACACAATTGTCTAGAATGTCTTTGTATGTTGTAGGTTTAAGATTTCCCTTTATTGAAATTATGGACCCTAGCCCAAACCTTTTACAGCATGACAATGTCCTTGTGCACAAAGTGAGCTCCATAAAGACATGGTTTGCCAAGGCTGGCGTTGACGGACTCGAGTGGCCAGCACAAAACCCGATCACAACCCCACTGAACAGCTTTGCGATGAATTGGAATGCAGACTGCGCACCAGAACTCCTCACTTGACGTCAGTGCCTGACCTCACTAACTTTGGAGTGGGATGTTCAAAAAGCACATATGGGCATGATAGTCAAGTGTTCTTACACTTACAGTATACTACATGTCTATAGTCTACTTACATATTTTTACAGTATACTAAAGATATATATTTGTCTTTTTGCTGCATCAGAATCAGATCAAAATATATACTGTTGGTTTACTATTTGCTTTGGTTTGGTTTAACACTGTACGTAATTAATTTTTGTATTTCATCCAGGTTTCCTTTCCTTTTTTTGTTCATTTATCCAAATATTCAGAAAACATCACATTTCTGCAGTGCTACAGCTCTTCCCTGTGGTTATTCTCATGCCTTACAGCTCAGTTTAGCAGTTCATATCTGTAAAAAAATGCCACCTGAGCCAAAATATACAGCATTATTGATTCACTTCCAGCACTTAGGTTGATTCAGAGTATAAATAGTCACTGGACCAGGCTAGACTGGATTATTTGGTCCAGAATTGATTAAAAATTAGTAAACATTACATATAAAAGCACCCTAAGAGTGACAAGGCCATTTGTCCTGAAGGAGTCATGTATCCTCAAATGCCAGAACTCAGCTCTTAGTAAGAGTGTAGTCTAAGACTAACTGACTGAAAAGGCAGATTTTCCCTTTAATTTGCCCTGCATTTCCCTCTGTTACTTTCTGAAATATATCTAGTATCTTGTGGGCTTGTTGTGTTTTTTTTTATCCCAGTATTCTCCTCTCTTCATTTTTCTCTCCAACATTTGATGATGCACTGATGAGGTTCTCTCAGTTACAAATCCGTCTCCCTCCTATCAATTACGTTTCTTTTCAATTACAGGCAAGTTTGCCAACCGTTTAAGGAATGTTTCTTGATTTAAATATAGTGCATGTATAATTGACTGCATATACCAGATCAGATTGCATTACCAGTAGAATCTTTATTTGATATTGCTCTCTCTCTCTCTCTCTCTCTCTCTCTATTTCTCTTTCTCTATGTCATTACGTCGAACACATTTCTTCACAACCAGTGGTTAGATAAAAGTTGTTTGACAGGAATCAGTTAACTATGCCCTGCAAAGTATTTGGTCCATGTCCCACCTTGTCAGTTACTTGAATGATGTACACACCCACAGTCACATTATTACACACTTCACACACAAGTGGGTAAGAGTGATGGAGAGAGTCAGTGGAAAATTGGTTTGTATACCTACATTATAACCCATGTCAATAAAAATTACAGCATTAAAGAGTGTTTCTGACAGTTTGGGGGTTAAGCTAACCATGTTCAGTCAAGAGAAGCAGCTACATAGTGGAGTAGTTTAGTGTCTCTCATTTAAGGTTCTAGTTATGAGTGGGGTAAAAAAAAAATAGACATGGTGAAGGTGAAATATTTACGATTATATGTTCATTTTCCTATATCTTTGAATTCTTTTTTAATGTAAGCATTAAGCTGGGGGTGACTGGTACCTTTCTAATATAAAGATTAGCTTTTAGTATGCACTGGTGAATTAAACAAATTACACTTTTTGGTTATTTATTAAAGAATGTTTATATCCACAAGTCAATATATATAGATATAAATAGACAAAGTTAATTTAGATTTTTTTATTAAATTGCAATTAGTCATGTTACATATCAACCACAAAGTCCTGTGTCTTTAAGACTTTGGCATGTCTGAAAACTGCAAGTTACAGCTTTTAGTTCTCACCCTCTGAAGATGCTGACACTGAATTCTCCTTCCATACATGAGAAATAAGCATCTCCTTACATAAATCTTCACCATATCACCATACAAGTCCCTGCGAATGTGCTGTTAGTGTAGATAAGATAAGCTTTGAATTACAGTTGGCACTACTATAAGAGCTGCTGTTATCAGGTCAACTAGATCTTTATTATCATCACAGCCATATATAGTGTGCAGTACATAGTGAGATAGAAATTTAATCACCACCAATCAGAGTTGAAAATTCAACAGCACTGTGATTTAAAAACATTGATTTATCATGTTGGACTTTGTTTTATTTCAGAGTTTTGTGCTTGAAGCACATTTGTTCCACATTTACTCCACATATTATTTTAGAAATGTTCCCATGACCATTTTAGGATTACTTTAAGATCTGATGTTGCACAATAGCACAAGATTGGAAGCAGTTCATTTTATCCAGCTGAGGATGTTTTTGACCTGCGTTGATGTTAGTTTAAAGCACCAAATCCAAGAACTGAACCTGTGTAAAAAAATCAATAAATAAAATGTATATATAAAATACATAAATGTATTTATATAATACATAAAAAATATGCACACACACATGTATATATATTATATATACATTATATATAATATATTTAATATATATATTGGATGCATCTAGTTTTCCTCCTTTATCTGTGTTGGATTTTTTTTTTTAAATGAGTTATCCAAGACAGCACGGGGAGCAAAGTCCCATAAAAGAAAGATACAAAAACTCTCATGAGAGATTAAAGACATTTTTTCTTTCCATTCCACTTACCTTCTGGTGTGGTGATGCTTCACATATATAGTATATATGGATATATGTATAGTATATAGTATGCCCTATGGTGGCAGGCAGGAAGTAGATGATTGGATAAAGGATTACCTCCATGTTAGCAGGTGTGAAGGCTCTAAGATCAAAGACACAGCATGGCTCTGAAGGAAGCTGTGCAGTAAAATAATCAGAACAAATCCCAGACATGTAGCTAATGATTGCTGGTCCTGAGATAATGTCATGTTGATGGTACAATATTGACAAAGATTTCCACTGTGCATATGATAGGAATTAGGTGTGTGTGTGTGTGTGTGTGTGTGTGTGTGTGTGTGTGTGTGCGTGTGTGAGAGAGAGAGAGAGAGAGAGAGAGAGAGAGAGAGAGACAGAGAGGGAGGGAGGAAGCGTTTACTGAAGCCTCTCCAGGTTTATCTGGTCATTGTTATGTGATACACACATTTTTCTTTCACCAACTAAATGCAAACACATAATGCTGAAACATGACCAAAGTGTCTGTTGGTCAAATATTGAATTTCACTGGACCAGAGACAGCTTAGCCAAAATGTAATCCTCCAGACAGGGAGGGATGATAGAGCTAGTGTGCCTACGCTAGATGCTGTAGCAAGGCTCATGGACTGTTGAAAGGCCACGGCACTGCTTTTAGATCTGATGGAAAGGCTGCCCTGTATCTGGCACAGAAAAACCTGACCTCATCTTTTTAATGAGAAGCAAGACTTCACAGTCTATAAGGTTTGGGAAACAACTGACTAATCACAGAGAGCTACAGCGCTTGTAACAATTCAATTCAATTCAATTTTATTTGTATAGCACTTTTAACAATGGAATTGTCACAAAGTAGCTTTATAGAAATAAATGGATTCACAAAAAATATATTGTAAATATTTGAATTTATCACTTTTATTTACATTTATTTGTAAACGGGATTCCAAAAAAGAAATGCATTCTCTAGCCAGTGACAATAATGAAAGAATCAAAAAGCTGCTGTGCCTGATACTGTATCTGACCAACCCAGATTACTAACCCACTTGTTGAGTATCTCCCAGCCTGTTTATGCAACCCTGACATAATATGCTACAAGATGTTAATCATGGCTCAAAATAAAGCCCCATTCACACCACTAAATAGATTAACTGAAGACACAGTCTCACCAGCTCTTCATCTGTCCTTGACTGCCATACAGAAGAAGAAAAACCCCCTTGATCACAGCACACTTGAACTGTGTAAAACCCACTGTAACTAGATTGTAGACTAGATTCTGGACTTATGTTACGGCTGTCGTGGCACTTGATCAAGTTGTTTGCATGGTGGTGGTAGTCCAGGACCACGGTTGAGAAACACTATTCTAACTCATCTGGCTCAGCTCATGAAGAATTTGTAAACGAAGCACTATTTTGGACCAGGTGCATTAGATAAGAAAAAGTTTCAAATGGACCACAGTATGAGGGAACCACAGTCACAAATACATTTTGGGAAAAAAAAAAGTTTGTGTGTGTTGTGTGTTTTTGTTCAACCACTATGTGGGCAAAGGAAGGACTAGTTCAGGAACAGTGGTTCTCCCTGTGTGCCACCCCATAATTACAAAGGCCTGTGTGTGTGTGTGTGTGTGTGTGTGTGTGTGTGTGTGTGTGTGTGTGTGTGTGTGTGTGTGTGTGTGTGTGTGATTGTTGGACTCCTTGGCTGATTTTAAGAGTTAATGTTTGGAAGGTATGATGGGAAAGATGTTTGTGTGTAATGTAAGTCTTAATTAGTGTAGTTAGTGTATACTTGGTTTTAGTAATTAAAATAACATGTACAGTTTTACACAGTAAGTTAGGTTGCATGCAAACACACTGTAAATATAAAAATACATGATTAAAAAAGCAAACCACAGTGTGTGCAATGTTCAAAGTATTTACCCAATTACATCGCTAGAAGCCCAAAAGAGACCGGCATATCATGTAGCTCATGTATACTGAAGACAGCAGTTAGAGTTCTCCTCCAAGTGTGTTTAGCTCCGCTATTATGTTTCATAAGCAGCAGTTATTAGCTTTGTGTGTCTGAGAGAAATCACGTGCTTGTCCAAAACCAAACTGATTATCCTGAAATGGAGAAACCCAGCTACTGGGTGGGATTGGGATATGACATAATTTGGAAAGATTTGGTTAAAAAGAGAAAAAAAAACACAGACTGAAAAAAAATGTGCTCTTTAACATCCTTTCAACAGGATTCCTTTGTCAATACAGAAAATATGTAATGAAAGCTTGGCAGAAGTATGTGCAAATAATTACCCTGTTTGTGCTGACCACTCAGCCACAAGTATTTAATCGGGAGCTTCCCCATTCTGGCAGCTCTTCCAGCGTCCCACCTCCATCCCATAATTGTACTTCACTCTATGTTAATATCTGGGTTTGCATTTTCTCCAAATTTGGACTTATACCGCTACACTATGGACTTGAAGACATAATAACAATCCTGTATACAGCCTATAAGCAATTATGAAAAACAAAAAACTTGCAAAAATTCTTTTTGATTAAAAAGTTCTAAATTGAATGATTGATAATTTTCCAAGGTAATTCAGAGGAATGCTTCAGATGAATGAGGAATTCTTCAGATAATAATGCATATGACTACATAGCACATCACCTTTGAGTCACTTGTTTTGTCCATATTCATGTTTTATATAATTTGTATAATTTATATAATGCATTTTTTGTAATTTCACTCAGCCACAATCTATGTCTCTTCACACTGACTGTCTTTATTCCCACTTATTCCCATTCCCAGCTATTGACTCACTTCCAAACTGTAAACCTCAGCAGTAGAACCATATATACTGGGTGCTGTCTGTGTCTTTGAGCTACCGTCTCATAAATGGCCACAATCGCACCCTCTTTTAGCCCACAGGCCCACTCCCATGAGGCCCAGCCACACTGACATCACTGCGGTGAAAGTGTACATCTGTGTGTGTTTGTGTGTGTGTTGGAATAATAAGGATGTAGTTGTAGGGTGCCTCTTGGATTCACTTGTTTGGGTCTGGCAGATTGTGTGTGTGTGTGTGTGTGTGTGTGTGTGTGTGTGTGGGGAAATGGCTAGGTCCTGGGCTTATTGTCCTTGAAGTGAATCCAGTTATAGAGTAAAGGCCATAGTGCCTTTCTACTCCTTTTCTCTTTCTCACACTGTTTCACATTTTAAGTGTTGTCTCAGCCACTCTTATTACCTCCTCTTTCCGCTTTTTCTTTTCTCGTCTGCTGTTCTTCTGATGTTTTTCTTCCCCCCTCCTCTTCTATCTTTTGTATCTTGAAGGGCTCACAGTCAACTTTCCAATTATTTCCTTTCTATCAACAGCAAACTTTTGGCCTTTTCTTGTTATTCTTTTGTTCTTTCATTACAGATTAATGACTTCACACTTATAATTAAGCAATCAGTCTTACACTAAAGCAATGCNGTGTGTGTGTGTGTGTGTGTGTGTGTGTGTGTGTGTGTGTGTGTGTGTGTGTGTGTGGTAATGTTCTGGTGGTTTTGTGATGGTCACTGGGTGTTCTTTAAAAGAAATATGTAATCTCTTTGTAAGTTTTTTGTTTTCTTGAGATTTATAACTTTATGAGGCGACAGAGTGATGACTTATTTCCAGACAGGAGTTGGTTTGGCTTTACAAAGTGGAAACATCTGAACTCATTAGTCTGCAACACCCTTTAGCCTACAATAACAGAGAAAACTACACAGGAAACAAGTGAAACAGTAGCCTATACTGAGATCATTGCCTTAATATTGGTACATAAAAATGAGCAAAGTGTTGTGTTTTTGTTTTGTTTTTAGTTTGTACGCTGGTATTAACCTATGCACATTTCTGCAGCAAATTCTGCGGAACTCACGTGAGAATGCGACAAAAGTCATCTTCCTCATCACAGACGGCTACTCGAACGGCGGGGATCCTCGGCCAGTAGCAGCAGTGCTTCGCAGGAGTGGTGTAGAGATCTTCACCCTGGGCATCTGGCAGGGAAATATCCGTGAGCTTCATGACATGGCGTCACACCCCAAAGATCAACACTGCTACTTTGTGCACAACTTTGCCGAATTCGAAGCTCTTGCACGTCATGCTCTTCATGAAGGTGAGACATGAAATTAGCTGATGATGCAATTCACAGTATTTGGAGGTTTTCTCAGTAGGCTTGATAGCATTGACGATTTCTTGCAAGCAAAATTTATTTCCCACCACATTTTGATTCACAGGCGCTAAATAAGTGAATAATACCAATCATTGTAAAAGTGTAAGAAAAGGAAAATAAAATGACAGAGTTTAAATGCACAGAAGGAGAGTTCACTAATTCAGATTATTAAAGATTTGCTAATAAGTTCAGATTAAATATTTGTGTTTAATATAATTTCATATAAGTAAAGTATATTTCTCAAACAGTTATTTGAAAATAAACCTGACAATGAACACCAGCTCCACATACATGGCTTTGCTCACTTTTGTAAATCATGTACCTAAACAATAACCAGGGCACAATAATACATCATGAACTATTAATAAGACAAAATGTCTGCTTATGAAAATGATAATAAATTAACAACCAAATATAAATTATACACTCTATCCAAAAGAAATACACAGGCTCAGTATTTACAGCAGGTTATCATGAAAGGCTAGCTAACTTGTACAAAAGTTAAAGAAGTGGCTATAGAATGAAGAATCTGTCATACTGCTTACCTCTAGGTGTACTGTTAAAAAAAGTGTGTGTGTGGGGGGGGTGGGGGTGGGGGGATGTTTTACTCTAAGGTTTACCTTAGCTTCTGTTTACATTTACAGCATTTAGTAGAGTCAATTACAGAAGTAGGTTGAAGTCTGTGTCCAGAAACATATCCTCATGTTAGTACATATAGTCTATGGGTTAAGAATACCATAAGGCTAAAACCTTGTTACACACACTGACATTATTTTAGTTAGCATGAAGAATCAACAACTGCATTAACTAAGGTTCATACTGTCAATGAGTAAAATTAAGCCTACGATGTTATGAGACAAGACCTTAATGAACATGTCTGCACTTACTAACTGTCAAAATTCAAAACTGAACCTGAAGCTTGTTTCCATATTTACACCTGAAGAGTTCAGTAAGTTACCAACTAACATGTAGCATGCTGTAATTTAATTTTTGCTAATTTATATGGAGTCATGGATTGAATAAATGTTAATCAATGTAGGTGTACTTTGGTAGCATTTAAAGAAATGTCAGTTAATATGTGTATTAACTTACCTAGTTACTTTGTTAATGTTAACTAATACAGAAAATATGTAAGCTAAGGGAACCTTTAATGTAAAGCATTAACAAAAAATGACTTTTTCTAAACATTGTTTTTAAGCATTGCTTTTTCTAAACATTCCTGATCCAGCACAAATTTAAGTGCTTAAAAATTGTTTTTTTTTAAAACAGTGCTTTAAAAGCATAGCAGTAAAACTTACCAGTATCATGCCATCTCTAATCATGTGATAAGATGGTGGTTTATGCAACCAGTTCCAGCTGGATTCACATTTCTTATCGTCCACAAATGTATTACTGAGTGTCGCAGTTAAGTTCTGAATAAATAAGCAGATTTTATTGCATACCTGAACATAGCTGTAAATGTGCCATTCCACAATATTTACCCAAACTTTGCTTGGATAAGGTGCAGGGAACAAAATTACATTCCTCTGAAATGGTCTCATCCATGTCTGCTTCGCTGTTGATTTCTCGTCCTCATTTTGCTCTGGAACAAATGATTTTGTTTCTCCCCCAAAATCCCAGTTCTTGTTTCTAATAGTAACCCCAGTATAATACAAAACCTGCTGGAATGAATCATAATGTTGATGTTTCTGCATGTGGAGAACCTTCCCAGTTTAATCTATGAGGCCCAATAGCCAAGTAAACACGTTCTACCTACAAAAGCATTAAATCCATCATCCAGCTACAGCCAAAAATGCAGGAGAGATCATAAAGGGCCACTAAGGATCTGTATGAATAAGTGATCTTCATGAGGGAAGATAAGAGGCCAGTCTGTGGCATGACGAGTTATTCTCCCGCTGTGATATTCTCTCTTCAGCAACGTGCAGCTGCTGCCAGCAGCTTGGCTCCAGAGTTTGTGCTAACATCTGGAGTCCAATCCACTTTTGTTTGCTCTGCATATAAAGAGATAAAGATGCTTCTGCCAACACTTTGGATTTCATTGTTGTTCACACACACACACAATCTGAGTTCTGAGAGTTCTCAAAGTTACAACTATCTTGTGTTCTGCCAGTACAAAATTGAATTATCTCATCTTCACACTGTCCTTACCCTTAATTTGTTCACCATTTGCCACTCTCTCTCTCTCTCTCTCCCTCAGACTTGCCCTCAGGTGGTTACATCCAGGATGACATGTCCTATTGCTCCTCTCTGTGTGTGGAGGGGAGGGACTGCTGTGACCTGATGGCCAGCTGTAAGTGTGGCACACACACTGGCCAGTATGACTGTATCTGTGAGAAAGGACACTATGGCAAGGGCCTGCAGCTCGAATGCACAGGTAAGTCCACACCAAAACACATTCAATGTTCACACAATGTGGGCTGTCAGACTGCAAGGGTGGGAAGCAAGAACATGTGACACGTAAGTGAAAGTATGTGTTAAAATCTTGTTGAATTAAAAGTGGAAGTAGCATTAGCAGTTGGTCTTGAGTGAAAGTTAAAACACGTCCACACAGATGTACACTGGATATAAAAAGTCCACACACCCCTTGTAAAAATTGTAGGTTTTATGATGTAAAAAACGAAATCAAGATAAATCATATCATTGATCTTATTTCAGCTTTAATGTGATATAGAAACCAACAAAATTCACAAGAAAAACAAAGAAAAAAATAAGAACAAAAATAACTAAATTGATTTCACAAGTATATACACCCATTAACTAATATTCATGGTGTTCCATGGTACAGCCAATGTTCTGGGAATGGCAATGTTCTTTTGTGCCTCTCTCCTGATTGATACCTTTTGACAGTGAGGTCTTTTTAAGCTTTTGTAAGCTCTTTGCAGACCATGGCTTCAGCAGTCAGGTGAAGCCAAGAAGATGTCAAGAAAATTATACAAAAAAAGCTGATCATTACTTTTGAACCTGAGTTTGAATGTGCTATCACATACTATATCACAATAAAGGTGGGAAATGATCTCACATCGCAAAAACCTGCAATTTTAACAGCGGTGTGTACACTTCTTATATCCACTGTAAGTATTTAAAAGTAGCAAGTAAATGACTTTTTCAGAAATTATAAGTCTTTTTCTTAAATTATATGACTCACTTCATAGGAACCTTTCCTTACACTTTCATCTGTATAATATTAACCTAAATGCAATAACATGTTTAGATCTGTATGATATTTTTGAGCATGTTTTCTTTTCATTAAAGTAACTTTAATGTATAAAAAGCAAGTGAGACTAACAGACATTCTTTGTGCACAAATGATTTGTATGGATTTGATTTCCTGTTTTAAAAGTAGTTATTAAATTAAAATGCACAAGAACATGTGTATTGTTTTGGAAGCCAGGCAAAAGAAATGGAAATGTTTAAGCTGCATAATGAGTACTTGGAAGAACAAAGTATTATTCTTCTAACGTACAGTATAATTATAATATAGTATTTTTTATTGAGTACAATTATTAATATTTAGATATGCTCAGCTTGAGTAAAAACAACGATAATTAACTATAATAATAAAGTACAATTCCTTTAGCACTTCCCATCTCTGGCACATTAGTAGTGTGAGTCCAACTAAAGTCTACATTCAGTCTACTTCAGAGTCAATGTAACGCTCATCATTTTAGTTTTAATATTATAATTTTTCCTAAACATTAATGTACAAATGTACCATAAGTATCTGTAATAATAAAAATGTATATATTTTTTTTGGAAAGGTCATGGATTATACTTTTTTTTCCAATATGTATCAGTCATTCTGTTTCACTCCAATTTTGGCAATCACATGAGGGGAAAACACAAAAGACACAAAGAAGCTCATACTGTGACACTGAAAACGAATCAGGAAATGAATACAATGTTGTAGTCAAATGAAAAGGCTACATTCTGTAAATGCACACAGGAATAGAGCAGAGGCCGAGAGCTAAGCTTTACTGCATACAGAATGAACTAAGGCTTGTTGATGGTGGTTTGTTTTTAATATGTCCTCGAAAAGATATCTTCTTTCACTCTACTTTGGTTTCTCTCTCATTCTCTCTTTGATTTTTGTGCTGCTCTATCACTGAAAGCTGAAACGGAGGCACTAACGTGTTAACAGTCTGTTATGAGTCACTCTGTTTGTTATATTAAGCAGATACACACTGTTCGCAATGAATCAAGCGTAATGCTAACTTATTTCACTGTTTTTGTTCACATATGTCTTCCATAAAAGTGTGTTTTTTCATAATTGCAGAAACTTACCAAAACTGTATTAACTCCCTTTCATTATGGTGATTTTCCCTTTTTGTCTAAAGCAAACAGTGGGAACAATGGGCCTGTTTGCTCTTAAACCAGCACTGCTATAACAAAGTTTAACTCTCTCTATCTCTCTGTCTCTCTTATATATATATATATATATATACACAGTGATATTTTAGCTTTGGTAAATATATATGTATAACTCATGTCGTGTTGACACCTAAAGTGTTTATTTTTTAAGCCAACTGTGAGATTTTGTTACGTATCTCTGTAATAAATATGAACTGACCCAATATTCCACTATAAGCTCTCTCAAATACATAAGAAACGTGATCCAGTGTCTGAGCTTGTGGTGGCTTTGGAGAATGTTGGCTGCTACCAGAGAAAACAAACAAGATATTTAGGTGATAACCACATTACAGCTATATTATTTTCAAATTAGTGGTAAGTGTGGTCAGCTAGTGCTCTTACCAACCATGTGCCGGTTTTGGCATCAAACAAAGTTACCATAAACAGTCATGGTATTCAAGTGTGATTAGATGGCGTCAAGGCAAAGACACACCCCATAACAAGGCAGTCTAACTGTTTAATTTATGACAGAAGGTTTTAATGGTGATGTGTTACAGAGAGATGGAGTGTGCCTTCAGTATGGTGGACACTGGAAAAGTGCAATAGAGATGAGAGTTGCCTGTAATGTTTGACACGCTTAAGCAGGTTATGGATCTGATTTGCTTATTTAGCAGCTTTTCTGAGATTTGTACACTGTCTTATCTTCCACAGTCTACTTCATAAGTAAAGATTTGAATAGCTGGTTCTGGATTAGGCTTTTCACAACACTATAAAGGAACTAGGCATAGATCTAGATCAGTCTTTGGTGGGCTGTAAAACCTGATCCAAGGAAAATAACCACCATGACTGAGAGCATGATCTGAGTTTTATACCTTCCTGTGTTGTGTGCTGGTCATTATGATTATTGCTACAGAGTGTGCGTTTCACCCAGGGGAGTGAAAAGTTATAGTCACAATAAAAAACAGAGTTGAACCGCAATCATTGTTTTATTGAAGGTTCTCTAAACAAGGAAAGGTCTTCAGAATGTTGTATACTTTCAGGATGTACCACACAGGCTGTTGACCTGACATATGCTTAAATAATGAAAGCAGCTTCCCATACATGTTTTTTCTCTCCTCCCTGTATTTAATGGCTTGGCAGCTATTGTGTAACATTGTGTAACACGGGAAGTAGATTCAACTAAAACTGGGAGAAAAAAAAGTGATTCATGAGCACTGATCATTTCCACTGCTAGTTTAAAATGCATTTATTTCACTCTCACAGGGGCGGATAATTCAGTAACCCAGGCTCCCTGAACAAGCAGATTGTATGTCTGGGCTATTAGTTTTTTTATTTGTACTTGCTCAATATATGAGTATATTCAACAAGCAGAATATATCTGGTTCTATAATGAAAATAATCTATAATTCTTCCTGAGTTTTGCTGAAATTACATGCTGTTTTGCTGTAATTGATGCTGTAACTACAGTGCAAGCTACTCGTTCTGAATTGTACTGCCTGCTAAACTGCACACATCAGCCAAGGTGCCATGAGTAGAATGGATTTGACCAGATATGGTTTTTAGGCAGATATTTGTAAATACGAAGAGAATGGAAGAGGAATGCAATGAAACACAGAAACAGCATAATATAAATAGATAAACTATTTAAGTGCTAATAGCAAACAGACGAACACAATTGGTAACAGACCAATGACACAATGGGGTGGAGACAAGACCAAAACCAACACAAAAGCACGACAAACAAAATAAAGCTCTGAAGCACAATGCATGTTGAGAGGAGGAATTAAGTTAAATGTATTGAGAGTAAATAAATACACATTAGCCAGATGCATTTTTTTCACTTATATTTTGATGCAAGAAGATGACAGCTCATAGCTGAAACAAACGGACAATGACTTGATGACTATTTTTAGGGGCACAAATGTGATGCGTTACATGAAAACCTTTATCAGGATATCAGCTACACAGACATCATCCTGGGACTTAATTAATGTCCCTTAGTCTGTTTTAATGCACTTATATAGCTAACAGGCTCGCCATATGTTATAGCATTATGTTAGCTTCCACTTTTAGCCTAGCCAGTTAGGTTCCTGGGCAGCTTTCCATAGAACTGCACATTGGAGCTTTTACTTTCCTGATGTAGATAATGCATTTATGATTTGTCCATCCCTGCCTCCTGTTTAGGAAAAGCTGAGAATGGGGCTACTGTTTCATGAGAGTGGACATGGACAGGATGTAGAGGACTGTGAAACCTCCAGAGTTAGTTTTCTGTGCACGTGTGCATATTTACTTTTGCTTTATATTCTGACAGTCAAAGCAAATCTTGACACAAGATCCCCGACCTCCTGCTGCGATAATAACTGCTGGATATTAGACAACAAGTAAAGCAAGTGTCACTGGGATCTGTTCCTCATTCGTCCTCCAATTCTGACACTCTCTTTCTGCTTGCTTTTATGATCAGGTTAAGGGACAAAGAAAGAGGTGTTTAAAAGGGGGCTGAAGAAAATGAATTAAGCACTGTTATCTCATTGGCAGTGAGTTCATGTCAGTCATTCATTAATCATCTGGAAGAGATGTGTTTAACCTGAACGACATTCGTGCTTTATCTACTGCCTAGTAGTTCATCACCTCTCACGCATACAGCCGCTATGACACGTGGCATCTGTCATATGATCCACAGGTTACTGTCTTGTGGTCAGAGGTCAGAGAGAAGCTGCTGCTTCATTTCCTCAAAGGATAGCCTGTAAATATTTACTCTCACCCAAATGACCCCAGATACCCATAAATCCAACCAGAGCACAGGAAGGACAGAGAGGAGAAATGGGGAGGAATTTGGGGAGTGTTTAGCAGAGACAGAAATGTTGCAATAAGTTGTGTCTCCTGCATCACTGCCAACCTTCCTGCTCTCCTCACAGTCTCCCCACCCTTATCCCCAAATTATGGTTCTTACAGAATGGTGGAAATGCAAACCAGGAAACTGTTCTGAAATGATGTATCTCTTGGTCAGGATAGTCACCTCAGTCACCTTTGAATACAGCAATGTTTTGATACAGTGTAAATCTGACAGCCTAGTAAACACTGAGCGCTTGATCTCTTGAGTGTTTTGATAAACCAAGCTGCTAATGCTTTTCTGTCTTACACATTGAATATTGCACATTGCCAGTAATCGGTACAGCAGGAGGGTTACCTCCAGTGTTAATCCCATCTCTGAGGCATTACATAATGTGTAATACCCGGTTAAATCATCTTCCCAGTATAAAGGAGTTTCTCTTTATCTCTCATGTGTCAAATAAAAGAACACAGAGAAGGTCTTTCCATACTGGAATTTTAGGGAGACCCAATTTTTTTTCCTTCCTTCCTCAACTCACTTAACTTTCCTACCTGTTTTGAGTTACTCATTTTGAGTCCTACCTGCTACACAATCTGCTATCTCTCTTTTTCTTCTGTCTTATTTGGTAAAACACTACAAGCTGATCAGGTCATCGCTCCTGCAGCATACTTGTAGCCATGATCTCATATATATTCCTGTGAGGACGTGTACCGTGTTTTTGGCACGGATATAAGAGCCTGAGAGGATCCAGCTTGGACCTCCGGATCTGGAGAACAATCTGGAATAGCATTTAATTGAGAGCTTTATCCTCCCAGACACTACATAGTCAACAAAGCATAAAATTAATGAATTTATCTGAAAGTCATCCTGCTCTCAAAAATCTGTTTTTCAAATTAGAACTCATGTAGGATTTTGTGGGTTTTTTTTTTTTGGTCAAATGTGTTAGCCCAATCTTAAATTCACATTTCCAAGGTAAAACAACATGATACCCTTATATCTGAGCTCAGTTCACAAAATAAGCTCCATGTCTTTAAACCAATCATTTCATGAAGGATGAATTGGTAAACATGATCTTTTAGCCACAGTACCTGGTTGTTTTGGTATATTTTGACAGGATTCTTTTCTTTCGCTTCTGTTATATTAATCTTTGAGAATATTATGATGCAGACCAGGATTTCCACACTGAAATCCCACTTGTGTCTATGTGTGACAAATGTAAGCTAATTCACTAGTAGTTAATTTGCTAGCATTACTTACAGTACAACATAGCACAGTCGCACAGTAGCAGTAAGCAATATCAATAAAACATGAGACTCTTAGAAGAATAAACGGAAATTGAAACAGATACATGATTAAACACAAAGTATAGCACTGATTAAAGTACAAATATGATGTGAATATCTAATATGAAACCAAATTTAGCAATATTAACTCATTATTTAAAAAAACATTATAGTTAAATACTGAGACATAATTTTGCAAGAGTTTTTTTTTAAAAAAAGGTTTAAACAGGATTCCACAAATTTAATACCTGTCCTTTGGTCATGTTAAATTGCATACCTCTTTTGCTGTCTCCAAAATGACTTTTAGGCTGCATTAAATCACACTGTAGACATCCGGTATTTTATATGTTTAAATAAAAATACGTTTTCATTAAGTTAACACTCAAAATGGATCATGTGAAAGATTCAGTCCTCTGTAGACTTTTAGTTAGCAAATCAGCTTTTTGTTTAGTTTTGTTTTGTTTAGTTTTGTTTTGTTTTGTTTTTTGCAGATTTAATGAAAGTTCTATTTGTTTTTACACATGCATACCTTCAGGGCAAATGAGTCATAAATCCTTCTTGACTTCAGGATCTCATGTGTTTATTAGCTTTAATTTTTTTTCCACACTATAAAAGATGAATTTTCCAAGAGACTCAGTTTACACTGATGTGACGTTGCTGCTTATGCATGTAATCTGTGATGAACACCAAAGGCAATTAGTTGCACAAACAGCACCAAATGTGTTTTTCTTGTGGATCATACAAACCTTCAGGCTATTGAGAGGAATGACCATTAAGCACTACTTCTTTGCACTAAAACATTTGTCCTTTTTCCTTTGCTAAGAGTCCTGTATGGCTGCCCTCGTACGTGAGTTTCTGTGACCAGACGACACGTTCAGTTGTCTATAGAGCTGTTTGGCTCATGCATAGCAGATGCCTCTGCTTCTCCAGAGACCTGCACAGGCCCAGACTCAAGGCTTCAGTTCACATTTTAATCGGAGTGGATCTAACTGAAGATTTAATAGTCTTTTCGCTGTTGTTTGCACAGGAGGAGTGCCAGATGGAGTTCTGTAATGGGGCCTCCTGAGGGTGTTTGGCACACGTTGTTGTTTAATGTCGATCCCAAGTTTGGGATCTATTTTAGCACTATATTGTAATAATTGTGGACCTTGGAAGCTGAGCCCAGATTAGATCACAGGCAAGGCCTCCTCTGCATGACTGTTTTACTTAGTTTTCTCTGAGACACATGCACTGTGAATTCCACAGCTTGCCACAGAGTTGTAAAGTGTGTTAATTAATGGCTGCAGAATAGAGGAGCAAGAGTTTGAAACTGTGTAATCTTGTAAAATGACTGTTACTTTGGGTCATAAATAGCTTGAACAGTGCTTACAAAATGCATGTCCTCTATGTGTGTGTGTGTGTGTGTGTGTGTGTGTGTGTGTGTGTGTGTGTGTGTGTGTCACTGTAAACTGTCACGTTCAGTGGCTCAGTGTGTATATATGTTTGTATCGTTATAATCTGCAGCATGTGTGTGGAGATCAGCAGGTGGGTTAGACAAATGAGATCTTGTTAAACAGTGCTTCAAAACCTCATTTACACTTTCTCTTTCACTCTGTTTTCTCTCTATAGCACCAACCACTTTCACATAATACTTTCCCTCACTTAATTCTTCACCCTGTTCTGTTAACTGTCCTGTGATTTTTCTAATTCTCTAAATTTTGTACGTGTTACTAAGAATTGCTTATCATCACCCTGATGTAAAGTTACCTTGGGTTTGAGAAAGACGCTATATAAAGAAAAAATACTATTATTTTTTTTTATTTTTTTTATTTTTTTTCTCATCTCCCCTTTTCTTTAGCAGCCTCACAGCAGCCTCTTGAATTGAGTTTCAGTCTCATAAAGAGGAGATTTACTGTATGTGTGCCATGTAAGGCAGTTTTTCCACAGGCTCTTGTTAAACATGCTCTAATTCCTTTCCTGGGGACGACCCAAGGGTCACGGTGGACAAGGGCACGAGAGCACAGTAGCAGTGCACGCTTGCCTTTCTCACAAACTTTTTTTCTTGTCTCAGCTTTTGTTCCTCACTGCACTTATAGTCAAATCCTTCACAGGCTTTATCACACTAAATGTGCCTTTTAAGTTTCAAATGTGAAAATCTCAAATGTGAAAATCTGAGTAAGAAATATGTAATGTTAACTGAGAAATGATTGTGCTTTTTATTTTATTGGAAAAATCTAGCTCTAACTGGAAAAGGCTGATCTAGATCACTCTGATTAAACACTTGAGGTACACAGCATATATTTACAGTTTACACTAACACTATCTATCAACTGTAAGACAAAATCATGTGTGCCCATATACATTGTGGTGAATGGTTTATACAGTATATTACACATATATTTTTTAAATTTAATTTATTGATAGAAAGCATACACCTGGTCAGTATGATGATATGAAAAGACTGAGATATTGAGAATATATTGCATTATTTATTTTGACCTAAATACATGTTGAAATGACAGAAATATTGATCTCTCGTTGTCTCTGTCTGTCTCACTCTATCTGTCTGTCTCTGTCTCTCTCACACTCTCTGTCCCTCTCTGTCTCTCTCACACTCTCTGTCTCTGTCTCTCTCACGCTCTCTGTCTCTGTCTGTCTCATTCTATCTGTCTGTCTCTGTCTCTCTCATGCTCTCTGTCTCTGTCTGTCTCACTCTGTCTGTCTCTCTCTGTCTCTCTCACGCTCTCTGTCTCTGTCTGTCTCACTCTATCTGTCTCTCTCTGTCTCTGTCTGTCTCACTCTATCTGTCTGTCTCTGTCTCTCTCACGCTCTCTGTCTCTGTCTGTCTCACTCTATCTGTCTGTCTCTGTCTGTCTCACTCTGCCTGTCTCTCTCTGTCTGTCTCTCTCTGTCTCTCTCATGCTCTCTGTCTCTGTCTGTCTCACTCTCTCTGTCTCTCTCTGTCTCTCTCACGCTCTCTGTCTCTGTCTGTCTCACTCTGTCTGTCTCTCTCTGTCTCTTTCAAGTGCTTTAATGTGTTAGTCAGTGGTGATGGAGTGAGAGGCTGCTCTCTTCGCCTGTCTATCAGTGACTGTTTTGAGAGCCTCTAACCCTCAACTCCCCACCTCACTCAACTCTGTGTCATAGACTCCTATCATTCACAAATCGGGGTCACATCTGAACCTTAAACCTGCTGCCATTACTCCCTCCCTTCCTCTCTCTCTCTCTCTCTCTCTCTCTCTCTCTCTCTCTCACACGCACACACACACACACACACTTAATCTCTCTGCCTACCACATATATATAACACATATATAAAGATGTATTTGTTAATGAAGCTCTAAATCTGTGCAGTTCATCATTTCATGGGACATGGGACAACATTTCAGAGAGAAGGATTTATAGTTCTGTGTTACCAATGTGGTTGTTACCAAAAGAATCTTTAAAAAGCATGAGTAACTAAAATGTATTAGATACAACTGAAGAACAGCTTTGGTAAGACTCTCTGTGTCTTAGTTTTGTATGAGTGTTTTGTCACATGTATTCAAATGTTTACTGAAGAAATATAACAGCAGTTTAAAGACCATTATAAAGTAAAGTAAAACCATTATAAACACTTAAAGTGAATTTTTAGTGTTCTTTCAGCACAGGAAAACAGAATTCTTATTTGTGGTAATCACACATGTAGTGAAGAAAGAAAACCCTCTGAATTATTCCTTTAAATGATACCTTTGGCTGTATAGCTGCTCTGTTCCTATCCTGAACATTTAGATTCTCTGGTTCCTGCTTTACATTCGCAGATTGTTAACACTCATTCATTTACACTGATGGATGTCTCAAGTGCTTTCTATTCAAATAAACACACACTCAAACTGTGCCCCGGGCATGTGTTAAACACACTCCAGACACACTCACTGTTTTACAGTCTCTATAGTGCTTACGGTTACGTAGCATAACCTGCTGGCTTTTGTATTTCCCCGAAAAGGGTCTTAATTTTTTTCCTGTCCTCTCTTTTATAACCTTATTTAAGGCTTGTGTTTTGTCTCTCTCATTTTGTGTGTGTGTGTACTGTATGGGCATCAAAATTTTATAAAGATGACAGAAGACCATTTAGATCATACAAAGGCACATGGAGGATGTAATGAAGTACTTTAACTGCAGTTGCATGAATGTGGAGAGACACAGCAGCGCCGTGGCTTTATTGCACCGACTTCTCCATTGTCACTGTAATGGAAGAACAATTCTCATTTTTATTTGATGGATTAATGTGTCACTTGCCATGTAGTTTCCATCTTAGTCTTAGAAATTAGTCTTAAAGCACACAGTGTTGCAGTCTTTTTCAACCCGACACCAAAGTAGAGCTCTCTTTGACTGGGACACTACACATCTCATAACAATTTTTTTTTAATGTTTGATTTAGACTGGTAATTTCATGATAAATTTATGTGGCCACTGCTTTTGTTCTGCTTATGTTTATTACCAGTGTGCGTTGTTCAAAACCGCACTGAGTGTATGTCCGCAAACCCTCTTTGCAAGAAGTGTGACATAGCGTGATGTTTATTCCTTCTTCCAGCATAAAAGAAAGGATGTGGAGGAGTGCGGAGAATTTCAGAGTGGCCAAGTGCTGTGGTTAAACTCTCTATTTAGCCTTCATCCACAGTCTGATGCTCTCAGTCTAGTTTAAGTCTCATTTCATTCTCCACACTCCAGATGGTTTTTCGGACGTCCACAAGTACACGCTTTTCAACAACATGTCAGCATCGCATTTGAGAAAATGAACTATTGCAAAACGTCTGCAAGTGGCATGACAAGATGGAAATGTTTTTTTTAAAATAATCATTCTTGATGATGGCACTGGAAGCCATTAAAAAGTCATTATACTTCATTTGTGTGGAAGTTCATAAGTGTGGAATATCAGAGGGTTGACGGATACACAGGCAGCTGAGAGTGCCAGTCACATTTGGCAGATAAATGTTGGTCAAATCCAAATTGGTCAATCTCTAAATAATCTATTAGGGTTCTTTCATATATGCATATTTAGCGCATTTGAACAGAACCCTGATGTGATTCGGAGGGGTTTGTTTGGACCAGTGAGAACACAGCAGCAACTTGGACAGACTGAGTGAGTTGATCTTGGTCCAGTTCCAAACACACTTTGGTGCAGTTTGATTGCAGTGAAAAGATTACTTGTCTTTGAATCGATCCAACCGATTTTGTAGATGCAAGCTGCTAAATTGGGACATGCAAACTGAGCCAGAGGACACAGCTGCAGAAAAGCAATGTGTTCTGAATATGTTGATTGACAAACAAACAGACCAAATAAACACTGGATGTAACACACAACATATTTTAAATACTTATTTAAATAATTATCTAATGTATCGTTTGTGATTTCTACTAATAGGTGTGAAAGCACCCTATACCCTATATTTCCTTACCAGAAATCTTTTAAAGGGTAGGTTAGCAAATTTTTTTAAATAAAAATATAAATATTTTTGGTAATATTTGGGAAGTTCATCTCTCATTCATCAGATATTCTTCAAATACAAAATGTGTATTCAGAGGAGAAAATCTGGCCTGTTGTTTCCCAGACTGTGTGATCTGAATCAAACACAAATGTCAACCACAAAAATCCAACTAATCAGGACATTCAGCATACTCTAGCAATACTACATGGGAATGTGTTTGGAGTCATCATTTTGGAGGGATTTCTTTTTTTAAAGGTTGTTTAGATTTTGAGTTTCAAAATTATTGACCACACCTTCAATCCAATATTGTTGGATAGTTCCTGGTCTGTAGCACAGTTTACACTGATTTCAAAAGAACATATGCTAACATATACTGCTAGTTGTCATTAGTTTATAGTTATATAGTTATATAGTTTATAGATGTATAGTTATATAGTTTATAGTCATATAGTTTATTTTCAAAGCATTATGGAGCGCAATGTACAGGAAATGAGAAATAAGTGGCCTTCCTCACTGATCGTATTATACTTATCATTCACTGCTGTTTGAATGGCAACTTTATTTTAAGTAACATTGAAAGTGTTATCGCAGTAGAATAACAGGATGGCATAAGGAGAAGAGACAGGAGTGTGATTTTGCAGGTGTCAGCAGCAGGGCTCGCTTGCCTGACTGCGTGCTCACTGGGGTAGATGTGTGAAGCTGCGTTTCTGGATCCAATTTGCTTGCTTCCTTCACTTTCAACTCCTCTCAGTGTGGGTTTCGGCTGCATTTGCAGAAGTCCAGGGTCTCTTGTGATTAGCCCTGTCTGGCCAGCATGGCTGTCTGTGAGCAGAGGCGGAGAGAATTATTCCTGACTGTATGGAAAAAAAACAGAGAAGAGCACATCATTGTGGTCTGGGATGCATGTGGATCCATGAAGATATGCCAAACAGAGGATTCCCATGAGGAGATGGACCAGATGAAGCGTAGCCCCTTTTGGGAAGTACTACATTGCCTTCAAGTAGAGTTCAGCTTTTACAACCAAGGAAGTGCACAATTGCTCAAGCGTTTGACACACTAAGGGCCTATTAACACACTTTACTTTTTCACTCTTTTCTCTTTCTTCCTTCTGAGGGCTTTAATGGGGAATGCACTGCCACCGGTCACCATTCTGGTCTCTGTTTCTTTACCAGTTATGGGTTTCCGGGAGGAAAACAGGGATTGAAGCTCATTACCACAGAGTTATGTGACACACAGCTGCTGTGCAGTGATTCAGATTGTAATTAGCACCGGAGCTATTCTTAAAGACTCATCTGGGACCTGGTTCCTGTGTCATTACTGCAGATAAGTCTGGCCAGGAGTTCCTGCCTCAATGTAAGCAAGCCTTAAGGATGAAAGAGGAGGAAATATGGAGTTAGCAATAAAAAATGGCTTTCAGTTGTATTTCTGTCACTGGATACTGGAAATATTCTCATGCTACTATCCGTATACAGAAAGTCAGAGCTGTTGAATATTCAACACAAGTGTTATTCCTGCAAAAAAAATACTGTTTTCCCTTACTGTGATGTCTGGAATTTACAACTGTAATTGGTGTGGATGTATGGAGTAAATCTTTGCACACTTTGCTCAGTCTCACACTTTTTCCACAGCACATCAGTTAAGTTGTTATAAGGAGACATATATTATTGTTTCATTTTCTTCCCGAGTTGTACTTTTCTGTTGCTTTTTTTATATGGTAATTTATCATCCTCCTTCCTGCTTTTCATTCTTTCATATCTCTGTCTTTCCCATCCCACCCTGTCTCCATCTGTCTCTTTTTTTTTTACTTGCATGCACACACTTTTTTCATTATCTGTCTTTTGCTTTGGCGGTATCTGTCTGTCTCTCTGTCACTCACACACTTTTCTCCCATCTGTCTCCCTCTTTTTCCTTGTAGAACACACAATTACTCTATTAGTGTCCTATTCAACCATCTGTGTCTCTCTTTCTCTCTTCCTGTCTTCCCCTGTCCTTTTGTCTCTCTGTCTCTGAGGTTTTTGTTTCTCTCTGTCCATGTGTAAACACTCTCAGTGTGCATCCACTGCTCACCACTAGCCTTTATAACATTTAAACCATCCAGCTGTTAAAATTCAGTCCAATACACAATTTCCTCTGATTGCTCCTTTATATATTATATATTATAGACCAAAACAAGAAAACAGAACCAATTACATGTGTGAGATCCAAATAGATTAAGAAAAGATGGAGATTAGTGCGATAGTAGTTTTTGAACTAATAAACACCGTGAATATCCATGGTGTTTAGATGGACAGGATGTGCATGCTGGCATGGAGATGTGACTCCCCAGCTATGTCTGATATTTGATTTAGAAACAGGATTAAACAGAAAAGTTGAAATTTCAGTGAAACTGACATTTTGAATTGTAGCACAAAGCTCACATGGGGGCTTTGCTCCATTTTTACACTAATTGGACCAATCAAAGCTTCCTGCACTTTAATTATGACACAAAGTCTAGTTATTTCCATTTGTACTTACAAAACATGCCTTTGATTGTGTTTTTGTTAACAGATGTGAACAGTTTTACAAAGAGACACCAAATTCTTGGTCATGTATCCACTGCTTTCCAGTAAATAAACAAAGAGCCAGTCAATGCAGTGATCTGCAAAACCTCAGGCAATCTGAAGACTTTTGGTAATTTAGCTGTGGTCACCAGAATTTCAACTATTGAAGAAAATCTGTTCCAGTGCTCACAAATTCTGTTACCACATGTTGTTTCATAGAACCATAGATTCTTGTTTTGTCGGTGAGTTAGATGCAAAAGTTATATTAATATTTACGCACGGAAGGTTATACGTTTATTCAGGTTGGCCTTATGCACATGCTTAAGTTCATTTTCTTGGCACAGCTTTTAGATTATTAAAATGACCTGTATGCAGTTTGCACCACTGAGCTTGCCAGATTTTTTGTAGAAATGCCTGAGAAGGTTTTTTTTTTTTTGTTCAATAGTATGTAGACCACCACCTGAAAAAAGCCCAAACACATCACAGATAGAAAATGAAGACTGAAGAAGTAGACATCGTTTTTCCCCTTTGGTGTCAAATGTAATACACTTGATAAATCAAATTTGAAATTGAAATAATAAGAAAAACACTAATACAGTGATATATAAATGAGAACATGGCAAGGATTTAAATAAATGAGTCTAGTATATTGCTGCATGAATAGCCCTAAATGTAATCATCACATTAATCACTTTAATTTTGGTCTAATTTAATAACATGGCCTCCACACTAATTATTCATCAGCTTATAAAATAGCACTTGATCCAGCACATCTGAGTTTTTTATACTGAGGTCATGTAATTATCATGTAAGTGTGGGAAGCAGTTTATTTGATCATACTTCTAGTTTGTTTTTTTGAGTTGATTAAATAATGAATTTGAATTAATAAATTAATGGCAATGCTTTTGTTAATTCGCTGTACAAGAAAACATGTCAGCCCTATCACCTGACTTTCAGGTTTGGTATGCCCAATGAAAAACAATGCATTTTGACAAATATTTCAAAATGATGATGACTCCTGACCTTTCTCTGTGCAGCATGCCCACCAGGGACGTACAAGCCCGAGGCAGTACCAGGGGGAGTTGGGACATGCTTGCCGTGTCCGGACCCTCAGCACACCTCCAGGCCTGGCAGCACTTCTGTGTCTGACTGTGTCTGTAATGAGGGATACACACTGCACAATCACACCTGCCGAGGTATGCAGCAGATGATGATGATGATGATGATGATGATGACACTTTATTAAGTAAATGATGACATTTTATTTCATCTATGTTCATAGGACCTCATAACCTATTCATAAGTATTGCATAAATATGTAATAAAGCAATAATAGACAATTTAGACAAAACCTGTGAAATGACACCCCCCCCCCCCCCCCCGCCTCCGACATGAGTACTATCCTCAATTGACATTAAGAGTTTATTGAGAGTGTTGTATCTGTAAATTTATTTTTTTTATTGCAAGTTCTTTTAACTTTTTACTAACAGCACATTCATGAAGTACTGAGAAATCTTCTATAATCTGCCCACATGCCATCTTGCGAGATTTGAACGAGGATTGAATTGGTGGTCCTTATGCATTCAAATGTATTAAGAAACTCTATTCCAATACAACTGTACTTATTTATGAAGCCCACATGCCAGCAAAATTTCATTTTAAAGCCCTTTATTTTTGGCCCACAGACATATGATTAGTGATTGTATGTGGCACATGACTGTTCATGTCTTTCTGTTTTTCTCTCTATAGCGGTGGTGTGTACAGTTCTCTCTCCTCCAGAGAATGGCTTCTTCATCCAGAACATGTGTAATAACCAGTATAACTCAGCTTGTGGTGTACGTTGTCTACCAGGCTTTGAGCTGCAAGGGAGCAGCATCAGATTGTGCCAAGCAGACGGCACCTGGTCTGGAGCTCCACCCACCTGCACGGGTGAGGCTGAGGACACAAACACATACATGTTTGATTAGTACATTCACTGAGTGGATAGGTTCCAGATATAACCAGATATATTCCCAATATATTCCCTTGCTCATATTTTCTTTTGGATTTTTGACTAAATGTTGTCTAGAAATTATATTCTAATATTAAGACAAAGATATATGGTTATTTACTTCTTCATGATGCTTCTATATTGATACAATAATGTGTGTAATGGGCAGTGGTGACTCAGTGGTTAAGATGTTGCACTACTGATCAGAAGGTTGGGCGTTCAAATCCCAGCACTGTGAAGCTGCCACTGCTGGATCCTTGAGCAAGGCATTATCCTGTTGAAATAGGCCACTGCCATTATATCCAGTTGATGTGGTTAGATAGGTGGTACGTGTCAAAGAAACATTCACATGAATGCCAGAACACAAGGTTTCCCAGCAGAACATTGCCCAGAGCATCACACTGCCTCCACCGGGTTGCCTTCTTCCCACAGAGCATCTTGGTGCCATCTCTTCCTCATGTAAATGACACACATGCATCTGGCTGTCCATATGATGTAAAAGTAAATGTGATTCATCATCCCAGGCTACCTTCTTCCATTGTTCCATGGTCCAGTTCTGATACTCACATGCTCATTGTAAGTGCTTTCAGTAGTGGGCATAGTCAGCATGGGCACACTGACCAGTCTGCAGCTACGCAGCCCCATATGCAGCAAGCTGCAATGCACTGTCAGTTGTTAGCTATCATTAACATTTTCAGCAATTTGTCCTACAGTAGCTCTTCTGTGGGATCGGAGCAGACGGGCTAGCCTTGATGAGTCTTGGGCACCCATGACCCTTCACCGGTTGTCCTTCTTTGGACCAAGCACTCCTTGGCCAACATACTGTATCTCTCTCTCTCTCTCCCCCTCTCTCTCTCTCTCTTTCTCTGTGTGTGTTTGTCCATAGAACCTCCATAGTCTGTTTTTTTTTTACTCTTATATTCAGTAAACCAGTCCTAACCAGTCCACATGCCAGCATGTTTTTTGAAGGTTGGAGAAAACCAGAGAACTGGGAGGGAACCCATGCAGACACACAGAAATCATGTAAAAACTCCACACAGACAGTCCCATAAGCTCAGGATTGAAAAGGGAACCCCAAAGCTGTGAGGTGGCAACACTAAAAGTAGCCAATATTTATACTGTAAATAATTATGAACGTCAACAAAAACAACAAATGCAAGAAAGAGATGAGATGAGCTCATGTCTATATACAGCATTATAATGTGATGGTTGGAGTTCCCCTCACTTGGAAATCACTTGCTGCTGCTGAGGATGGCCCCACATGGACAGATTAAAGATACATGAGATTAATATGGATGGTACCACGTAAAAACAATGAAGATGGCTTTGGACTACAATTGATATGAACAGTTTAGTTACCGTGGCCTAGGACTACAATTGCTGTGATAGCTTTAGGATTGCGGTTGAGATGGGACTTATTTATATTTGCAGTATCCGTTGTCACTCAGATGAAGATGGGTTCCCTTTTGAGTCTGGTTCCTCTCAAGGTTTCTTCCTCATATCGTATCCGGGAGTTTTTCTTTGCCACCATCGCCGCTGGCTTGCTCATTAGGGATAAATTTAAAATGTATATCCTGAATTTATATATTTCTTTAAAGTTGCTTTGTGACAATGTCCAATGTTAAAAGCACAATACAAATAAAATTGAATTGAATTGAACTGAGATATTACGAATGTGTTGTTTAGTATATGTTGCATGTTCGGTGTGTTATTACAAACAAATGTACATATACTATATGGCCAAAAGTAGGAAGTTGGAAGCACACATAAATGAAAATGTCTTTATATGCTGTATCATTACAATTCCCCTTCACTGGAACGAAGGGACCCAAACCTCTTCCAGCATGACATTGCCCCTGTGCACAAAGTAAGCTCCATGAAGACATGGTTTGCTAAGGTTGGTGTGGCAGAACATAAGTGGCCTGCACAGAGCCCTGACCGAACATCTTTGGGATGAATTGGAACACAGACTGCACTCCAGTCTCCTTGCCTAACATCAGTGCTTGACCTCACTAACGCTCTTGTAGCTGAATGAGCATATATCCACACAGCCATGCTCCAAAATCTCATGGAAAACCTTCCCAGAGGAGTGGAGGATATTATAACAACAAAGGGGGACTAAATCTGGAATGGGATTTTCAACAAGCATATGGGTGCGATGGTCAGGTGTCCACAAACTTGTGGCTATATAATGCATCTCAGAACAGTGCATGTGTGTGTAGAACAATTTTGCTTTAATTTTTCAGAACCTCAGTCTCTGGTACACCACTATTCTCAGTATAAACAGAAATTACAGGTCTCTAGGCCACAGCCACAGACTCTTACTAACTTTATTGCTCTCACTTACTCACTTCCTGTCTTCACTCTAATGTTCTTCTGTTCTGGCTTGTGATTCATTCCTGCTTCTCTCATCATCTGCTCTGTATATTGATTTTTATGTTAATTTCTGTTATGCTGCATGTAAATTTATGTACACATTCATTCATTTGACTGACACGTTTAACCAAAATGACTAGTAAGTGAGACAAAATGCAATCCAAGCATGAAGCTGTTAAGGAGCTGATAGCAATATGAACAAAGTATCCACCAATAAGCTATAAATATGGCAAGATATCTGAGAACAGAAACTATCCACAAGCATTGGATGCATCTTGATACATTTCAACATTATGACACTAATACATCGCAAGTTATTGATGTGTGTGTTATGCGCAGTGCGTTCCTGTCCGGCTCTGTCCGCTCCACAGCATGGACAGCTGAACTGCAGTGACGGAGACTCCTCCTCTCGGCTCGAGTGTGCAGTGCGCTGTCAGAAAGGCTACAGACTGGAGGGCAAAGCCAAACTCACCTGCCTGCCAAACTCACAGTGGAGCAGCCCTCCTCCTCGGTGTGTGGGTAAGCTAACAAGGCCATGTGTGTGTGTGTGTGTGTGTGTGTGTGTCACATTTGTATCAGTGGTGCAGAGTGTTAGTTTGACATTTATGTCTATGGCATTTGGCAGACTTTCATGTGAATTCAAAGAACATGTTATTTTTTTTACTTGGAAAACAAATCCTTATATTAGTACAAATTGGTAAGAGTCTAAAGAGGCCAAGAGATTTTTTAAAGCATGTAATTTGTGTTCATTCAAGTGCTTAGTAAAAATATGCATGGTCAGCCAGGAGAAGCTAGATCCACAACCTGGATGCCAGTACAGAAAAGGGTCTTGATGTTTGTCCTTCTTGCATCTTGATGGGGGTGGGTTGAGCTGGGCCGGGAGAGCTGAATGGGGGATCATGGCTGGATGTACTGGTGCATTTTTGGTTTTGTAGGCAAGGATCATGGTTTTAAAACCAATGTAGCTGGTAAAGGAAGGGTGACATGGGTGAACTCAGGGCCACTGAAGACAAGTCAGGCTGTTGCTTTCAGGCGACCTAGTGACCTAAAGGCGCATACAGGAAGAGCAACCAGGAATGTGTTTCAGTAGCCAAGTCTTGAGAGGGTGAACAAGCACCTGAGTGGCCATCCTCCTTGAAGAGAAATTGTTGACCTGTATCATTCAGTGATAACTGCAACTGCAACAATGCCTGGCTATCCAACACCACACCAAACTTTAGTGTTTATTCAGAAGATCAAGGGGCAGGCATTTCCAGCAATATATAGCAGGTTAGTGTTGCTGGGTTAGTGTAGACTTTAGGATTTAGTTGCTAGTGAGTATGATGAGAGACATGCTGAGATCCAAGTAGCCAGCTGAGTCTCTGATGATCATAAGGAGAGGAGGATTTGGGTGTCAGCTGCATAACCGTGGTATATCATTTCACCAAGAGAACTAGAATTAGGCCTTGTTAGACACCGACGTCTGCATGGAGAAAATGTGGATTATTTTTACTTTGATCAGACAAGTATATAATGTTTATCTTTCTCGATGTTGACAGTTACATTGTTTTTGCTGTCATCTCTCAATTTTATGGGAAACAAACTAAAACCCCAAACTCTACTGGTTTCAGTTTGGGAGAGTTCTTGTTTTTGAATATGGAAAAACACTGTTAGTGAACTAGGCACCTAGCCTTGATGCTGTCTCTGTTTCTCTCTCACATTCAGGAATCTCACCTCAGCTGTATGCTTTAGATTAGCCTCAACCACAAGACAAAACCTACAGAGTACTGAGTTTTCTGTACTCTGCCTCTCATGACTCACTGCGCTCCGTTTAAGCTCCAGACATCTGCTGAGCCAGTCAGCCAAACCTCACTAGCTGCTGTTTATCGCTTTCCATTTCTCCATCTCTCTCCATTTCTCTCCATCAGTCTGGTCTTGTCACACTAGTGGCTACTTTGTGGTCGATGCTGTTTGCTCTTCTATATAGGCTCATGTTCAGTGTAACCAAAGGGCACGAGGAGCTCCAGAGCATTTCACTGCTCACTTGTGTTTGCGTTGTGCTGTCAGTCATATTACGTCCAGTCCCCCAGTATGTCTGCTAAAACCATAGCCAAGCCTGTACAGCAGGCTCCAAAGAGAGATGTTGTTCGGGGTGAAATCTTCTTCCTGGCTGTGTGTGTGTGGCTTTTCTACCACTGTGTCCAAGAATGCAGAAACCCCATGTTTCTGTAATATTGATGTGGGGAAACTCTCTCTCTCTCTCTCTCTCTCTCTCTCTCTCTCTCAGTCTCTCCCCCTCTCTCTCGCTTAAACTTTCTTATTGAAACTTTGTCTCCAACTTTTTAAGAGCAATATCATACCCTAAATATTACATATTTCATAAAGTTTTATAAAGCTTCTTCAGTGACTGTGTTACAAACGTTATGCCAGTTGTCTTCATACTTGAAATGGTTAAACAGCTCATTAACTAAAATAACATATCACATCTTTATCTCCTAACATTTTGTTATATTTAGTCAGCCTTCAAAGGCTACCATTGCTCTTGTTATGTTTACATCTCAAAGAGCATCATCTTGTTTTTTTAATCAAAAAATAAATAATTCCTTTCTGTTCCTAACTCTGCTGTTTCTAATTCCTCCTGTGTTTTGTGGTCTCCAGACAAATTAAAAGGGATTTTAAAAGCTGCGTCATTTATTTTTCTACATTTAGTGGAGCCTAGCCTAAAGCATTATGTATGATCACTGTCATGGGTAAAAACCAGTTTGGTAGCATAATATCAATGCACTGAGTAATAATTTTGATTAAGCATCTCATACCCTCTCAGAAATAAAAATTAATTGATCTCTGATCTGTTGCTCTGATGGGGTGTCTGTCCTCACCCCAACTCTCAATGCATCCCTCTTTATTTTGTCCCCTTTCAGAGGTGCGTTGTTCCCCCATTGTAACGCTGGAGCAGGTCCGTCTGTCACCTCCTGCCTGTGGAAAAAGAGCAATGCGGAGTGGCGCTGTGTGCAGACTTTCCTGTCGCCGTGGTTATCGTCTTCTGGGTAATCCAGAGGTGCGCTGTCTGCTAACTGGAGACTGGAGTAATAATATACATAAAGTCACCTGTGCAGGTACCAGAACTCTGTGTGTGTGTGTGTGTGTGTGTGTGTGTGTGTGTGTGTGTGTGTGTGTGTGTGTGTGTGTGTGTGTGTGTGAAACTGGTAGCTGTCTGTAAGGCACGGAAATGTAGAATCACAGGCGTGCAGATGGGATGTCTGGTTCAGCAGGTGGTCTGTTTTTACTGCTATGACACCCAGCTGAACTTTCCGTGTAATGCCCAGCAGGCTTAGTGGAAACTCCTCAAACACCATGCGTGCAAAAACTAAAGGATTCCAACATGGTCCAGCATGCAGGGCTTGACACTTCCTGCCTGAGCCCAGGCAGATTCTGAATAAAATTGATGACTTCTGCTTTCTATCAAAACGATGCCCTCTCCATCTGCACATTTATTCAGTTGGACAAGGGGAAGAAAAAGGTTATGCAAACCAATGTAAATACATGCGTGTGTGTGTGTGTGTGTGTGCACGCATGTGTATCTATATCCATGTGTGTGTGTGTGGGCATGTGTATCTATATCCATGTGTGTGTCAGTGCACATGTTTATGTGTGTTTTCCATGTATGATTATGGTTGACACCCAAATGGATGCTATTACGATAGTGTATTGCTATAACCCAAAATATTTGTTTGGCCTTTAAAGGAATATTTAACCTGTTATCTATTCTACCATGTGTGTAGCATATGTGTGTTTATCACAGACAAGATTTTTGATATAATTCTCTGTACTAAGGAACGAATAGAAAACCTCTGTACTCAAAACTCACTTCTAATTTAAGTCATAAAGGAGTTGTTGGGACATCAGTATTCATTTATATATATATATCATGTTTTTGTGGAACTTCTTCATGAATTCTTCAGTCAGATGTGTTTGTAAATTTAGATTTAATTCTGTATAATGCATACTTTCTGAGTCACTGTAGTATTTTCAGATGGAAGGATTTGTGATTAATCATTACCAACATATTAAATGTAATCATTGCCTCAGCTTTGAGTTGATGGTAATTTTTTAGCCCCTCATTACTTCTAACTCCTCCAATGTTTATTTATTATTCGTATTGTTTTATTTGGGTTTTGTTATCATTCTCATAGATGAAGAGCCTCCGTGGATTCAGTGTCCTGAGAACATTGTCACACAAACCAACAAGCATCAGGGCTCCTCTAACGTCACTCTGAGTGCACCAGTACTGAGAGATAATTCCGGAGATGAGGTAAGATTTATTTTACTTTTCTCACCTCATTTTGGCTTTTGAACTTTTGTTTATCCTCCGATACACAGATAACAAGAAATAAGAGCAATCCGAGCCTTCACTTAGAGCTTAGATGTTAGCTTTTATCCCAAGTAATTATAATACACACTCTTGCATTGCAAACCCCTACAAAATTGAAACAATAAGAGTTCCTAATTGGCTATGGCTAGAAATGTCTGAATGGAAACTGTTAACCACTGCTGAAAGGTTCCTCAGGGTTTTTTCGTTTTTTTTTTTATATAGTCTGAATTATCATGGAGAGCATTTTTGGAGACATACATGTGACCTGGTATATGGCACTGACTCAGATTCCCTCACTAAAATGTCAGTAATCTGCACAGTCTACTCCTGCTGCTTTCGTGTGCTCTCTAATTGAGCTCAAGACATGACGTAAAACTGTCCACTTTGGGGTTGAGTAAATCCAGTCGTGTCAGTTTGAACCATACTGTAATGGTTATTTATTGCTCTACAAAAAGTGAAGTCCTTTACAGAGACAAGCTGAACAATCCTGAATGACTAGCCTTAACAGATGATTACTGTCAAGCTTTCTGGCTTTGCTCTTACATCCAGAGTTTTTTAGTTGGAGCCCATGGGCAAGCTCTCAGAGTTCCTTGACCTCAGCATCCCACATGCAGCATTATAATGTTACTCAGGGACATGTTTATGTTACCAACACTGAAATGTCTTAAAACCTTCATAAGAATGCCACTATCCATTAGCAAAAATATAATATTACTCAACCAGAATGACAGAACCAAAATAGCTATAAAGCTTCACCTTCAATTGTTAACAGATCACTCAAACTTAGACAAAGTCACAGCAATACTGAAAAACAATTTATATTAATTAAGTTCTGCAGTTGCTGCTCAGCGGTCATAGCTCAGAAGGTTGAGAGTTCAAATCCTGACACTTCAACCCCAGTTTCACCATCAGGACAATGGCCTGCCAAATAATTGGCCATAAATGGAAGCAATCTGACCTCCAAAATATTTCACAATATCTTGAGATCTGATTCCCAAACTTGACCCTAAAGCAAAATCTTTGACGAATAATTTTGAGAGTTACTGTTACCACACCAAAGTTGATTATTTTGCAACAAAAGCATGTCCAGTAGTGTTTTATTATTATTCTTATACCACAGTAATTTGCCAATGATTAATTTTTTTATTTATTTAAAAAAAGAACACATCATATTTTTATAACCATTTATTGTTGTGAAACATCTGGGAATTAAGTTAATTCCTATTATCACTTTTGTTATAGCAGATATAAACATTCAATCCCTTATGGAAAAAAAATGTAGTTTGTTACAGGGAATCCACAAAGCACAAATCCTCCATCTTAAATGCATTCTCAGGTCAAAAAAACTAAAGGAAATCTCTGACTGATTATGGAGTTTGGGGGTGCCTGGTGGCTTAGTGTAAAGCACTGTTGCCTCGCACTTCAGGGGCTGCATGTTCTCCCTGTGCTTCAGGGGTTTCCTCCCCCAATCCAAAGACATGTGTTGTAGGCTGTTTGGCATTCCAAAATTATCCGTGGTGTGTGTGCGATTGTGCCCTGCAATGAGCTGGCATCCCATCCAGAGTGTTCTCTACCTGGTGCCCCGAGTCCACTGGGATAGGCTCCGGGCTCCCGGTGACTCCCTTGTTATCCTCCTGTGTAGGATAAGCGGCACAGAGAATGGATGGATGGCTATGTAGATTGCCCACCATATGTCCTAGTCAAAAAGGTGTTACTATAGAACAAAACAATTACATATTAGAGCGAGTGCATTAATTTAAATCTGTGATTTGGATTACTACTGTCAATGCTGCTGTTTTAAAAAAATAAAATAAAATTTACTTACACTTTCAGACTTCAAACACCTTCAGATTTTAGGCAGTGCTCTGGTACAAAGTATAATAAATATGTACTCTGGTGAATTTTTCAGGTTGTTGTCCAGGTTACACCCATTCTTAGCCCTGCCCAGCCTTTCCCGATCGGCACAGAAGTCATCACGTACACAGCTACCGATCCTGCTGGGAACAAGGCCAACTGCTCCTTCACTGTCACTGTTATCGGTGTGTCCTGCTTTCTGACTCGTTTATAATGCACTGTAGGTGCATGCCCAGAGATCACTGTCCTTTTAAAAAATGTATTGTTTTACCTTCTCAGTAAAATTCACTTGTTGTTTTATCTTAGCCACAAGTGCAAGGAACCCAGTGCTGCCTTTATTTGGTCCTCAGTTTTTAGAGGACGTTGCCGTAATCAGCTTGGAATCCTAACAATGTTTCTATTTCCTTAGATATGGAGCCTCCGTTGATTGACAGGTGCCGGTCTCCGCCCACCGTCCAGGCCACAGACACGGAGACGCCGGTCTTCTGGGACGAGCCACAGTTTTCAGACAATTCAGGTACACACCCACACAAATGGAGCGTGAGAGGGAGTGAGTGAGATTGATGGAAATTAAGGAACCGAGATGGAGTTAATAAATGAGGGCAAGATATCTACACAAAGTGTCCAGGAAAAATGTAGCCCACAGTGGAAAAGGCCAGGATTCCGACTGCGGTGCCGTGAGAACTGAATCTATGGAAACCAGGTTTCCATGTGCCATGTATTTGAATCAGACAGCTCCCAAAATCCCTTGCGAGCGTGTGCTAGACCCATCACTACAGAGTTTTACTGCATTCATGGATTCAGCTGATTCACAGGCATTTTAGAGACTCCATTCAGGAAATGTTTTCCTACATAGAGAATTTATTGGATGAGATTTCAAGGCACTGATAAGGCGGGGTCGGGGTGTACTGCTTTGTTGGATACAGGAGTGGAAAATTGCGAAGGAGGATCACCATAATGCATTTCTCTGTACTAAAGCAGGCATTTACAGCATTAAAATAAAACCTTCAGACTAAATGAAACATGGTAATGACTCTTAATCATGCCAGCAAACACACACGCACACAAGTGCAACTGACCCACTGTGGCTACCCTGAGGCACTCTGTCGACGTCACATCAACGTTAGACTGACGATAGCGTGCTGTGGTTTTCCGAGTCCACACCCTGATGCTGGGCTATATTTAGGAAAGAGTGGCGGCAAGTGGCACCATCCAGCAGCCGCTGCTCCCAGACGTTTGTCAGACGGTTTGGAATGGCTCTGGAGCTTCGCTGTGCACTGTGGAAAACACTGTGTGTGTGCATATGTGAGTCATGCAGATGCATGATCGTGTGTTTGTGTTTTGTCTGCATCACTCTGAAATAACTGAAATAGCCTTTTAACTGTTCAAAATTAGGAATTTTATTACCACCCACAGCTCTAGCAGTGATTCTGCTCTAGGACTGGAGCTTGTTGATCCTCAGACAGCACACTGACTGCATTCACGGATCAACGTGGCCCTGTTTATTAAGGCTTTAGGCACAGCCAGTGTAAGTCGTTTTAACAGGTGTATGAGGGCCCTGTCGAAGGTTTATAGTGTAATCTTAGTTTTGTCTGGGATGACATTCTGAGGAGTTATTTTACACTTTTAACCCATCACAGAATTTTGTTTATAATCCAAAGGTTCCTAAAACATCACTGGAACCTTTCTGAAAGATTCATCTTTTTTTTATATTAGCATATAGCACAGCGCTGTTGAATTCTCAGATCTGATTCATTTTCTATAACAGCAGCTCTGACAGTATTGCCAGCTGCAATGCAAGTCACAGATTTATATTTATTCACTCATTCTATGATATGTGTGTCCATAGTAACAATCTACACTAATAATCTACATAATCTAAGCCTAATAATAAACAGAATAAAACACATTGTTACTTAACAAAGAAAAACATATAATAGTTTATAGGGTGAAGTTTTCTCTAAAGAGATGTTTATTTAACATTTATGGAAGGAGTCGCCAGTGTCAGCACTTTGTAAATGTCAGTGTTCCACCACAGGAAAGGCTTCAGGACAGAGGATTTTACACTTTACAGATTCTGAGTAAAATGACAAGCTGCATTATTTTTTGTTTTTTAAACTTATTAACAAAGTTAATAAAAAAAAGGATTAGTGGTGAGATTGGTGAAGTGGTTGGTGAAGGAATGACTGTTTTAAGTGAAAACAGGAATAAACTTGTTTCGTGGATATTCCACAACATTAAATGTAAAAAAAAAAATGTTAAAAGTATAGTGTGTTGTTATTGTGTTGTATTCCTTACATAACAAACTTGAATACATTTTTGATTATGAATCATGTTAAAATGTACGATCTCACACTGAATTTGAAGCAGTTCTGTAAACCTTACCCCTATTTACTCACCGAATACTTGCCACACTAAATTTGGCACTAGTGGATAACCTTATGGTGCTGCTCCTCAAAAACTGTGTTATAGAGTCAATATTTGTAATATTTTTACTACATGTCACTCAGCTTGTGATTTCAAAAGGGGCTCCATTTTGTAAAAGTTAAGCAAAGCCAAGTACGGTGAAATGTAGGTTTATTCATGTAATAAAATTATCAAATAGTACAAGATTAGATAGCACCCAAGAATCAAAAGAAGAAGTGTGATGAAAAGCAGCAGATTATTTCAGTAATTAATTAATGTTTATTCCAGAGAATAAACAACAGAAAATAACACATGGCTAGTCAATAAATCATTAACTTGCTTATATTTTTTTCTTAAATTTAAAACGTGTACAGTTATATTGTTATGCAAATAGCAAAGCAGACAAATCCAAAGGTTCAGGCAATCAACAAACAAAAAACTCAATAAACTTAACAGACCAGTTCAAAATCAGAATGCACTTAAATGGTGATTAGCTAGGAGTGATACTTCACAATGAACTGAGGTTTGTGCTGTATATAGTGAACTCGTGATTGGAACCAGTGTGTGTGTGACTAGATGTTTGAGTGGAGAGTGAAGTAGTGAAGTGAAGTGACTTGTGGCCATGGATGGTGACCCCTACTCAGAATTGTGCTCTGCATTTAACCCATCCAAGTGCACACACAGTAGTGAACACACACCCGGAGCAGTGGGCAGCCATTTTAGNGGTGGAAGAGAGCGCTGGTCATTCACTCCCCCCACCTACAATCCCTGCCAGACCTGAGACTCGAACCCATGACCTTCGGTTTATTAATAAATTAATTTATTCCAATAATAAATTAATTTATTCCAAGCCATGTGCATAATGTTAGTGTTTTAATACAACTCATATGGATAATGAAATGTATTTTTCTATTATAGTAATACATTTTTGTAAATGTAGTGTCTACACTGTTCCAGGTGCTCAGCTGAACATCTCCAGCACCCACTCTTCTGGTGATACATTTCCTGTTGGAGAGACTACAGTGTATTACACCGCCACAGATCCATCTGGCAACAACCGCACTTGTGAGCTCATCATCACAGTGCAAGGTAAGTAATGTTACAGACTCAAGTTTACATTTTGCTCTTTTCACTTACTGAAAGTAGCCCATATGTTGCTATGCATAGTTCATTCTCAGCATAGATGTGACACTGACATGTTTGTGTGTGTGGTACTGGTAGGAGTGTATCAGGTATAGCAGCAATGCTGGGGTTTTTAAACTCTTCAAACACACTACTGGTTTGAGAAGCAGTCCATCACCCAAAAGATATCCAGCCAACAGTAATGCTGTGGTCACAACCTGACACTGATGAAGAGTCAATAATGAATAACTCACACTGCATGTCAAGATGAGTTTAGTCTCTACATGTACACCTACAAGGTGGACCAACTTGGTATTGTAATGAAGTTGCCAGTGAATATACACAGTACTTAGGAGTCTCATAAATATTGCTGCATCTTTATACTTTCACATAATTGCCAGACACAATAACATGCCAGTGTCACAGCTTTTACTAGAAATGGTTCATTACCCAAATAATATGTGCTCACCAATGGTCATATGGTTGTGCCTTTTCCACTGGTGGGCAGAATAGAGGTCGTCTAACACACAATGCCTAGTAAGAGATAAGAGATAACAGGCAGTAATTACATACATATAAAGTCCATATACTGTATTGTATATTATACAGTACTGTTCAAAAGTCTTAGGCACCCTATTTTTTTAGTACAAACTTTGTTATAGATTTTTATTTTATGACTTTTACATTATTAATTCAGTACAAAAGCACTTTAGATTTCCAGCTAAAAAATTATAAAATAAAATTAAATGTTACAGAAAAATGTTTGTATGTCAGTAAAGAAAGCAGCAGATTACACAAGAAACCACTTTTCAGACAAAAAAAAATAATGATGGCTGCTGGGTTTTGGTGCAAAAATAAGAAGCAATTACGACAGTCAAAGTCTGCAGAAGAACAGTGGCTGCATCTGCAAGATGCTCAGTAAAACTTACAGCTAATTTCCTTATAAAACTGCACAACTTGTACCTGAGACTACTATTTAAAAAAAAAGAAGCAAAAGATTGTCACACCAAATATTGACTTTGTTTCATTTATTACTGTTTACTGCTATATATAGTATTTTTTTAAATGCAGAAACATTAGGTTCATTATTTTTGAACACATCTTTGCTCTACAGCATTTCTTTACATGTGCCTAAGACTTTTGCACAGTACTGTAGGTTTACTTGATAAACCGATCAGTAAGTGTAAGTACAAGCGAAATTATTTGTGTGGTGGCCTGGGTAAAGCATTTTGACATCTTCTACTGTATATTGTTCTTAAAACAATAAACTTTCCTGAACTGAAATATGCTTCTCTTTTGCCTGTCTCTAACACAAGTCCGAGCATTTTACAATCTGTTTACCTCTAAAAGTGAAAAGGGAGAAAATAGCAAGATTTCATTCTAACTGTGACGTAGTCGCATCACAGACATTTTACAGCCAGTATCTGATTACAAACTGAATTGAGATTGCTATGACATGTAGTTTTCCAGCAGCTTGATCAAAGCCCAGCATTCACTCTGTGGGGAAATCACACTTAACTAGCAAGGTTTTAGACATCTTTTTGCAGACTGGCTGTTTTTACCACCACATTTGTTAACAGGGACCTCATACAACACAGGTCTTTGCAGGAAGATAACCAATGCAAATAAATAAACAAACAAACATTTCCACATTTTTGGTGAAGTATATGAATATATTTCAGTTTTGATGAAATGTATTCATGGTTTCTTAAACGTGTTAAAGGATGTTATAAACAGAAATCTGTTTGGCCAAAAACATATTTTTTATTTTTTTGGCCATTTGCCAGAATTCAGCCAAAGCGACATCCAATGAGTTTTCCTGACCCACACATTTAGTTTTTCAGTCTTTTGTTACCAGTTAGAGTTTTTTCCTTGACATTGTTACCCTCAGCCCACTCATTAGGATTTCTGTAAAACTACTCTGCTCTCTATAGATCATGTTCCTGATGTATCTATCCACAGGTTCCACATGTGAGCAGCCATATGTGCCTGTCAATGCAAATTTCTCCTGCTCAAAGGAAGAAAAGGGGGTAAATTGCACTCTGGTTTGCAAAGAGGGTTACAGTCTTACCCAGAATGCAGTGCACAGCTATTTCTGCCCCAATAACGGCCGATGGGAACCATCACGAGCTCCAGACAGACCAGATTGCTCCCGTGAGTATCCTCCCTCTGATAACTCACTTAATTTTTCTGGCTCATGTTGCTGATCCCACTGGGTTGTAGGAATTCATTTTATCTGTCATATTTCATTATTTATTCCACATACTACTGTAAACAAACTGATGGTCTGTAAAGATTGTTTACTTCAAAGTTTTCTGTTTTGTAGAGAACAGAATAGCCAATAATGGCTTCAAGCCATTTGAGATGCTGTTCAAAGCATCACGCTGCGATGATCCAGACCTGCTGAAGTCCTTCACTGGAGATTTCACTAATATTCTAGGAGATATAGTGAGATTTCACAAACACACACACACACACACACACACACAGAAGACATTAATAGCATGAACAACACAGACATGGTTTGCTGTGGAACCTCATCATCTGTTGTTTTTCTGTAACAACTAAAATCCTACAGATTCCTAAAATCTGCAGCGGAGATGAAATCAACTGTAAACTGGAAGTGATGATGCAGGGGCAGTGTCTGGAGTACAACTATGATTATCCAAATGGATTTGCCATTGGTGAGAACCCACTGCCTGCAAAAGTCAAAAGTGTTACCATAAATACTGTTAACACTTTCAGTATTTTTAAATATTCAGTTTAAAGCAGAATAACAAAGGATTTAGCTGTTATGCTTTATACTACAATAAGTGTCTAACACCATGGCTCTTAAAGTGGGGCCAGGAAGCTTAGCCAAGGGGTCCATGATTTTCTAATTTTATTACAGTGGTGGAAACCACAAAACACCAGAAATAAATTTTTAATAAAAAAGAAAGAAAGAAACATCTGTAAAATAAATTAGATGTAAAATAAATTAGATTCTTTCTACAGTCCAAGGAGTCCCTAATTGTAATGAGTTTGAGAACACCTCTTCTAACATGCTGAAATGCTAAAATGCTGAAATAAACAATTTAAAATAAATATTTTGAATGCTTAAATGCCAAAATAAAAAAATATATATTACAAAATAAATTATTTGAAAGCATAAAAGTCTGACCACTTTTTAAAAATGTCTATTATTGGTACAGCAGTGGGCTAATAGTCAGATTTTCTGTTAAAATTATTCCATATACAGTTCTAAGTCTGCTTGCTAAAAAGAAACCTATACCTTACACATTCTTCTTGTTCTTCTTCTTCTTCTTTCGGCTTTTCCCTTCAGGGGTCGCCACAGCGAATCATCACTCTCCACCTATCCCTATCTT
>CM074948.1:7332330-7350031 GCA_037577455.1 Pangasius macronema | reverse complement strand
ATATTACATGTTATAGTCTTATTTCTGCTTATAGCACTGAATTTGTGAATCTGATTAGTCAGAAGGTGTTGGTCAATTTTCTGTAACAGCAACTCAGACAGTAATCAGACAAGATGCATTTTTTGTCTTATTTACTGAGAGAGACAGAGAGAGAGAGAGAGAGAGAGAGAGAGAGAGAGAGAGAGAGAGAGAGACTGGTCAGGGAATGACTTCTAGCTGTTATACTGTAACTAATATTAAATGCAACTATAAATGGATAAAACATACAATGTGTTGTTCTTAGTTAAAAAAATATAATCACTATAAAAATGTCAGTGGAATAAGAGGAACAAAACACTTCAAGAAATGCAGTAAAATAATGCATGATATATCACACTGCCGTTGATTATTTTCTGCATGTCTCATTGTGCTATATTCCTATATTTTAGTTGATTTAGTTTATTTTATATTTATATTTTATATACAATTCATTCAAATTATCATTTTAAATAACCTGTTTATTTGTAAAAAAAAAAATAAATAAATACTTTAACTGGCATTTTGTGCTCATATAAATGCATTACTGTTATAATTATCCCTTAAAAGTGATAACTAATAGGATTAATATGCACTTGTGTGTATTGCAGTGTCAGGTATATTGATAGATCACTTAGGGAACTTTAAATTGCTCTCTGTGCTAAACAGAATAACACGCAGCTGTAATGGTGAGAGGGTGAACTGAAGCCTCTGTCCTGTGTGTCTTGTAGTGCAGTGTCCAGTGGGGACGTATTTCTCGGTGGACTATGCGGAGTGTGAGAGCTGCAGGAGAGGTTCATATCAGAACGAGGAAGGCCAGATAGAGTGTAAACTGTGTCCAGATGGATTCTCCACCCCTTACCTTCACTCCCGCAGCCTGTCCGAGTGCAGAGGTAGACATTTGAGCAAAGCTAGAATTATGCAATCGAGCAATGCAGTTAATTAAATCTTAATTATTTTTACACCATTATTTGAGTCATGACCTAAATCCATTTGGAAACTTTTTTCCTTTTAATCTTTGAGTCGAAGCACTGGTGTGCATTGCAACATCAGTGTTTAACTTCATGAAATGTTCTATATTATTTGTTATTATTTGTGCATCTCCAGCACAATGTAAGCCTGGCAGCTCATCACTCAGCGGGCTGGAGACATGTGAGTCGTGCTCACTGGGTCAGTACCAGCCTGGTTTTGGCTCACGTTCATGTGTGCCCTGCCCTCCAAAAACCTCCACTGTCATCCGAGGAGCCGTGGACCAGAGCGAGTGCGGAGGTGAGCTTCATCTCTGCTACACAGTCATTATCCAGCTCAGCACTAATCCTCATCTGCAGTAATAGAACAGTGCAGCAAAAGGCACATTCCTGTTCCCTAACCTCACCTCATCACACAAGTATTTTTGCCTCACCTCCTACTTCTGTCTCTCCTTTTTTTTCCGGATCTCATCTCCTCACTGTCTCTCTTTCATTCTCCATTTCTTTATCTAGTTCCATGCTCTGCAGGTCATTTCTCCCGTACCGGATTGGTCCCATGTTACCCCTGTCCTCGTGACTACTATCAGCCTGAGGAAGGACGATCCTACTGCCTCTCCTGCCCCTTCTATGGCACCACCACCGTCACAGGAGCCAGAACCATCCAACAGTGCTCCAGTATTCCAGCTTTATTATTTACATCCATAGTAAACAACGATGTCCAATTGAATAAAAGAGGTTTACCAGAGTGGATAATTTGACTCCATCGTGGTTTAAGTAATACCTCAGTTTTTACTCCAGCAAGCCAAAGATTCATCCTTCATACTTTATTAAAACCATTGACAAGGCTTCCCCTTCCCCCAAAACTGCCCCTACTCCTTTGTTTGCAGCTGGAGGTGGAGCTAATGTCCAGGCCAGATTTTGCATGTATTATTGACTATATTCCAAATCACAGTTTTCCTAAGGCTTCTTTAATAATATATGATGGCTATAAATGTTAACGTTTTTAACTGGAAGGAAGTCTGCTTGCTTGATAACACTGATAGACTGGTGAGGAAGATTCTTCTAACACAAAAGGAAAATTATCTGCAGGCTGGAAAAGATGATGAGGTTGATGAATGCCTCATGATAATCTAATCCAGTTCTGATGGCAGACATTTCTCTCATTTTCTGGCTGTGTCTTATTTTCTTTTTCTTTCATCTGTTGTTTTTTTTCTTTTTTAATCCGTATACCATCACAGCATTTGGCTCTAGTTTCTTGCCTAAGGAGGAAAGTGTAACTACTGCTCCAGAACGTCCTGTGATAAGAGACTATCAGGCCAGCAGTCAGGTAAGTGTGCTGTCTGATTTACAGCTATTTTATGTTTTTGAAAGCATCACAGTCAGTCTTTATATGAGAAAAAAAATTCTTGGGTGTGCTGTTATAGGAAAATAATCAACAATGGTAACAGCCTGCTTTGTTGTTTAAGTTTTTCTTCAGCTAACTTGGGAAAAAACTTGTTTTGTGGACATCCACATCATGTAACTATAAAAGGTTAAAATTCTTGACATATTGAAGGTTCTGTATTTAGTAACTACCATGTCATACTTTTACTGTCTGACAAGTCCTCTCTCTACTCATATCCTAAACTTAATAACAATCTCAGTCAACGTGAATAGACAAATTAACACTCTGACCTGCTCTACTTTGCGTTTTAGATGTTCCATGAGTGCTTCCTCAACCCGTGTCAGAACCAGGGCACGTGTGAAGAGGTGGGAGTGGGTTATGTGTGCACATGTCTCCCAGGGTTCACAGGTAAGACACACCTTATACTACAAAGATTTATTTTGTCATGGTTATTATAATAAAAAAGACATTTCCTGATGATGAGTGTATTTAGAGCTTTTTCTACTACAGATACTAAATGCTTCTCAATTTTTTTGGGTACCATCAATGGAATGTTTTGAACAATTAGAGAATCTAGAGCAAAGAGTGACTAAAATTTGTTAAAGTCATGACTGAATGGCGATAACTGTTACCTTTTAATGCATAACTTCATGATTAGTTTATGGCTATAAATAAGACATCAGTTTTATGTTGTTATGTTTTATTCTGTAGCAGTGCTTCACATTACTACTTTTTGACTACTACCAGAGACTTCTTTTGAACTTGAAGCAGAGAATAAATACAATGCTCTAACCATCTTTAAACATTCTGTATTCACTGCCTGTTTTTTTAACAAGCCATATCGCTGGTTCAAACAAGGGAAAGAAAATAACATTTTGACAAATCTATGAAAGTCTGAGAACTCTTTTTTTTAATAAGCTGCCTTCAGCTAAATAATGTATATAAATGCATGTGATTGGCTGCAACAGAGGATCTGCTACAGAAGCTGCAATTAAAAACTGGAGGTGCTGAACTACAGAAAGTGTTTTTCAAAAGTTGATTCTGCTACAGTATTTTTCATGTGCTCAGCTCGATCCATTTTAATACTTTGCTGGTTCCATATCCAGACTGTGGTCTGCAAGTTGACAACCCCTGATCGAGAGGATGTAATATTATCAAGATTTATTAAGCGTACAAATTTGGACTTTAATGACCACTGATATACCTTTGATGGTACATTTACAATGTTTGTACTTTAGGATACAAAAATGTACAGTAGCTTTTTCCTGAAAGTGTATATGCAGATTAATGTTTACAGTATCCAGTTTACACTATGAACAGTAGTAGATGTTTATATCCTGTGTGTTAAATTATGCCAGTGACAAGCAGTTGCTGTGTTAATCTTTTGGACTGATATTTCAACAGCATGTATATGAGTTTAAATGTGATCCACTGACTATAAGGCTTGTACCATGTAGAGTTTGGGCTCACTACACGACAGGTTACCTGAAAATTAGGGATTTTGTGTGTTGTGGACTTTTTTTGGGGGGGTTGTTTGTTTGTTTGTTTTTAGTTTTTTTTTTTTGTGCATATAGTATATTCAGTATATCTTCTTTACTTACTTAGGAGCAAAATGTGAGAGTGACATTAACGAGTGCGACTCTGCTCCGTGTCAGAACGGCGGTCTGTGCAGAGACAGAGTGGGAGGCTTCCAGTGCCAGTGCAAGCCTGGCTTTGTGGGTAAGGACTTCACTGCCAACACAGATTTACAGGAGCAAATAGCCACAGAGTGTTGCTGCTTGGCCAATTTCATTTGCTTAACAACTCTGAGCTGGCACAGCTGTTTGAGAAGTCTCAAAGGAAAAGTGACTAGTGAGTGTGGATTTATTGGCTCTGTAGGACACACGCTTTGTCTTACAGCTTTTTTCCATTCAGTCGCTGACCTCTTTCCTGAGACCTGGGCATGATTAAGCACATGGCTGGCCTGGCCTTGAAGAGTGTTTTTGTTCATGTGTGTTCATGTATGTGTGTGTGTGTGTGTGTGTGTGTGTGTGTGTGTGTGTGTGTGTGTGTGTGTGTGTGTGTGTGTGAAGGATCACTGTGTGAAGTTGACGTAAATGAGTGCAGCTCTTCTCCGTGTCTGAACGAGGGAGTGTGTGTGGACGAGGTGAATCGGTTCAGGTGCAGCTGCGCAGATGGATTCACAGGTGAACAGCTCAACTTCAACACGTGGAATTAAGACTCTGACACTTTTCAGACAACAGGAAGTCATAAAAAATTAATATATCCAATCGGCAATTATTTGAAACATTGAATCTCCAAAACATACTCAGTGGAATGTATTATATAAATACAAAGCTTATTCAATGTGCTGAACAGAAGTTTCTTTTCTTTTTTTTTTCTTCTTTTTTTTTTTTTTTTTTTACTTATTTTGGCTCATTTGTCAGGGGGAAGCTTGGATTTTTCTTTTTGTCTTCTTACGAGTTTTCCTAGAAGATTTCTTAAAACTGTACTCATATGGCTGACCTGCCATTGCATTTTAAATATCATGGTATTTTCATTATCATTTTCTTTAAAGCAGAAATCATTTGTGCCACTTTATCCCTGCAATCCTAGTACATTCAATATGAGGACTTCATTCTAAGAATCATGAGCAGCCTAATATTCTACTCGTAGGACCTCGTTGTGAACTGGAGATAGATGAGTGCGAGTCTAGACCTTGCCAAAATGGAGGAGTGTGTAAGGACCTGGAAGCTGGATATTCCTGCTCATGTAGTCAGGGTTTCACCGGAGAGAGCTGTGAAGTGAATATTGACGAGTGCTTCACCGCCCCTTGTCTGAATGGAGGAACATGTGTGGATGCTGTCAGTGACTTCAGGTAATGAAAAAATGGAAATGTTAATCATATGATTGTTTAGTTTTCACTTTTGTAATATTACAGATTGATTGACATTTAATTTAACAAGATGTTGGATCAACCAAAAGATTATTTTTTTGTTTTGATTTTTGATTGTTTTTATTTTTATTGTTTTATGTAGAAGTTGAAAAATTACATTGATGGCACTGGCATCAGGTTACAATATAGAACAGTGCAAAGTAACAGATTTTAACTGCAAAAATATTCATATATGCTGTGATGCTACAGCTTTATACCATATTTCTCTTAACTGTCTCTTTGCCATTACATCCAGTTTGGTTTTGTTTTTGTGCTCTATTCCTCCATTCCTCAATTCCTACCATTAATTTTCTTCTCCTGGTAGGAGTTTCATGGCTATTCATTTTTACTAGTTGACCAGTAAACAGTATTTGACTAGTCTTTAAAAAAAAGTTAAAGCAAAATCTGATTCAAGACATCATTTTAGGCTATTTTATTAGTGCAGATTTCATGAAAAATACACCGCCATACACAGGCTAGAATTTACATTTCCAGTGCTTCTTTAGGCTACACTGTTAACACTTAAAGTCAATCAGTGCAATGAAAGTACAAAATAATACATCTGTGAATCATATTGCACTATTTAAGGACATACCAAATTTTAAAGAGGACTAGTGTGGATGAACTGGCAGCTCTGCTGAAATAGTTGATTCTGGAACTGAGAGCATGCAGCATGTCATTCAACAGAGCCTTTCTTATAGCTCAATAACCGGAGTACCATTGAGGGCACTGGCCTCAGGATACAATATAGAATAGAGTAAGGTAATAAATTTAGTTTAAAATGTTGTCATAATTATATGAATTTGCTACAGTACTACTGCTCTGTAACATTGTTGCTCTTAACTGCCGTTCTCTGTCTGTTTGCTCTTGGTCATTGCATACATTTATATTATATATAATATTGGCTTAAGGTTCTTGCCACGTTCAGCCAACCTGTACAGAAATATGGGGATAGATACCATGTACAGTATGCCTGGCCTGGTGTAAAAGATAATGAATTTGACATATTTTGTTTATATCAGCCACAAACACTTTCTCACTTGTGTTCTTTCTCAGGTGTGATTGTGTGAGTGGGTTCAGTGGGAAACTGTGCCAGGTTGATGAGGATGAGTGTGAGTCTAACCCATGTTTGAATGGTGCCACTTGCAAGGATGAAGTTGGGAGCTACAACTGCCGATGCCCTCCTGGGTTCAACGGAACCAGGTGTGAGACAGGTATAAACACCATGGCTGAGAAACAGATACAGAAAGACAGTAAGGAGAGGGTGTAAGACAGTAAGAATTCTAAAAGGCTGGATCAGTAGTTTTTCAGAACAGTAGGAAGTATTTTCAAGCTGTCAATCAAACAATAGCTACATGTAGCAAACAGGGAGTAAACATAAATGAAAGTGAATGTTTTGTGGTTTGTTCAAACAAAATGATTCCAATCACAGTGGAAAATTATCTGAGTTCATGTATTAATCATTTACACCTCTCAGCATCACTTAATACTTACGCAAGACACTTTAGTTAATCAAATAGTGTTTATGAAAAATGGACACACTTACCTCTTCACACAAGGTTTGCCTGTTTCCCTGATGTTTGCTGTCCTGTAATATTTTTTCCTGTTTTTTTTCTATTTCCAGAAATGTCTTCCTCCTTCAATCTGGAGTTTGAGGTGTCTGGTATTCATGGTTATGTGATGATGGATGGGATGATGCCAGCGCTCACTCAGATCACCTGCACATTCTGGATGAGATCATCGGACACAGTCAACTATGGAACTCCAGTCTCATATGCCGTGGATGGGGGCAGTGACAATGCCTTTCTCCTCATAGATTACAACGGGTGAGAAGTCTTTTTTTTTTTTACTTCATTATACTGATCAAACCTTTGTATTGGAAACAGAATACCTTTGGCACCTCAGTAGAGCATTTTAAAATAATAATAAGCATGCGCTGGTGTGTAGCACAGTATTTATCATTATCAAAAACATATGTAACATTAATATTATTTGACAGATATTTCAGCACTGGATTTTGAGGCTTCTATGCAAATAAATAATACTTATGTAAGCCTCGACCTCTCTCCTGGTGTCATTTAGCTGGGTGCTGTATGTGAATGGGAAAGAAAGGATCACAGACTGTCCAGCGGTGAATGACGGCCGGTGGCACCACATTGGTGTGACATGGAGGAGTACAGATGGTGACTGGAGGATTTATATCGATGGAAGCCCTTCTGATGGTGGGAAGGGTCTGTCCATGGGTAGCACCATACCAGGTACAGCAATACCATCCAGACCATTAATATGTGTAAATAAGGAAAATATGTCAGTACAAAAATGTGTTTCTTATCCGTACCTCTTATACTACAGTTTTTCATCTTTAAGCTGCAGTTGATTATAGCTACATCACAACTAATCCTTTTTTTTGGGCTCTGTAATCTGTGTAGGAGGTGGTGCTCTGGTGCTGGGACAGGATCAGGATCAGAGAGGCGAGGGCTTCAACCCAGTTGAGTCCTTTGTTGGTTCTCTCAGCCAGCTCAATATCTGGGATTATGTCCTCACACCACAGCAGGTACCTCTGTGCTAAATAAGCCATTTGTTCCATTTCATATTTATCTGGCTTTTCTCTGCAATATATAGTATATTTAATAATGAGGTCTTCAATTCACATATGGCTTCAGCCTCAGTGGAGCTTTAAATAAAGGCTTCAATTAATAACTCATAAAAATATCTAGTGGCACCGCTGATTGCACCGAGTAATTCACAAGGGTTTTTGTTCGCCACTCTTTGTTCCTAGATGAGATCCCAAAATAGGAATGTATGATCTCATGTGATTAATGAATGAGATCAGTGCTCTACTTCTCTTCTGAAGTGCCTCTAATTCAGTTGTGGCTGAGCACCATCCTCTTCCCTCAGTTTCGCTCTTTTCTTAGAAGCTTTTAATGATAAAATTTCTAAAGGTAGATGTTAGAATTGACATTTTAGAATATTTTCAAAAGAAAGCATTTGTTCAAAGGAAAACATTCTGAAGCCGTGATTAGCTATGAGGACAGAGGGTTTTTTCTTCTACCTTCTGCGTAGCATCTCCAGTTTTCAAAGTCAGTATACAGAAAAACCTACATTCCAAAACCCAGTAATGATATGGTCTCAACTGACCTCAAAACAGCTAAAGAGGACACTGGAGTTTCGCCTTAAATTGTAGGCTAACATCTGATATAGCTGTGATATAAATGTAAAAGTTTACATGAGAATGTCAGATAAAAATGTGAGTGTTCATGAGGGTGATTGTCAACCTACTCATAACATTGCCAGCCAAATCAGCTTGCCATTTGCAGGGACATCAGCTGATATACCCTGCATTACCTTCAGATGCATGGCATTTAATGTATGCATTTTTAACAATTGCTGAAAAGACGCAAGAAAGAAAAGGAAGACAAGCACTCACACAGAGAAAGAGATAACTGTAAACCCAAATATTTAACTCAATAAAATAAACATGTCTAACTGGAGTCAGAGAAGTTTATGAAAAAATGGAATTACATAACATAAGGGAGATTGAGCTATTGGTGTAGTGTGCATTTCCCATTGAGGTGTAATAAATATGAACTGGGTCATGTTTTTGCAATACGGACCTCACAAAACTTTGGATCCTGGTTATGGGCCTGAGTATGGAACAGCAATCCAGTATTTATGTTTTGGAGTGTTGGGTCAATGTTTTCCAAGCTTTAATACCACATGACTGGCTTCCTCTTACTCTTCCTCAGATTAGGTCTCTGGCCAGCACTTGTCCTAGTGACCTACAGAGAGGGAACGTGTTTGCCTGGCCTGACTTCCTACATGGTATCACAGGTCGAGTCAAAACCAGCCCTAAGAGCATGTTCTGCATCGGTGAGCAAATCTGTGTAAAAAAAAACTTTATCGTGATTTTACTGTGAATTTGCATTAATTCAGCAAATATTTGTCTTTTTACAGGCACAGTAAACTTTATCATTTGCTAATAATGAAACAATCTGTTTGAGTGCACAGGATGGTCAAAATGCAAAAACTTATCAGCAGTTTTGTTGCATTTATTTAAATAACAGGTAGAGCTGAAAATCTGAGTTAGTATTAGACAAGTTTTAATCTTTCTTAAAATGCAAGAGCCTATCTTGTACTGTTATTCAAATGCAGGCCATGAAAAAAAACTGCTTGTCTTCTTACACCAGGTTACACCAGGGTGTGTGTAGAGGGTTGGGGGACTTTTGTGTATACATTGAACCTGAATTTCTTTATTAGGATAAATGGCATACCTTATGACGTTTTTGTGGAACTGTCTCATCAAGCAATATAAAAAACCTTAAAGGTCTTTTAAACAAGTTTTGGGTGACTAAATAGTAACCAGGACTGTTTTTAAAAAAAAGATATTTTTCTACTGTGTTAGATTGCCCCCTGCTGAAAGATATTGTACCCAACTTGCGCTCCTCCAGTCCAGCTGTGAAGCCAGGCTCTCAAGTGAAATTCTCCTGCAATCCTGGATATTACCTGGTGGGGGAGCCAGTGCAAAAGTGTCTGAACAAAGGGGCATGGAGCCATGCACAGCCTCGCTGTGAACGTGAGTGTGTAAGCATAAAATTCAGTTATTGACAAAAGGCAAAACTGACACACAGACACACAGGATTTTACAGTAGTACAAGGCATTTTCAGCAGAAAGAAAAAATGTTTTCTGATTTATTATTATGTTCTGTAGATATTCTATCAATACAATGAGAGAAGAATTATTACCCTAACACATACAATCATTGCTTCTTTGCACCGTAATAATTTGATTCAATAAAATTGAATTAGCGAATTCTGTCTCTTTATCCATATCCCACATGTATGACACGTTTCTGTGCAGGTGTGAACTGTGGCACACCTCCTGCTCTGCTGCATGGTCAGTATCGTGGGGAGGATTTCACTGCTGGGAGTTCAGTGCTGTACCAGTGCAAGCCTGGCTTCTACCTGCTTGGTGAGAGCAAAATACAGTGCGGCAACAACGGCAAATGGTCCGGAAACCTGCCTGCATGTCTGGGTAAGAGAGACTAGGCCAATCTGAAACTGGAAATGTGTTTTAGCACTTTCAGATCCTGAATATAATACATATAACACCTATCTGTGTGCATGTCTCCATGTGTATGCCTGTATATATTGTAGATATGGATGAGTGTGCCTTGGGCTCTGACTGTGATGAGAATGCCAGCTGCCAGAACACTGATGGCTCATACATCTGTACCTGCATTTACCCCTTCACCGGGGATGGGAGGAGCTGCACAGGTAGCTACTTAATATAACATAATATAAATAAATGTTCTGCTTTGTTAAATTAATAGTTAATCCAGAAACCAAATTTACAGTTTTTCACTTACCATAAATGTAGCTGATAAGCAAATAAGGGGAAAAAAAGTGTAGAAGATTTAGTAGACCTCCCATTTAATCAAACATACACAACAGCCAGGAAAGGTCACAACAATGCTTGGAATTATTACTTTTAAACTTAAATATTTCCATATGGTGTGGAAATTAAAACCCTGCAGGATAGAGTGTTCCTAAAACGGGCCAACTACACTGAAATCATCTGCACTAGGAAAGCTTGCATGTTGGCTTAACTACTTACGGACACACTGCAGTTCTTCGGTTTCTTTTAATGAATATTTTTTTATTATTATTATGCACCATCATACAGTTAAGATCAGGCTAGAAACTGATCTATGTAAGCAAATGAATGAATCAAGAAAAATGTATGACAATCTACTCGAGCTGGTAGTTCCTCTTTCTCCAGTTTCCTCTTTCTGCATGAAGACAGGAAAAAACAAACACAGATTAGTCTATTTTTAAAAAATGCATCCAATTTGCCCTCATGTTTTAGGGCATTATCATCCAGCATTATTTGCTATTCAAATCACATTCTGTAATCAAACACACAATCATAATAGCAGTTGGATAACCAGAGCTCAACAATATGTTTTTGATCTAAAGAGATAGATTCACATGATTTGATGAAGCTTTGTGTGTTAGCTGCTGGAAGAGTTTGAATAGGGTCCTTTGCACTACACACTGAGAGACTTGCCCATACTGGAAAAATGCAGATTAGCCATATGCTTCTTGTGAAGCATCTGCTGCTCCTGTCTATGCCCTGTAAAATAAACAGATGAAATAAGCGATTTGAGCAATACAAGATGGAAAATAATTGTACTGTTAGCGTTAAGATTAAGGTTTTAGACTGTTTTATATGATTTTTTTTATTCTTTTAGCGCTGTCATGTAGTTCACCTACAGTTCCAAAGCATGGACTCTTGGGGGGAACAAACTTCACATACAGAAGCAAGGTGACTTTCAGGTATCACTTTTAGTGCTAGAAGAAGAGTTAATTATGAGAAGCATCTTAGTTATTTTCAGGAAACTATTTTCTCCATTTTCATATAATCAAATACTGTCATTTATATAGAATAAAATAAATAATAAATAAAAAAAATTCAATTTATTTTCCTAAAACAGCTGTGAGATAGGTTATATCCTCCAAGGGCCAACAGAGATACAGTGTCAATCTGACCTGAAGTGGAATAGAGTTCCACCTAGCTGTCAACCTGTGACCTGCAGCGATCCCCCTGCTGTCGACTATGCAGACTTCAGTCTCAATGGAAAAGTTTACTTGTCAACTGTGACATACACCTGCATTAAAGGATACAGGTAAAATGAGGGAATCGAGACTTACAATATCAATATTTTTGAAAGAATAGTAAGTAAGTAGTCTTTAATGGCAATAATGTGTTAATAACTATCTGCTGTAAAGATTACAGAGCCAAGGGGAGCTGCAATGTGAAGCTTCTGGAAAATGGACCTCCCCTGCTCCTGTCTGTGCCAGAGTGAACTGTGGGGAACCACCTCCCTTAAAGGATGCAGTTGTCAAAGGAGACAATTTCACTCTGGGCAGTCAGGTGCACTACATCTGCAAAGAAGGGTAACTATACCACAGTTCTTTCTTACACATAGTTTGAAAAATATGAATGGTATGTATTTATTTATGATCCTATATATGATTTTACCAACTCTGTAGTAAAAACAACTATATTTAATCACATCCAGATACACACTACTTGGTACTGAAACTCAGGAGTGCCTACCAAGTGGTGAATGGAGCCACGAATTTTCCCAATGTGTGCCTCGTTCATGTGGACCACCACCATCTGTTGACCATGCACATCCTGACACTGGACACAAACTGTTTGGCGACACTGCTATTTACTTTTGTGATGATGGCTACACCGCTGGCAACAACACCAAATTGTTCTGCAATGCAGAAGGCCTTTGGGCACCACCTGAGGGACACAGTATCCCGTACTGCATTGCCACCTTCTGCCAACGCCCACCTGATCTACCTCATGCTATTCTAGACTCCATTTATAAGCCCAAATATTCTAGTAACACAGAGGTCAGCTACAAATGTGAGGAAGGCTTTATGCTCAATACCACAGCAATTCTGAAATGCTTAATGGGAGGAGAGTGGTCACCTTCACCTATGGATATTGGCTGTGTGCCCATCAGATGCTCCAAACCAGAGAATATTGAGAGGGGTTATGTCAGTGGGACCAACTACAATTTTGGAGCTGTGATTGCATATAGCTGTGATAAGGGCTACTACATCCGAGGGGAGAAAAGAAGGACTTGTATGGCTAATGGAGAGTGGGGTGGAGTTTTACCAACTTGCCAACCTATTAGTTGCTCTAGCCCACCTCATCTGATTAACGGCTACATTCAGGTGATGGATAAAATTGTTGTACTGTTATTCACATTGAAATACATGTTAATAGTAGATCATAATTTGTGTTTACTGTCTGCTTAATTGCCATTCCATAACTTGCTGCTAATTGGTCTATTTTGTTTATCCTTTCCAGGACTCCACAAAGAAAGCCAACTATGTGTACAACAGTAAGGTGACATATACTTGCAATGCAGGTTATCGCCTCATAGGGAAGGCTGACCGTACATGCATGGCCAACAAGCAATGGTCCAACCTTGATCCCCCCATTTGTAAGCTTTTAACCTGCCCACAACCTCCTAATATCTTGCATGGACACTACCCTGGCTCCATATTTGAAGTGGGAAGTAAAGTGGAATATGTCTGTGATGAGGGTTATGAACTCAATGGAGATGCAGTATGGACCTGTTTAAAATATGGGAAGTGGGACAAGACCAAAACTCCTCATTGCTCTCCAGTTCAGTGTGTGGAGCCACCTTTAGAGGAGAACCATCTGGTATTACGAAGCTTGGATTCAAACTCAGGAACTGTGGAGCTTTCCTGTGAGGATGGTTATGTACTTCATGGAGCAAAAATTCTTCGATGTACCCCATCACAAGAATGGAATGATTCTTTTCCAGTCTGCAAGCAGGTGTCTTGTGGTCCACCACCAGAGGTTTCCTTTGGTGATCCATCATCAGCATCCACCTATTTTGGCAGTGTAGTTACCTACTCCTGCATGGCTGGTTTTACTCTTCGAAAAGAAGCTTCTGTTAATTGTCAGGCAGATGGACACTGGAGCACCCCACATCCAGAATGCATTCCTGTGGAGTGCCCACATCCTGAGGAAATATCAAATGGTATAGTAGATGTGCAGGGACTTATGTATCTTAGCACTGCACTGTACAGCTGCAAGCCTGGATATGACCTAGTGGGGAACTCAACTGTGATATGTGGTCAGAATGGCCTCTGGATTGGAGGAGTACCTGCTTGTCATCCCGTTGAATGTCCTCCACCCAAAGAGATCCAGAATGGCTTTGCCAAGTTCTCACAACTTCTGTTTAGCAGGTCTGTTACTTACACGTGTCAGCAAGGATATAGACTAGAAGGTCCAGAGACTCTTACCTGTCTGGAAAATGGTAAATGGGACAAAGAGGTTCCATCTTGCCAACAAATCTACTGCTTGCCTCCCAAACCAATTGACAATGGCTTTGTTGAAGGTCGGGATCATAAGTTTGGTGTGACTATCTTCTATAGCTGCTTCCCAGGCTTCTTGCTTGTGGGGCAGAGCCACCTTACCTGTGAGGAACATGGTTGGTCAAGTTCAGTCCCCACTTGCACTCCAGCAGACTGTGGCCTTCCTCCACACATTGACTTTGGTGATTATTTTAAAATTCAAGATCCATCTGCTGAGTTAACTGGTGACAAACCAGCAGACACCCCTTCACCAGCAGACACTAGCTTCTTGCATGGAACCATGGTAGAGTATCGCTGCCATGCAGGCTATGAAATGAGTGGTAGAGTTGCTTTGGTGTGCCAAGAGGATGGCATATGGAATGGGACAGCTCCTAAGTGTGTACCTGCTAAGTGTGATACACCCCCTGATCCTGAACATGGATCAGCAACAGTAACAGATACTGTACTAGGAAGATTAGTGGAGTACAGCTGTGATGAAGGGTATGAGCTGGATGGCCCAACAGTACAACAGTGTATCTCTGGACATCAGTGGAGTAATGAAGCACCCCAGTGTGTTCCTGTCAACTGTGGTGACCCAGGGGGAATTGCTAATGGTGAAGTGATAGGAAGTTATTTTCACTTCAATGGAGTGATAAAATATGAGTGTCATGCTGGATTTGTCCTACAAGGTTTAGAAACTAGGACTTGCCAAATGGATGGTAAATGGGATGGCAAAGCACCATGGTGTAAGGCTGTGTCTTGTGGGCGTCCTGTGGTCTCAAGTGATGTGTTAATTAAAGGAGATGATTATACATTTGGCAAGCGCATACTCTTTAGCTGCCACAGTGGGTTTATTCTGCATGGGACACACACTAGTGTTTGCCTTCCTAATGGTACTTGGAGTGAAAATGCCCCTAAGTGCTTCCCAACTAACTGTGGTCGACCCCCTATCATTCAGAATGGCCATGTCACAGGAACAAATTATGGTTATAATGGCAAAGTGAGATATAAGTGTAATGTGGGTTATATGTTGGTAGGAAACCCCACACTCATTTGTGGAGGTGATGGATTATGGGATGACCCTCCACCAAGATGTGATATAGTCACATGTGACCCACCTGAAGACATTAGTCATGGCTTTCTAAATGGCTCAAGTTTTAATTTTGAGGATGTGGTGGAATATGTTTGTTTCCCTGGGTATGAGACAGTTGGCAGTCCAATTCTGCATTGTGCAGCAGATGGCACCTGGGTTGGGAAAGTGCCAGAATGTCGGCCATGTATATGCAACCCACCAGTACTGAAGTTTGGTGCCGTGCTTGGCCGAGATCACACCTGTGGGGCCAGTGTGTGGTTCCGTTGTGACGAGGGCTATACAATTCTTGGGCCCACTGAGTCTGTGTGTGACAAGGGTGGATTATGGAGTCCTGGGGTACCCATTTGTAGCAGGGGCAGATGTGCTACACCTCCTCCTGCAGTACCCAATTCTGTTGTGCTAGGTGGTACAGTTGTACCTGATGGAGTCACCTATGGATGCAGACAAGGATACCGTTTACGTGGCAACCCATATCTCTCTTGTGGAAGGTTGGGCAGGTGGGAAGTGCCTAGTCTACATTGTGATCCTGTGACTTGTGGAGAGCCCCCTCCAGTTCCAAATGCAGAGATTGTGGGATCTGATTTTACCTATAGCAACAAGGCTAAGTACAGGTAATACAACTTATGAAAATGTTTAAAATTGCACATGTGAAAAGTAATGATAATCCCCTGGTTAATGATATATGTGTTTTTACAAGTTGTGTTTCTAATGATTGTTTTTGTTTAAGGTGTAAAGAGGGGTACAAGCTGGTTACACAAACAGACACAGTCAACTGTCAGAGTGATGGCACTTGGTCCAAACATAGTGTGAGGTGTAAACCAATACCATGTAGCCTTCCCACCAACCTAACCCATGTTGTGGTCACAGGTGGCCAGCTCACACCTGTAGGAGGAATTGTTACAATATCCTGCATGCCAGGATTTTATCTTGAGGGGGCAGCACTATCAGAATGTGAGGTATGCCTTGATTTTTGCATTTAACTTTAATTTTCAGTTAAACATTCTGCTTGACTTTAAAAAAAATTATATAAGAAGTAAAACAGTTTCAGCATAAGAAATAAAACATTTTCACTAATTATTATTTGATGTAGCTTTTTGGCAGATGGTCTCCATCATTCTCTTCCAACTCATGTGTGCCTGTCATCTGTGAAAAGCCCCTCCCCATTCTCCATGGTAATATTAAAGGGGAGAACTACAATTATGGGGACGTGATTGTGTACACCTGTTTGCCAGGGTTTGAACTACAGGTAAAATTTATATTTTATATAATGAAAATGCTTTTCAATATAGTTAGATCTGTCTGAGATAGAGTGCATGGTTGTGTTTACTTTCTACTAGCTAATTCCATCAATAAACCAACTAAATAAAGCTATCAATAATGGTAGTTCAACACTCTCAGCCCCATGGTGGCGTTTCCCTAAAAAACAGCATGTTTTTCATACTGTAAGATACATTATTTGTATCCTCTAGCAGGTGCTTCATTTTATATAGCATATGAGATACTGGACATACATTGACATGCTAGTTTGTACTGACTTGTCAGTTTAATTAAGCCAATTAACACAGCTCACATGTTGGAGCTTAATGATGGCTGGGATATCGCCAAACATATGAAAGGGTCATTAAGAGCTGGAAGTGGACAGAGATGCACGTTCATCACCTGGGAACAACTCAGCAAATAGTTCCAAGAGAATGGCTCTTGGACATTTAAATCGTCTCATTAGCAAGTCATCATGGGAAGGAAATCTTTGTGGTGTCTAAAAACATGTTCTCACCTTGTTCGGTTAGAGTGGTTTTCCAACAATACCAAAAACACCATTGTGCCATAGTCAATGCATTCGCTAGCCTATTTGTATCATTCTGCATCCTATTAATAGATCTGTGAATATGTGAAATTTCTTCCCAGCCTGTTTGCAACCCACAATTAATACCAATACATAACAATTTACTATTTTGTTTAGATAGGGGATTAAACAAACAGTAGACTTCAAATAGTTAATTGGACCAATACATATCAGTACATAGAAACACACTAATTAACCAGTCCACATAAATAAATGAATGAATGTTTTAATGCTTCTCATGTCTAAGTAGTCTTTATGGAGTTACTATGGATCTGCATAATTTGATATGAAGTGTAAAGTTTGATTTGCACATTTAGCTGTAATTCTCTACATATCCACAGGGTGTCTAATTCCCGCTGTTTCTAAAATGTTGCGGCTGGCTCTACCCATCGGTCAAAGCTTCTGTAAATATACTTCCGGCCAAGCAGTGTTGCCAACTTAGCGACTCTGTCGCTAGATTTAGCGACTTTTCAGACCCATTTAGCGACGTTATTTTTCCAAAAAAGCGACTAGCGACAAATCTAGCGACTTTTTGGACAAGCCTTAGCAACTTTCCAAATGTCACCAGTACTGT